>CM042185.1:15976046-15999218 GCA_023539305.1 Ilex asprella | reverse complement strand
ATGCTAAGGTAGGAAACCCAAGAGAAAGAGAGTGTAACAAATAAATTTTTCAACCACATCACCACCACTATATGCACCCATCACTACTGCATGTGTCCACCACTACTACCACCCTTCCAATCCAATTGATATAGTGTGATTAATTTTGCGCTTGTGATGATGGATAAATTTTTTATGAATGGAGATTGGGTAGAATTGGATTTTGATAGGCAATATAACTCATTTAATGGGTGATGTTGATTTTGATTTATAGTCTCAATTAGCATCAGCTTCAAAATTGTTTGAGAATTCATGAGATTTGGCGGTGAATTTGTGATGGGGTGGTGATTTGCAAAATTTGGTGTGTTTAGGGGGAAGGGGTTATGGTGCTCATATGCTTTTGTTGTCGTTGTCTGAAGTTCACTTGTTCGACTATGCTCGGGTTCAAGTTCGAATTGTAGTATCTAAAACAATAGTTTGCTTGAGATCAAATTGTTGATTTGAGACTTGTTCCATAATCAAAGAACCTGGGTTGGGTGGGTTCCCTTGAGGGGGTAGGGATCAAGGGTTTCATAGGAAAGAAGAAAGGGTAAAATTGGCAATTAAATAAAAGTGGTATGACATCAACATTTTCTAAATTGCTAATAACGATTGTTTATAGCAAGGGGTGCAGGGAAAGTACAGATAAGAACTTGAAGGGAGTGCACAGAAATTCCAGAAAAGGCAAGGGGTTTTGTTGTAGTGAAGCTTATCTATAGGGGGAGTGGATGAAATTTACCATACTATTTTTTTTTGAAAAGCAAGCTTTTTCAGTTCTTTTGGAGTCTTTTTGCCCCCATAACTATTCGAAAAAGAGTTTTTTTAAGTCAATGAAAACTAATAGAGAACGAAAATGATTAATCAGAGAATATTTGTTTGACTAGGAGTATTAGATAAAGTTTGATTAGGAAATTATTATAGAGTTTAAGTATGAGATTAATTTGAGAATTTGATTATGAAACTATTTACAATTTTAGTAGGAGAGTAAATTTTGTTTTGGTAGGAAACTTAGTCGATAAATATTGATTTAGTCCCAATAGAGAGATTATAAATATGAATCGATTATGCTCTATGGAGAATTTGTGTGATTTTTGACTGATTCCTTGTGAGGATCAGGTAAATCTCCCATCTTCTCTTCTTCTTTTTCTATTCTCTAATTTCTCCTCCTCCTCTCCCCATCTTGCATAAGTCATCTTTTGCAAAGACAAGAAATGAGCAATGTAACTAAATTCTTCAGAGCATGTATAGATCTTTTGTAAATTCTGCAATTTATAAAGTAAACATATATTAGAAATATAGTGGTGATTAAGTTTGATGATGATTGTATAATTTGAAGTATGAAGATTGTGGTTTTATTGTTCGATATTGAGTACCCTGGAAGGCCCAAGGATACCGTGCGTCTCAATCTGCAAGTGCACAAGCCCAAACGAGGTGAGTTTATGACCTATATCGTCTAAATTTTGGATCCCAACTAATAGCCCTAACCCCAAATCCACTCACGATCCTGGTAGCCCAAAATAATAATCCTAGACCCAAAATTGGAACCATAACCAATACTTCTATTATTTATTTCGGTGATCTTCAAACTTATATTTTCATTTGTTGCAATTTAAATTTTATTTGGAATATAAATATACAACCATTAACTTTTATTGGACACAAATATTAACCAGTAATAGAAATATGCAATTGTTAACTCTTACTGTCCACAGCCATCAGCCAGTAAGTTATTTGGATTACATTTTGCTTTAGAACTCTTATCAGATAAATTAAATATCAATGCTCTGGTGTACAGGTATATAATAATACATAATTTCATCTAATAGTGAAACTATACAACCACATAACTTGAACCTTTCCAACCCCTAAGAAACCAAGAGTTCTTACTAATATTTAAGCCACAAGAAAAGAGAAAGGGATCATAGTCAGCCCAAAATGGCCTCCAAAAGTTGCCCAACTTCACAATTTGTTTTGTTATTCTCCAACTTGAACTATCCACATCAGAGATTTATATTGTCAACATCAAATCAAGTGCAAAAATCAATAAATTTTGTTGGGGTGATAATATAATCTTGAAGTTAGTTTGCCAGAAAATTGCCTAGAAAGTTGCTGAATTCTCTCAAGAATAAAAACACTTGAAAACTATCATACAGCAACAGCCAACACTTAGACCACATACCCTTCACTTCCTTAAATTCCAACAAAAAATCAGCTCCCAATACTCATTTCTTAGATTGCAACTGGTAAAACGGTCATTCAACAGTTTCTCTACCCCTCATCTTGCAAACAATACACTATCAAATGTTAGACCACTACGTAGACAGAAGGGAACTCTACCTTAATCAATATATGAGAAATTTGAGAGCTCCATGCACTTCATTTAAACATCTGAAGAGGACATGCAGAAGGCTCATGTATACCAAATAAACAACCATATACCATATAAATGCTCAAAACAGGAGTGAAATAACTTAACTTGCCTTAGCCATGTTAAACGAAGGAAAGCGTGAAAATGCTTTTGACAGAACATCATCATTCACCTCGTTTCCAAGATCACCGCAAAATAGACGGTAATCATCTGCAAAATGCCAACAAAATAAAGAAAATAAGAATTGCTTCCAGCAAACTAGGGAGAATAGCAACAGCAATAGCAAGCCAGGAATATAATATTGAAACAAACAAGGAGCAAAGTGCAATTGAAAAAATGCAAATGATCAACAACTACTACAGAACTTGACTCCTAGACCCTGAATTTGTCCCGTGCGTACTTTCTTTTATTGCCAAACTGGGCAGCTGATATAAATGATACATAAGTTGCAAAAGCAGATGATGTTGACAAATCAAATAATAATGAGGCAAATCAGGTTTATTTGGATGTACATCACACTTGAATGCAAAAATCCATGAGGAGTATACTTTACCAATTGTTTGACACAAAACAAATAGAAGTAGAGAAAGATGATGTCGAGAAAGTGGACAGTAGCGGGACAAATTGGATCTGTTAGGATGTACATTGCATTGAATGCAAACTATCCATATTCATACATGTTGAAAGCTTTCAAGATACGCATAAGTACATTAAATAAGTAAATTATTTAATGTACCAATTGCATTCCAGTCTGAGGGAGACTTTAGCAAAGCTCTAATTGATCTGCCCACTCAAGTGTGGAAAGGCTTCACAATCGCTGCCTATATTGATTGCGCTATTTAGGCTTACTTTACTTGGGCCAGGCTAAAGATATGCTTAATTAATGCCTAATTAATTCGATACGATTAATTAAATAGGTTATGTTAGGGATTTTTGTCATGAACTCAAAATAACACGGACTCAATATTGTACTACACGATCACTCCTACTTCAGACACCGAGAGATTCTCATTTACAATTTACCAAACCTTGTGTTATATAGTGTCTTAAGGCAAAAACAATTACTTGAGATTTTTTTTGTTTATTACATAGTGCCTTTAGACACGGGCAATTACTTGTAAGTATATAATATACAAACTAGATTAAAAAAAAAAAAGCACCACAATAGGTTAGGCAAGTGTTATTGGGTTAACTATCTATACTAGATTGTGAAATTTTTTTGAATACCTATATTACACCTAACAAAATATAAAAAGAAGTCAGTATCCTTTTGTAACTTTTGCTCGTCTCCAAACTTCTAAACTTCTTTCAAAAGTAACAGCCCTATGTTCAAGGCACCACCCACCATAAATGTCTCCATCATTATTACATTAATTGTTTTGAGTTAGCGATTCTTAGGATTCTGAGAATAATGCTTAAAAATAGAAGCCCTTCCAGATGCCAAGAAGCTATAACCGTCGGCCTCAGAACTTATGCACCAATCAATGACTAATGCTTGAACCCAGAGGCCATTGGCCTCAGAACTTATGCGCCAATCAATGACTAGTATGCTTGAACCCAAAGGCAGGTGTTGTTCGATGTCTCCTCATCTTTTTCAATTGAAGTTATTGCTCTTGAAGTGTACTGCATTTTGGTGTGATTCTAATTGTTCCGAATTTTTATCCTTTACTTTCAGAAATATCGAAAAGATAATCTCACTTTCATCATTCAACTGCTAAATCATTTCTCCATCTGAAAAAATTATTCTTGTCCTATCCCTGCAAATTTCACATTTGACCACCAACACCAATACCTCTGCCACCAATACCAACATAGGCAGGCTCTTTTCTTGATTTACTTTTGTGTATTGATGCTACATTGTTTTGTTTAACAGGTTTGTATTTTTACTGTGGTTTGTTCTTTGTAGTAGCTTTTCTAGGATTGTTTTTGTTTTGTTGGCTATGTTTTTTTTTTTTCAATAGGATTACATGAAGTGTATGCATAGAAGTTGTGGAATTTCTCACTGATAACTATTGGAAATGCTTTTATTCTTTTTAATTTTTATTTATCCTACGCGTTATCAAACTTTAGTGTTTTGTTGGCCACCAAGTCTATCATGCCTCATGAATCTGTATTGTAAAAGAAGACTAGTGGAGAATATTGGCAAAAGAATTCAATTTGTGTGTTTTTTTCCCCTTAATGTACTTTAGTTCTCTCTTCAGTGTGTTTTTTGGAGTCCTGTAGTTTGCAGGATCTTAGAATTCCATTCAAATAAGAATTTTACAGACATTGGTTTTGATCAAGTGTTCATTGCGTTCATCAGATCTCAACACATTGGTAGTGGCTACCTCATTACAGGGCTACATCTCCAGCTCCAAGCATTAGCAAACCAAACAAGAAATGATCTTTGAACTTATTATAATTGATAGAAACCCCAAATTACGCAATGGTATATGTTGGTTTGGAATTCGTTGAGCCGAGGTAATTCTCAAGCCCACAGTTATATCCCACAATACACAAGTAGGATATCCATCAAACAAATGGTAGGAGTTTCACTTAAATAATAGAGGTGTGCTAGTTACATGTTTTTTATGATGTGAATGTATGATATGGGGTGGGATGGGATGGGATGGAAATAGGAAAATGAAGACCCTTTGGCTGTGTGCTTTCTTTGCTACTATTTGGGTCATTTGGTTAGAAGGAACTTGAAAGATCTTTGAAGACAAATGTGAGCAAGTGGAAGCATTATGGGACCGGGTGGTTTTCTTGGCTTCTTTTTGGGCATCGGTGACTAAGGAATTTGCTAACATTCCCCTTTTTTGAATTACCACGAGTTGGACAGCTTCGTGTGACATTTAGCTGGGTTATGTTCTATTGTTTGCTTTTTTTATGGTTGTTTTGATCTTATCTTTGGGTTGGATATCTTATCCACCATAGATGGGACTTGCATTTTCTACATCAATGCCCATTAATAAAAAATTTATTTCCTATCAAAAAAATAATAGGTGTTAAAATGAATATTACATTCTCTATCTTGCACATTTTCATGACATAGCATTAGTGGATGGCTAATACCAAGAAATATTACATATACTTTGATCACTATAACAAAAAAGGTACATAGATGAAGAGAAAATGAACAAACTCAACATAACTAGATTAGTTGCTAGACTAATTTAGGAACAAAAAAGATATATTCATGTGAGAAATTGGATTGTTAAAAGAGAAATTAAGTTGGGTGAATAAATAAGTATTTTGGAGGGCGAATCATACCTTTTAATAAAAACTACATCTACAAACACATTCAACTGCTCAAATTTCAAATGGCACAATTTAAAAACAATAAAAATCAAGATTATGATTCGACTTTGTCCACGTGCAATGCACGTGTGCACCGACTAGGATTATATACTAAAGTTCGCTAAAGACCAATGTTAGTACCCTAAAACATATAGGGGGTTATAGATCTTTTAACCAATCTAAGAAATTTATCAACAATCTATATTTATACTAGAAGATGAAAATAAAAGTTTTTCTTTTTAAGGTACTTTTAAAAGAAATATAGATAGATAAATAGATGTAGATATTCATTTCAAACAGTTATATAAAGACAATCATATCTATATCTATCTATACTAAAAACTTTTGATTCATATTATTACCCTTAAACTTTTATAAAATTCAATACAAATTGATTGAGCAATAGTAGAAAGTCTTTTTTGTCATTTAACTTGAACTTGAAGTTATAAAGTCATACTACATAATGTACATCATTGCAAATGATCAAGGGTATTCTACCTCTAAATATGATGTATTAACTGTGTAAAACTGTGGCATTCTACCATTAAATGAAAACATCAATTCAGTTGGCAAAATCCATATATGACATGGTTCAAGGTATTGACCGAGTCCGATACGATTCGGCCACTACCGTTACGATAACGATACCCGAAACGTAAAAATCACGAAATGAACTAATATCACCAATATCTCGATGGTATCGGTCCAACTCGGAGCTAAATCGGTTACACTCTGCTGAGTCGAACCGAGTTAGACCGTTGTGGTGCATTCCAAATCTGGGCAACAAAAACCCAAAAAAACAGAGAAAGGAAGAAAAAAATGGACGAGACTCACAGTGAGTTGGCTCCAACTCGGAGCAACTTGGCTAATTCGCACAGAATAGTCCACCAATATTGAGGAAAAAAAAAAAGAAGAAATGAAGTATAAGAAGAACCAAAAAATCGAAGAATCACCTTGACCAAAAAACCTCCTCTTTTGCTTCTTCTTCTTTCGGTGGAGACCCATTGCAGATCAATACTAGCAGAAACCCTAAGTTTGCAGATCGAAAAATCGTCGATCGTCAATCGCATACTAGAAGGCTATTCGCCTCCTATTCGCATACCAGAAAACCTCCTGTTCACCTCTCCTGTTCGCAATCCAGAAGACCCATACCAGAAGGCCTCTTGTTCACCTCTCCCTCTTTCCTTCAATATTCGTCTCCCGCTCGCGCTCTCTTTCTCGTGACCGAGAGCCAAGCAAGGATAAAAACAGACCCACACCCCTTCATTTGCTAAATAATTAGAAGGAAATATAAAATTAAATTAGAACAATGACTCGTTAATCTTTTAATTGAACATAAAATTATTCATGTAAAGTATTGAGATCTACTCGTACTTGTCAAATTTATAATTGATGGATACATATTTTTTGTTGTTTTTTTTTTAAATTAGGTACTAGTAAGTTAAAAAAAAGTCTAATAACATATGTTTAAAGTTTAGTGTGTCCTTAAATAAAAACATTCAACCTAAATGATGATAAATATTTTCGGTAGTGTCCTTATAATTCATTTTTATTATGTTTAATATGTTAAATAATGTATTTTTGGGATATAATGCAAGAGTGATGATATTTACATATTTTTAAAATTTTTCATGATTTTTTTTAAAAAAAATTGGGTATTCTATCTAACATTTTGAGCTTATCGACCGATACTACGCCGCGACACCGCGACCGATGTGTCTCAGTGCCCTCTGAGTCGATGACTGATACCGCGGCTTTGAACCATGATATATGACCCTCTCTTCTCTGTTGCCCCTCATCTGTCTTCTCCTTATTGCTTGTTCTTGTTACAACGCACACTCACATAGTCCCTTCTCTATTCTCCGACGTCACTGCAATTGACGTATACTGACATCCTACCATGTAAGCTATTTTGTCATCTTCTCTTTATCATGTTTTTTCCTTCTTCCTCTTTAATTTCTGCCCTAATTAATGAAGGTTGCCTTTGCAATAGATCAACCTTTGTCCCTCAGGAATCGGGTATAAATGTGTTTCCGACAACAACTATGGTGGCTACTATTTTTGGTTGGGTCCACCATCAGTGCACATTCCCCTTGAAATTACTTCTCATGTGCTTCAAGGTGTTGACATGTGTGATGGGATTTTGGGGAACATATGTTTGTGTAAGTTGTGCTGAAAGCCTGAGCCACCACCCTTCTTTTATCTCTTTTTAGATTTGAGTGTTTGGATTTAGTTTGGTGATGCTCATTTTTCCTCCTTTAGTTTAAAATCATGTTATAGTTATATCAAGATAAGATTGCTTTTATATTGCCAGTGTGCAGAGAAGGGTGAGGTTATAATTGATTTTATGCTCAATTATGCACATGTGTTTTTCTTTTAACTTTTAAGATGAATATTTTGTAAAATTAAGGTTTTTCATGAGTTGATATTTACGTCAGCAATAACATCCCAAGTTTGCTCTTGTAGGATAGAGAACTAATATACCTGCATAGTGAACATAAATTTGAATCGTCAATGCCTTCATATGAAGCAAAGGAAAGAGCAGTTGCGTGGATAGAATCATAAGTCATATTGCTGGAGAGGTATTGTTTAGCCAATCATGGAATGATAGTGTTGATTTTTGTCACAATAATAATTGATATGCCGGAGAGGATCTACAATTGTCACATCTTTTTTGTTGGTACATTACAATTTTGGTTTATTATATTATACCTTTAGTTAAGGAATTCTTAATTTTTTGAAACTTGAAGGGGACCAACATGACTACAGTGAAGGTTAGGAAATCAAAATTTTATCTATAGGTTTCCAAATACTATGAATGGGACTAGATTTATGGGCATTAGTATGCATTTCACTATTCCATATACATTTTGATTAGCCCTTGAATCCCCTTGTTTCAGTATTGGATAAGTCAAATGCAGATTGCATCTTGAAGTCTGGCTTTTTCATAAATATCATGCACTATACATTCTGACATGTGTTAAACTTCTTCTTCTTCTTCTTCGTCTTTGTGTGTGTGTTTCATGTACTTTGGGAGAAACTATACCAGATGAAGAATTATTTAAGGCTCAAATGGAAATGAGGCAGAAATAGATAACCAAGATGAAGTTCATGTAAGTAACAGAGGTACATAATATGTCTTGCAATATATTACTTGCAATGTTGCCATTTATATAATCTTATATAGATGTTGTTGACGTTATAACTTCTACATACTATTTTGGGTAAAATATGAATAGTATGTGGAAAATTACATCATGCTAATGCATGGGCTAGGAAAATTAGGAACCCGTAGACTCAAAGTAAGAAAGAGAAGAAGAGAGCAAATCCTAGGCACTCAAATAGGTACACAAAAGTGAAAGTGTATGACATCTAACCATTGGCTCAGAAAGGTTTATTCAATTCATTACTTTGAACAACAATAATACATTACTTGATTGAATCACAAGAGACTCACCACCCACTTAAATAGGGAAGAGAAAGAAATGGATCGATAAAAAAAGATCAGGCAACCTTTCAATTACTTGCTCGAAGCTCCTAAGTGCAGAGAAACTGAATTATTGCTACTAAATGAAAACTCGTGTATATTAAATCTCATAATTGATTATTCTCTCCTTATAACATAAACTTGCAAATTAACCGACCTATTTATGAAAATTCCAAAATTCATTTTGATTAAAGCTCACATAAACTCATATAAACAAGTGTTATAATATTAGTCACTCAAAATAAAAAAATATGAGACATAAATACTAAAATTAAAGCTTTAAATTGTTGACGTACAACGTACGTGCGCAAAAAACTAGTCACAACAAATGGATGGACCTAAACCCACAAATCGATGGAATCAAAGCAATAAGCAATCAAGTACGATATGACCCAAATTACACGCCCATGCAATCGCACTGGGATTGTTCAATCTCCTCATAATCAATATATCACAGATATATTCATCTAGATTATTTGTGCCGGTCGATCAACCCATCACACAAACAATAAGTTATCGCTTTGACGTGGAAACCCAGACGAAAAAAATCACTGGACATCATCCAGCCCAAAACTCCACCAAGATCTACTCGCCACATCCAAGACTCAAGACTTATACCAACTTCAAGCCCTACAAATTCTTACCTTCCTCGTCTTGACTTGCTGTTGAACTACATGGTAGCTTGACGTCATTAGTGAACCAGGAACTGAGCTCCGCAACTAACTTACCAAT
Organism: Ilex asprella; assembly: GCA_023539305.1. NCBI lineage: Eukaryota > Viridiplantae > Streptophyta > Magnoliopsida > Aquifoliales > Aquifoliaceae > Ilex > Ilex asprella. The sequence goes on along the minus strand of CM042185.1, from coordinate 15,989,334 downwards.
TGATTCCTCGGTTGAAACAACTCCGCTCAAGGAAATCCACCAATAACAATGTTCATATATTCATATGTAGTATAAACAAAGTGTTGAAGGTTTAATTATGGGAGAGAGTAGATGGTTCTCACGAGGAGCACTCAATTTTGGGATGATACGATGCGTTTGATCTTGTCAATGATCAAAATTTCGTTTCAGTTCATTGTTCCAGTCACCTAGAAAACAAAAACTCTAAAAATTTGTTTCTCAAACGATCTAAAACATTGGTCCAAGCATTTTGAAGCACCTCAAACATTCCTCAAGACATAGGAATTCAATCTTCAGTCATTGATCCGTTTCTGTTTCTGGGAAAATGGGCCCATTTTGACTATTCCAAAATGAAATTTAGATCCTTTGACCTTGCATAAATGCTCTCTAGTCTTCTTCTCTATTTCAGAAGGTTAGGATTTGTTGATTCAAACTTCAAAAGACTCTTGTACGCTCAATTGACTTAAACATTCATGACTATTTGTTCTTATTTATGTCAGAAAAAGTTCCAAAAAAAAAACTTCCAACTTTTTTGTTTGTCACCCGAGCGCCTTGCAAGTAGATAACGACCACCAATCTCTAGACCTCAATTCCATGCAGAATCACACTATTGCTCAAGCACCTGTCGAGCACTGATTTCTAGAACTGAGTTTTCTTTCTAATTCATCTCACTAAACTCACTCGAGTGTCAGACAAGTGTCAGTTGGAGTTTGACAAATTTTCTAGAATAAACTTCATTTGAGCACAGAGGGATATTGTTGATCTGGATTCCAAACATAGACCTCAAATATGATTTTAGAAACCATTTTCCAAGTATAAAAACTTACGCCAGCTGCCGATGAATCTTAGGTCTACTCTAGTCCAATTTTATCCTAATTAACCCGTAAGGCTCACTAGGTATCTAGGTGAACTTACCATACATAACTGGTGGATTCCAAAGATGTAGACTTAATGCTTCTTCCACAATTCAACTCCACTTTTCAATCTTCAAACCGCTTAACCACAAACTCAAGACGTGACTCATGTGACTCATCAGGTTATGCCAACACTCTAAATTCCAAAAATATACTTTGCCCTTCAAATAATTACAGTCCACCACGTAGGGATATACCTGCCTTTGTAACTAAAGATTTCAAGTCCACTATATATTAATTACTTAGCAAGCCACACAAACCAATTTCTACGGATGATTATGGTTCACAAAGTTCAGAACCTCTCACCATGCAAATCCACATACGAAAAAAAATATTAAGAACACGAAGAAAAGAAATTAGAACACAAGAAGACATGATAGCTGGAATCGAACTAACAGCTGGACTGTAAATATGTACCTTGTGTAGGTTTTTTTTTTTTTTTTTTGTAGTCTGAGGTTTAAATTTCAACCCACATGGATGATAATCATTTACAAAGTTCCAAATTTCTCACTATGCAAATCCACAAGGGGGGAAGGGGCGAAGAAGCACAAAGGGAAGAAACTAGACCACATGATTACATGATACCTCCTACCGAATAGGCTGTTTGTGTGCATGTTTATAATTCTGGCTATAATAAGTGTATTCGTAATGTTTTTTAACAATCAAACTTGGTTTATAACTCTTGGCTCTATTCAAAGGGTATTTGTCTACTGTTTGGAACTTATTGCTCATTTCTTTGTAAGTTAAGCTTTTTATTCAATAAAATTCTCCAAAATTACACTAGCCCTAGGGATCCACCAAATAATCACTACTCGAGCAAAAATCCTTGCATTACTAGTAAAATGAATGTCCCAAATTTCATCTCACTGAAAAAAAAAAAGTTCCCAATTTCATATTCTATTGAAGCCAATCATAACAACCAACGACAAGCTGCATAAATACAGATTTAATTACATTAGTACTTCAATACACAATCAGATAAGATGATGATGGTATCAAACTGGAGTACATCAATATGGCCAATAGAGTTGATTTTCATGTTTCATCTTTCAAGTCATTCTTTGTTAACTTCATAATTATTAAATAGCAATATAATTAAGTAATACCAACTTCAAATTTTCTTTATTCCTTTCCCCTAAATCACTTCAAGTAACCTAAACTACTCCAATGATGCAATTTCAAACTATCAAAAAAGTATGCCATTAAAGCTTGTAATTTTTATAATACACAACTATTATAACCCTTGAGGTCAAGTTTTATCTAGGGTGGGCCACACTGTCTCAATTCCAGACTGCCAAAGCAACAAAATTATACATTTATGCAAGGATAAACACCAACAAGATTTTGTTCCTCCAATATTTGCGCCCTCATGTAATTAAATACCAACACCAAATTCATTCGAACTCAAATCAATGCAGAGATCTCAAATCCCATATCACTCGTAAAATCTTTCCAATCCACGTCTTTTGACAATCAAGATACTGCACAGTGTCCTGTAGCATTTTTTGAAGTTTTAGGAGGAGTATCTTTAAAGAAGCTAGTGGTGGTTCATTTATCATTTGCATGGTAGCAACTTTACTTAAACTGGTTGTTAAAAGTCTCCTATAACAAAAAATTAGGACTGGGGATTCTTACTTCTCTACCCATGTCATCTATAGGCAAACAAACAAACCAATCTTCGGACAAAGATTCAGATTTTAAGGCAAACGCAGCTAACAGGAAACATTGGATGCTTTTTCTGTTTTACTAAGAAAAACATTTTATTAATTGATTAAGCAGGGTGGTACATAATCCAAATGGACAAGACGTCCATTCCAAGATAGACACGAGATGCTTCCAACTCATTTTAATACAAAATACATGAACCTTCTAACAATCCTTTTTCATCAAAGCCAAAAGGATGCCAAGTAAATTAGCTTCCGCGTTCCTTCCACCACTTTTTTTTGTCTTCGAAAATTCTTGAATTTTTTTCCAACCGAAAAACCCACAAAATGGCTAAAAAAGCACATTGCCAAAGAGTATCACCCTCTCACCTCCACCCCAAGCCTTTACGGTCCAAGCACACAAAGTTGAAATAGTTCTCAATTCCACCCAACCAAATCAAATAATCTATTTCATAATACTAAAGTCGTACAACAATTTAGGAAAAGATGGTCCACATTTTCACCAATCCCATTATACCTAATGCACCTTTGTGGGTCAAGATAAGTATTAGACCTTCTCCTTTGAATCTTGATCTTACCATTAGCAATTACTTAGCCATGCACAAACTTGCACTTTTGAAGGCACTTTGGCCTACCAAATCTTTAATCTTTAAAGACGGATGAAAGAGGGGAAAAGAAGGATTATCGATTAAAAATTCATAAAAAAGAGTTACATGACAAGGAACCCGAAGGGTCATCAACCCAACACCTTTTATCCAACAAATCGACATCCAAAATGACTGACACAATAGGAAAAAGCACCATCTACTCTCTCATTAAGGTTTCTACAACAACCAAAATCCTAAGACATTGTGAATTCGAGTTGAGCCCAAATTTAATTTCGGGTTGTGTGTTACACATATATTAATTTCAGGTTGAACCCAAATTGTGAATTCGGGTTGAGCCCAAATTTTAGTAATTCGGGTGGGTTTGGATTGAACCCGTGAACCCCAAGCCTCAACCCAAATATGATCCGAATTCAATTCGGGTTGAGGTTTTTCGGTCCAAGCCCAACCCAAGTTTTAAAACCTTCAACCTAAGCCTTATTTTTTTCCGGACTGGATTTGGGTTAGCCCAAACAAATTGCACCCTAATCTTTGACAACTTTATTGCACAATGCTCTATGTTCAACTTTTCATTTCCTCTTCTCTTTTAACATGTCTTCTTCCTCTCCTATTTTCTCTCTAACAAAAGGGTTAGGAGAGGAGGATAACGGGATGGGTGATATTGGTGATAGAATGGGATGCTAATATGATGCACCGTACAAGTCCCACGCTAGTGTTCGCATATATAGTCTCTACTCTTTCCCAACTCCCCCTTACTCACAGGCTGAGCTCGGGTTGATCGTTCTTGGGTTAAGGTCTCAGATCGTAGGTTGAATCCAAGGTGGTCCCTCAACCTATCCGAGGTGCATCCTTAGAATTAACTCTCAAGTGACAGCAATTTCTCACTGCATCTAAGGCCACTGTTATCTAAGAACAAGCCTGAAATGAAATTAAAAAGAAGCCCTAGAATATCCATGAATTCAGAAACAAAAATATATCACCTTCAACCACTTGGCAAAGCAAAAACAAAACCAAAGAGAATTCACAGAAATTGGAGCTAATTCAGCACAATCTACACAATCATAAGTGAAATACGGCAGACAAACATACTCTCAGGCCATTCGGCAAGAGTTGGGTCCTCCCAACTTTGGCCCGCTGCTTTGCGTGGAACTGCTTTCTTTTTGGTCTCTGCTTTGTGCTCGATTTCACTGCTTGCAAGCGCAGCTTTTACGCTCTCAAGTGCTTCAGGTGTAATTGTCTGTGCATCCCTTTGGAATAGCTGCTGGGCCTGTTTACAAAAAACTACCAAAATTATGTCCACTATCTGTATTTACTTGGAAGTATTACTTTCTCAAGAAAATTTAACTAATCGAAATTTAAGGCATCAACTAGCACCTAAAAAAGGCATCAATTGAATATGTGTGCATTATTGTGTGTATCAATTTTGAATTTGTTAATTTATTCACCTGCTGAAACTGTGGCAAGGAGTAAACGCCGGGAAGCGGCGCTGGGGCAGGGTAAACGGGAACTTTGACCGATGGCGCGGGAATTTGGACGGGCGGAGGAGGAGCGGCGGCGTAGGGTGATTGCTGAAGGTGAAACGGCGTCGGAAAGTAGGAACCGTTCGATGCGTATGTGAATTGGGAGGAGACAGTGCCGGAGCTCGAAGAAGGTGCCGTCGACATAGGAAACGGCGTGGTGTTGGAGGTGGGTAAGCAAGTTTGATTGGAGGGCCTACGGTCTAGGGTTTGATTTGAGGGGAAGTTGAGGGTTGGTTTGGAGAGAATTTGATTCGATTCGATTCGATTCGACTTTGATCGAGAGAGACAGAGAGAGAATCAATCCAAGTAAAAGGATGAGAGAGATATCTAGAATGCTCTGTATAGAATAGAATTAGTATAAATTCGTACCAGCTCAACCGATATATTAATCGCATCAGTTTTTTTTTTTTTTTAATCGCGTCAGTTTTAATGAAACTACCCAAACAACATGTTGGGTGATTGGGTAAAATATGATCAGAATTTATATATATACTATTGTGTGCTCAATTAAATTAAATTAAATAATAAATTAAGTGCTGGATAATTAATTCATATTTTAATTACTGTTCAATTTAATTATTAATTTATTTTATAAGTATTTGAGTACTTAATTTATCATTTTTTTATGTATCTCTTCGACCATATTAGACATTTATACATCTAATTATATTCTAAAATTATTAATTTTTATTTTATTAAATAGATTGATTATAGTTCTTATAATATTAGTATATTATTACATAGCAAAAAATAAAACATATATTTAACATATATATAGGATTTTATATGCATTACCAATTGTCTGACCTTCAACCCTCGCCACTGGTGCAACCAACAATCGCCTAGCAGTCTCCCACCAAAATTGTGCTTCCTCTTTTAGCTTAAAGGTTGCAAGAGTCACCCGTTGTTCATCAAAGACGTGCATGACCTCGAAGATTGATTCCATATGTTTTAGTTAGTCCTCCGCGTTTGATGGATTAATTGTTGATGCAAACATTGGAGGATCCAACTTCATAAACCTCTTATGAACCGTGCCTCGCGGTTCCCCAATGGGTACAAGTGGTCTTGCTCGAGCTGCTGCCTGAATTTCTGTTTACAATTTCACAATTCGGTTTGTTAATGCTGCCACTTGCACCATCACTTCCAACGCCCTTTAAATCATATTAGGTTGATTATGTTCATCTTCTCTGCCCTCTTGTTGTTGTCTATCTCTTGCCTTGACCATAGCAGGAGTATGGGAACATTCACCTTCCCCTTAATTCTGACTCTCAGGAGAATCCATGACACTTTCAACAATTTAACTATAATTCACAACATAAACAAATATGCATGCACTTAGCATTAGCACATTAGACATATTTTTTCTCAGTAACTTGAACACTTTAACCTATCCACTGCCGACCTAGACATCTATGACTACAGAACCTATAAGCCTAGGCTCTGATACCCAAAATTGTAACACCCTGCTCTGCGGTTTAAAACTAAAAATATAAATTAGATAACTCATTATGTCTCAAGATCTGTTGTTAATATTTATAAGCCAACCTTGGCAAAACAACAATATAACATATTTTAATAAAGAGTCATATAGGGGCGAGCACACCGGCTCATACAAAATCAAATATTTACATCCCAAAAATATATTACGTGTATCATTTTATACACCATAAAATAATTAAGTCAAAAGAAAAAAAAAACTAGACTCAAGCCCCTCCCTTGAAACTCCCAACTGGTCATCTAATAAACTTGTGTACAGATTACCTGAAAGGATTTTAAGAAAATATTCAGTGAGTACCCAATAACTTCCCATAGATATAATAGGAATTAACAAAATACAATAATTCATTTGCAAGAATACATTATCCATAACTTCGTAACTTAAAAGCGAGATTTTGTCTCATTGCGCTACACGCTCTCAAGGAAATTACCACTCTGACACCCAAGCAACATATATCGCAAGATTGTATCATCACTTAGATAGTATTCGTCACTCAAACATCTCAAACCACATCAATAATTTTTGTCCTTTAGACGACCCAAGCCACGTGAATAATTCTCGTTCGCGCCACTTAGATGACTCAACCACATAACTAAATCTCGTCACATAGACACCCGTCCTTTAGATAGGTAGAATCACAAAGCTAATTCTCGTCACGTTGACGACTCATGTCGAACAATTAATTCCCGTCATTTAGACTGCTCACACTCTCTTAATATTTTCCGTCACGTAGACACATCAAATCGCATAATTATTTTTTGTTTCGTCGTATAGACGGATCACATTCACAAGTAAATTCATCATTCACATAGTCAACTTGAATCATATGCATATATTCCATCATGCAGTCAACCCAAGCCACAAAGGCTTATTTTGTCACTTAGACAACCTCCAATACATAACAATAGTTTACCGCTCAGTTGTTAAGTCTCAAATGAAATCATAACATAAACATATAAAAAAAGCTTAAGTATTTATTAATAAAAGATATAGGGTGGCGCACTTACCATGGAGTTCTACCTCGTAGACGACCTCTCTGTTGGAACTTTAAGTGCGGCGCTTTTCGCAATGTTCGCCTCTAGACCTGGCATACCCAATATTCACAAATCCACTCGAACATTAATATATAATATTTCTTTAGTTCGAGATCATTTATTCGAACCAAATTTAAAAATTAAATCGAGATGTATTACATAATCCATTTGCATCAAATAAATTAATATAACTCGAATCAAGTTAGCTATTCCTTTCGAGTAGGTTAAAATAATATATTCGAATCATTTACTCTAAATTAAATCATTCTCTTAAAATTGAAAACATACCAAAAGTGTTCTCGAATTCACTCTATTTTTTATGAAATCATAAGATTACATGCTTTCTTGTAACTAATTTTTGAGCAATTTCCAATAGACCTGCACTATCTAATAACCATCAAGAACATGAGAGCATAACTAAATACCATCAAATGGATCAAACATTTGTTGGAAATGGTTTTAGAACAATTATTTTGAGCAACTTTGGGTTTAAATAAAAGTCGAATCCACACCTTGAAATTGGTGAGATCAAGTTTAAACGTGTTTTCCTCCTCAAGGAGATTAACATGATATATTTATTTGTTCAAAATCATTAAGTATTAAATGAGAAATTATGTCTCAAAGTGCCCCCCTTGAATGGGGTGGAAAGAACTAAGTTTAATGAAGTGTAGTGTATAAGGCTTGTCCCCACATTGGAAGAGGTAAGTTAATATACTCTTAATTAGCTTCATTAGTTGGGTCCTAATGGTTACCACACTTTTGTGATTTGAGTAAGTACCTACACAACCTTGGTTACACACACATGCACGCGCGCTCGCCTCGCCATGACCCGACTAGGCCCAAGCCTTGGATAAAAAAGAAATTATTGTTTTGGAGAAAATTCATTTGGTGTGGTGCGGGGTATGGGTTAAACTAAACGGATCCAAACGTGGATCGCAATTAGTTTCTCAACAAAAATTTAAATATCCAACCGAATTTTTTAAAATTTTTATGCCTGTTAAATTTGAATTTGATTCTAAAATTGAATTGTGTTTGTTCCAGAAGTGTCTTTCCCTTTCATTACTATTCAAGATTAAAGGTGTGTCTCTTCGATCCAAACAAGTTCAACGAATAGTGGCATCCCATGGCTCTTTAGGCAATACGAACATGCCCTAAGGGTCTATAAATAGACCGCCTCGCTGCCATTTTCAATCCATTCCAAATTTTGAATTTTGTATTTTGATTTTCTTCTCTCTGTCTCTCTCTCTGTGCATATTGTAGCATTATTATTTATGTTCGGTTCAAGCACAAAACACAAAGTTATGTTCGTTGGAGTCTTGAAGATTGAAGTGATGTATCTTCAATAAGGAAATTCGTTCTATCTTGGGAGATAATTGCTTATCCACCATAAACACTGAGAGAGAACAAAACTGTCTTAAGGAAACTGTGATAACTGTAAGTGCATTATTTCTATTTAGTAAATGCATTCTATTTTATTTTAATAGGTTGCATATAATAGTATACATAGATACAAATTTGCAACAGTAATTAATATTCAACTCTAATTATATATTATGGATAACAATCTTAAGACAGATATTATATTTGTTGTATAATTAGTTTAATTACTGTTATAATCTAAATCAGAATTTGGTATTCTGTTATATTACAACAATACTTTATTAAAATTAAATATTATTTGCTTCTATTTGTGTAATAGAAATGGCTACAAATAAATCTACTCCTACAACCATTGTCCATACTACTGTGAGTGTGTTTCTTGGAGATAAGTCTGAGAAATTTAATGACTCGGACTTCAAACGTTGGCAACAAAAGATGTTTTTCTATCTCACCAAACTGAACCTTGCAAAGTTTCTAAGTGAGGATGTTCATACACTAAGGAGAAGTTGATTGATGTGGATGCTTGGAAGCATTCGAACTTCTTGTGCAGAAATTATGCGTTGTCAATTCTACAAAAGAACTTTGAGAGTCTTTGGACAAGAAAAACAAGACTGAGGATGTCGGCACGGAGAAATTCATTGTTGATAAATTCTTGAATTATAAAATGGTGGATTCAAATACTATCATAACTCAAGTTCAAAAACTTCAAGTTATCCTTCATGACATCCATGTCGGGCGTATGTCTATTAGTGAGTCATTTCAAGTGGCTACGATCATGGGAAAGTTATAGTTCTTATACTACAACCACAACCTCGCTTAGAGGTTCGACTACCAATCCTAATTAAAAATCTCAAAAATCTTGCATAATTGAAAGAGATTATTCATTCTTATCATTGATTGAGCTCACCTCGTTTACTGTCAGAATATCTCAACATGAACACATATGCCAACCGTAATGTAGCCCTCCATCGTGATTCTCATTCTAACAGCAAAGAGCTTGTCCTACACAACCAAAGACAAAATCCAAATAGTAAACCAATTGACACAAAATTGTAAACATTTATTCATATGCATCTCAGGTCACACATACGGTCATCATTGGTGTGATTACAATACCAATCAAAACTTCAAATATTTCATGTAGGGGTGTTCAAATTTCTAATTGGCCACAATTTCCTACCCTACCCAATTCTACCCTACTGAATGACTAGCTGCAAAAATCAGATAGGAATGCGGAAGAGTTTTTGATCTTCCAATTAAATAGGGTAGGAATGCGAAATACCCATCAATTTCCGCATTCCTACCCTACCCTAATTGCAAAAAATATGTTTAACTTTTTTATATTTTTTTTAGTAAATATAAGAGTATTTGTGTGGTATAATTTATATTATAACATTGTTATTGTTTTGGATGTTTGAGTAGCTAAAACATAGACTTGTTTTTTAGTAGGTTACATGATTTGTAATGAACTGGTGATCTATTGGAGCAGTTATGATTTTAGTGTGCTTCATATGGTTTAAACTTAAAATAATTGTTATTCTATTTGTGTAACAATTATGATGGATTGATATTCATGCTTTCATGTGTTTTATTACAACTAGTTAGTGTTTACGTGCGTTGCACGTGGATTATTTTGAGCTATAATTTTTTTTTCTTATTGTTTTTTTTTACAAGGTATTGACCTTACATTGGAACAAAAACAACAAAGCTAAAATCTAATTGAAAATGCACAATAGCACCCAACCCAATATGATAACAAGACTCCATTTACAATTATACTCGGATTGAACTAAAAAAAGCCAAAACAACTGACAAAATAATTTCAACTGAATTAACAAGCTTACAACGATCACAACCCACATTAACCTTGACAATTATTTCTTCACCAATATTTTAGCCTTCTCCTCGATTGTGTTTCGATTTCACCAGTTTGAAAATGAAACTTTATTTAGCTTGTCCCCTGTTAATGATAAGGCTTAACCTTGAAGTCCTCTTTTTTAATTGGAATGACAATAGTTTCCTCCTTCGAATTAACACAAGCGTAGCTTTAATGTTTTCTTTTGTTCGGTGTTGTAGTCTTTGCACCTTGCGGAGATGGTCTGTTAGTTGGAGAAATGTAACGCCCCAAAAATCACCTTGGAAGGCATTACCTTCTGAAATCATTCATACTATGAAAGCAACTAATAAAATCCATAAATAACCGGGAATCTTTAATTTAACAAAATTCGGACAGAGTCTCCTTTGTTCGAGAAGCTCTACCCAAAACACAATCTGTGCAATTATACTACATTGACCACACCGAGTCCATTGATCCATAAAATATTTACAACATTATCCAAAAGAATAAGCTCAAACCATGGCTACTACATCAAAAGAATTACATTTGAACTTAGCAGTGGAATAAACAAAATATTAGACTTTACATGATTGTACATAATCGTTCCTAGTCTAGCACAAAAATAAACGACATCTCTAGATGTCCCACTCAGGATCCAAATACCCCTCTAATGAAGCTTCTCCATAGCCCGGCTCATTAGCACCGAGCTCCTCCTCTAGCCCATAATCTGTAAAATGTTGAACAGTAGGGGGTGAGCACGAAGCTCTGTAGAAAAATCCTCCCAAACTCGAACAAGGTTTAGAAAACAGATAAAAACCGATCTGTCTCATTTCGTAAATAACATATATCAATTTTGAAGAAAAAACTGGACATTTAAAATAAATCTCAAGTTTAAGCCGTAACAATAATCAAGTGAAAGGATAAAATAAATATCACAACAATATACCATTTCCAACTTTAAGCCATTTAGGTAGGGCGCCTTCCGATGCTATGTCTCATATCAATGCACCGGCCAAGACGATCCAACCCATCATCCCATATATATTGGTTCATCCTCGTACCATGTATGTTGATTGTTTCTCATGAGTTAACCCAACGATTATGCTTAGTCCACCCACCACAATCACAATCATTTTAGGAAAGGGCGTCTACCATTCCAATGGCAGTGATGAGTCCCTTCCCAGGAAAAATATACCATCCCTTGTTCGAATTTCAGTGAACGATAATGGTCGCATTACCAAATGACAATCCACTGCAAGTGTTAGAAAACCATCTCACCCCCACTGGGATATACTAACTTTTAACACTCTACATCATCTCTCGATGGCAATCCAAGTCCATCACAACCACCATATAAATGAAGAAACCAAAATATTCTCAATTCACCAACAATTCCAAATAAATACACAATCTACAATTTCACATTTTACAAGCATATCTAAAAAATTCCCAATTTTATCATGTAACAATTACAATAATCAATTAAAGAAAAATACAAGAGATCACAATAACATCATTTATTACTCAACACAAAGCACTAAAGTTTTAGAAATCAAGAACAAATAAATATTGAGAGAAAAAAATTCACCTCTCATGAGAACAAGAGTTTTCAAAACAAGAAATAGAGGGCGTGTTTGGTTAGGTTTTTAAAAACTATTTTTTGTTCTCAAAATTTCAAAAACACCCAAAACCTGTTTGTTTAGTATTTTTGTTCTCAAAATTTTTTTAAAAAAATGAGACTTGGAACACAAAAACAGAAAACAACTAAAACTTATTTTCACAGTTTTCTTTGAAAATTTTGAAAACACGGAGAACACCACTTTAATGAGGTCTACCCCTAGAGTCTCCTTAGCAACAAGGTTTTCTTCTCTTTTTTTTTTCTTTTCTCTCTGCCTCTCTCCACTTTGCCCATTAAACAAACGAAGACACACAGACAGACTAGGCAAAGAACGAAGCTTCAGATCTGAAGCTTTGATCGTCTTCGTCTTCAGATCTTCTCCTGATCTTCGACGGTGGTTGTGGGTTAGTGGTGGTTCTCAAATTCTGTGGTGATTGTGGGTTGGGTGGTGGTTATCGGTTTGGGTGGTGGTTGTGGGTTTGGGTGGTGGTTGTGGGTTGGCGGTGGTTCTCGATTTTGGTGGTGGTTGTAGGTTGGGTGCTGGTTCTCAGTTTCGATGGTGGTTGTGGGTTGGGTGGTGATTCTCGGTTTCAATGGTTGTGGGTTGGTGGTGGTTGTGGGTCGGTGGTCTTGTTGCACAGTGAAAGAGAGAGATAGAGAGTGGGGGTGTTGATGCACAATGAAAGAGAGAGAGAGAGTTGATTCAATTCAGTGTGTGTGTGTATGTTTTGAGTGTGTATCTATGCCTGTGTGTGTGTGTGGTTGTTCTTGTGAGAAGATAATGTGGAGAGAGAGAGAAAAAGAAGAAGAAGAAGAGTCCAGATGGTGGACACCGTCTGACTGCTGGAGAGATAAGTGTGATTTTTTTTTATTTTGGTCAAAAAGTAATAAGTTGAAAATTAATTTTGTGGGTAACTGACCAAACAGATTTTATAATTTTTGTTCTTTAAAACTATTTTCAAAAATATATAACCAAACAGGCTTTGCAATCTAAAAATTTTCAACAACTCTTCCCAAACTATTTTCTGAGATGCAAACCAAACAGGCCTAGGGATTTCATGGCAATCCAAACATAGCCTTGTTTTAAACGTGATAATATTTGCAAGAATATCAAAAATCAAAGATTTCCTAACACATATCTAAGATTTAGAGTCAATAACATATATATATATATATATATATATATATATATATATATAT
>CM042185.1:15945731-15961614 GCA_023539305.1 Ilex asprella | reverse complement strand
TAGTTTTTTCTTAAAAAATTAACAAGCTTCAAGTATCTGTCAATACCATGGGGTCACGCTGGCACACAAATTCGCATTGTTCGGAATCGCAAGAAATTTGCACCAAAACGGTCCAACCCCAAAACCAAACACTCTTCACGCTTCCCACGCTACTCATAAAGAAGAGAAACGGTCTCACAGACAGGTAAGATAAGAACAACAAATTTTTTTTTTTTTTTCTTTCTGTTTTTCAACCCCAAACCAAAAGAGCAATTACTAACCCTTAATACACCATTAAATATCTAATAATTAAGGTTAATTATAGTATTCCTTTTCTTCTCGGATTAATCTTCCTTCTCTATTAGACCACGGACCACCAAAACACTAACCCAAAAAAAATAAAACATAGAAAACTAAATAACTTTTGTGATTTTTTTTCTTATACGTGAAAAGGGTTCTAATTAATAATACCATATCAATTAAGCCCATGGTGTTTGATAAAAACTGGTGGGTGCCCATAGGGTACATGCTTCTGTTTTCTGGGGCTAGGGGTTTTCTATACTCTTTTTTTTTAATAATGTTTTTTTTTCAAAATTCAGTTCTTGTTTTATAAATCTATTAATTCTGTCACAGATGTTTCCTCCTCCAAACTTCAGGTGATTTGGGTTATTGATGTCCCAATTTTCATTTCCGATTTTGAGGGGTTTTTTTTTTGTAAAAAAAAAACTTTGTTGAGGTTCTTGATGTTTATATTTCGTTATATATCGTCCTAGTTGATCTTGGAATTTGGGTCAGAGGATTTTTGGTTGGGTTTGACATAAATTGTTTTATGGGCACCCACAAAGCCAGTTTTGCTGTGACCAAAAAGTGAATTGGTGGGTACCATCTTTTTCAGATATCTGAATTAGGGTTAGATCTACTGCATCTGATTTTAATTTTACAGTTATTGAATATTCTATTTAGGGTTTTCTTGATTTCGGATTCTGGGTTCATTAAGTTTTGTTATTTTGTTCAACATCTGGGGTGTAGTCAAATAGACTTTGACCTGGTTTAGGTCAGTAGACAATTCAGATTGTTGGATCAAGAATATGTAAGTTCATGAATAAGTATTTGACTTCAAAGATCTTGTTATTGCAATTGTTATTCCCTGTCTGTCATGATCTCGATGGAATTTAGAATTTTTAATTTATAAATATTTTAATATACTGGGTATTATGTCAATCTGGTGATATTTATTTGCTGCTTTATGATGGTTAATTTTGATAGATTGGAATTTATGACAATGAGCGGTAACTGGGAAAATATATTAGCTTGAGGATCAAGAATTTTTTGGCATAACTATCTGATGAATTTTGAATGTAGCTGCATGCATGCAACCATAATTCTGGATATGCATTCGGATCATGAAGTTTTTTGTGATACTTTTGAATGCCCCTCCCTTTTTCTTTTAGGTATTTTTTACTATTTTTATCCCTTGAAATATGTAAGGCTTACTGCCTTTTACGAAGTCTGAGTAGTCTGCTGCAGAGCAGACTTGAAAAGTACTGTCAAGCCATTGCTTCTTTGCCCAAGCACAACAACATGGCAACTAGGTTGCAACCATATTTGATATTACTCTGACGTTTCATTTATTTTGTAATCCTCAAATACAGAAATTGTTGGATGAGATGATATTTCTCTTCTTCTCTGATTCAACAGGCGTTATACTTCATTTAAGATACTAGGAGTATAGATTTAGTTTTTTCTATGAAATTCAATTTTTGTTCATTTTGATAATGTTTCTTTAAGTTTTAGGTTGCAAGGGATAATAATATGATACTATAAATCTAGATGTGAAGGAAGTTTTGGTGGTGGAGGATAACGGTGGCTTTCATGGGATGTCTTTGGATTTTGTACAAATGTCAAGATACATTATTTTCTTAAAAATTTTACTCTAAAAGCTTTTTTTTTTCTTCATCTTAGGTGTTGAATATAATATCTTTCTTCTTTGTCTAACATTCAATTCGAGGAACTGACCTTAAATACATGCTTAGGAGGGAAGGCTGTTTGATGTAGTGTTTTAGTTCCTGCAGGCTTTCAGCTTGTGATGGTTATAATAATAATACAAGGATCTGTTTTAGGAGTCAAAGCATGTGGGTCTGCGTATTACTTTCCCAACAGTTAAACCAGCTCAGTTTTCAGTATAAAGTATACAACTACAGCAGCATTTATATATATATGCGTTAGGTTGATTTTGACATAACAAATATTTTTTGACTTGGTTTCCGAAGAAGATTCGCTTCATAATCTAACCTTTTATTTTTTTGTTCTTCCTTTTCTATGTTGTATACCCGTGTGCAGGTGTTCAGCCGTAGGGGGTTGTGGACGTTTGATTGGCATGTCCCATACATGTTGCTTCCATAGTGCCTTCTAATCTATAGGGAGCCTTGAGGTAGGGCATTTCATACCTAGAGAAAAGAGTTTGTGGACAATTCCGTTTCATCAATTTGTGATGTAAATAGATGCTCTCTTTGTTTCACAGTATCTGAATGGGTACAGAACTTGTTAGACACTGCATCAAAGAAGAGAATATGGAAATTCCTGCCATTCCACCAGGCTTTGAGTCGATGGCATCCTTTACCCTAAAGAGGATAGAAGATAATGAAATCACGACTAGTTGTTCGGCCTCTTCGAGTAGTTCTGAGTTACAGCCAGCCCGGATGAAAACAGAGATTGAGTGTAGCGATGATGCAAAAATCATGAAGTCCCTTAGGCGTAGACCTTGGATAAACTATGATCAATTTGATAACAACTCGGGGGATGACTCTGATTCTGAGGAGGTTAATCAAGATGTATTCTTATTATGGTGTCCTTTCTTATATTTAGTGTCCCTCTATGAAATCACTTATGTTATTTATGTTTGCAGAATCTCCCTTTAAGGCCTCGGCTTCCAAAAGGTGTTATTCGTGGATGTGAAGAGTGTAGTAACTGTCAAAAGGTCAGTCCTGCTGATTACTTTTTGTCTGCTTTGAACTTTTAATTGGCCTGATTCTATTGGGCATGGCTCCTCCACCTTCTTCTAGGATACCTGCATTTATTAACTTATGAATATGTACGTATGTACTTGTATATTCCTTATACAAAGTTGTTGCAATCACCAAAGTTGTATCTCAACAAGTGCTCTTAATTGCTAAGCTGAGCACACTGAATTACGAAAGCTAAACTTGTGGGGAAACAGCAGAAGGGGCTGCTGCATATTTGGATTGTTGACGGGTTGGTCTTTGTGACAATTGTGAAGCAGCTTAACCAATTTCTATCCAACTGTACTTCTGATTTATAGGTTCTCAGTTCATATTCCTTGTCTTTTGATATTTTCAGCTTTGAATTTTGGAACAGGTCACAGCAAGATGGTATCCACAAGAAGCTTGCAGGCCTAATCTTCAGGATGCTCCTGTATTCTACCCAAATGAAGAGGTTCTTACTGTCACTTTGCTAACTCACCCCCTCCCCTTGCCTGATGGCCGTCTATGTCATCTTGTCCTTGTTATTGCTCATCATTAACTTTGGAGTAGTTTTTATTATATTCTTTAAAGAAAATCTTTAAAAAATTCAGATTTCTGAATGCAGTCATTGATTTCCAGGAGTTCGAAGATACTATAAATTATATAGCAAGTATACGCCCTAAAGCAGAAGCGTATGGAATTTGTCGCATTGTACCTCCCCCTTCATGGAAACCTCCTTGCCCTCTCAAGGAAAAAAAATTCTGGGAGGATTCTAAGTTCAGTACTCGTATACAGAGGATTGACAAACTTCAGAATCGGGAGTCAATGAGGAAGCTGTTGAAAATTAATGATCATAAGAGGAAGAAAAGGAGACGATGCATCAAAACAGGAGTAGATGTTGGGGCTAGTAATGCAGATATTTTGGTTCCAAGTGAAGCTGGAATATATGAGGCTGAGAAGTTTGGGTTTGAGCCTGGCCCGGAGTTTACTCTGGATGCATTTCAGACATATGCAGATGATTTCAAAGCCCAGTATTTCAGGAAGAATGAATATATTGCAGATCCAGGAGGTAACATGAACATGCTCCAAGAGCAGTTGGAGCCCTCAGTGGAGAATATTGAGGGTGAATATTGGCGGATGGTCGAGAAACCTACGGAAGAAATTGAGGTACCATGTGTCATGTTGATGCACAATTGTAGAGTTTGTATATTTACATAGAAACTAATTTGTTCTGTTGAAATTTCTATTATGCTCTTCCTTTCTTTTTTCAATTTTAGTTGTTTTGATGTGATGCTCTAGGTGCTATATGGGGCTGACTTGGAAACCGGGGTTTTCGGCAGTGGCTTTCCTAAACAGTCCCATCAGGTTGGTTATGCGTCTGATGGAAAGTATGTGAAATCAGGCTGGAACTTGAATAACTTCCCCAGGCTTCCTGGTTCTGTACTCTCCTACGAAAGCAGTGACATATCTGGAGTTCTGGTGCCTTGGTTGTATATAGGGATGTGCTTTTCTTCATTTTGTTGGGTAAGGAATAATAGTTTGTCAATTGCTTTATTGACTTCATATAATTGTGTGCTTTGCATGCTGAGTACACATTCATGTATGATCAGAGATTTGCACACGTGTTAGTGCATAAGAGATCATTTGGCTTTTAAGTGTGAAGGGTGTACTCGTGAAACACCATATGGAAATTTAAGCATATAAGTAGAAGTCTGATCATATCTTTCACCATCAGTATTATTTGTGTTGTCGCAACTATCACATTTTTGTCCAGTAGGTTTCAAGCTTTCAATTGGTAACTATGTTACTGAATTCCTCTTCCATGTTCTTGTTAATGATTTTGTATGATAAATTTGACGTCGCATTAGAACTCTCATAGAGCTAGAAATATATGGCAGAAGGGACCTAATATTAACACTAACTAGATTACGAATAATAAGTAGAAACGGTTAAATAGTGATTAATATCAAAAATATATTTATGTTTGTTTCCAACTAGTTTTCATATCCCAAAAAAAAAATGTTGTGTGATAATATCATTATCATTGTCACTGCACATACTTTTCTCAATAGAGTAATGTCATTACACTTACCTTTCTCAATAGAGTAATGTCACTTGGACCTAATTTGTTGACCTAATCAATTTTGCTATTAGATTGATTGTGGGTCTTAATATCAGTTGAGACTCAATGTCAATCCAAGACCCCAATGGAGTAGGTCAACTTATTAGATCAACACATTATGTCCAAACAGTATTATTGTTTTCAATATATCAAAATAAACAGTGGTGAGAGAGGAGGGGTCAGATATAGATAGGGTGAGAGAACCAAGAGTTTTAGGGTAATTTCTTGATAAGATGTTGAGCGATTCAACTAACTGAATAAAAGTTAAGTTTTCTGTTGAGAGTTTAGGGATCTAACCGAAATATGGAAGATGATTAAGTGGATTAAGGCAAGGATCAAAATTTCATTTCAGTATATAGTTTTGGTCTGCCCGGACACAAAATTTTTGGAAATATTTCAAAACACTGTCGAACTAGAAAAAACTTTTTGAGAATTTGTTTCTAAACCAGTTCGAAAGATTGGTCGAAAGATACCAAAATAGGCTGAAAACCTAAAAAAAATGGAATTTCGACATTCAATCACTATCTCGATTCGGTTTTCTGGGAAATGGATGGTCTTTTGGTGGAAGAGGAATGATATTTTGTTCGTTGGATTAAGGTACACAAGAACTTTTTTTGAAGGGGTTAGATTTAAAAATCTCTTCAAATATGTATAAAATTTGTTTTTCCAAAAAGAAGTTATATGGTGGCAGAGTCCCTCACTATGCACCTGTGGCTTCACCACTGGTCACGCTGAACTTATATAAAAAAACAAATAAGGAAACTTGGTTCCTTGCACTGTGTGCGAAACCTCCTACCTAGTGATGTTTCTACACCAAACTGTGCTATATATGTTCATATTGTGTGTGATCTCGGGTGATGGTTTGTTGTTGAAAGATCGCCCCATTAACCTGGCAAATTTGCGGGAAACCTAACCCTTTTTTGGTAAAGATATCCTCCATCTTCTCCATCCAAACAGCTGATGGTCCGCAATCTTGCATCTTTACTGATAACAACATAATTCGTTTTACCCTTCCCCTCTGAATCTTGTTGGACCAGAATGTTAACCTCCCAGTATAAGGAGTGAAAAAGTTCTTAAGCAGCCCCATTGTAAAAAGTAGAATTGTCTTAGGAAGGCGTCAATGCATTAGAGGAACTTCTTCATATGCAGTTGAGAGCCGAGCCTTAATTAAAAACAAGTAGGTCGCACTCCAAAAAAAAATGAGGATTACCAGAGGGGTTTTTTGGACCTGCCAGAGGATCTGACTACTCTAATTCACTTGAACACCTGTTGTCTGTGTACTTGATGGTATTGCGATAATTGAGATGATTGACAATGTGGGTGATTTGAAGAAGTGGTGATTATGATACAGTCAGTGGTTTACTTTTATAATATATTGATACTGAATATGGGATGCAGGGACATAAAAATTAGTATATTCCAGATAAGTTGATATTGGTGCCTTTTCCTTGAGAAATGTCTAGCTTATCAAATATCAAATACTGCAGTGGGTGTCAAATTGACTAGCAAATCAGAGTTTTCTGGAAACTGTGCATGGATACTCACTCCATTCCTCTCTTTCTCCTTCTCTTCCCCTGGGAGACGCCATAAGACACTTTTGTGAATCAATTTTTTGAGAGCAGGATATTTTCTCAGCATCAGAATAAAAACATTAGCAAGAAATAAGAGCTGTTTTTAAAAGAACAGATAACAAGAAATATTTGGCAATCTTCATATTTTGCGATGCCTTTTATCAGGGTAAACAATAGGAGGTTATGCAATTGTTTCCCAGTTTGATGATTGCTAATTGTTTTGTTTCTTTCCTTTTTATTTGTTCAACTCTCGTTTAATTGTTTTGGGACAGCATGTTGAAGATCACCACTTGTACTCATTGAATTACATGCACTGGGGTTCTCCGAAGATTTGGTATGGTGTCCCAGCAGCAGATGCCCTTAAATTAGAAGCAGCTATGAGAAAGCATTTGGCTGAACTTTTTGAAGAACAGCCTGACTTGCTTCATAAGCTGGTGAGCAATTCCTCATTCCATTTGCGACAGTATTACTTGATGATCTGGGATTGTTTTTATATATTCATTATTTCGGCTGTTGTCTCTACATCTCAAAATGTGCCACCGGCAAAAATACTAACAAAATTCACTCTCGGTTCTTAGCTACAGTCAGAGCATGATATGCTCGTTTTACTCCTTATGAACACGTGTAAACTGGATCTTGAGCATTGACTCATTCGATAATGTGTTAAGTTTTAACCTCCCCAAGAGTGAAATGTTATGAATACTACATTACTTTTTGTGGTCAAAATCTAAAATTTGATGCTTTTCTGTTACTATGTTTTATCTTCCCCCTGTTTCCCACTTCAAAATGCCTTTTTTTTTTTTTTTCATTTTTGCTTTCAAATTAAAATTTATTGAATTTTTTATATTGTAGCAGATGTATTTCTTTTATTAGAAACATGGGTAACCACTTTAGAATATATGACATCTTCGAAGGTCAGACTTCTGAACAAAAACATGGGGACAAGTTGAACTTCCATCTTCCACCGTCTCTAATACGACTTTCTGGTGCACTAACTTAGAATTAATTCAAAAACTATAAAACCTTTCTTTTTTTTCTGTTTCCTTGTAGTCCCAGGAAAAATACACTTTAAGAGCCTCATTACAGTTCATGTTGCTGAATTATTCATTAATCTTTTGTCACAAGATTGATTCTTGTTTTGACGATAGTTGTTTTGTTTCAGTGGAATTATGTTCTTAGT
The DNA here is from genome assembly GCA_023539305.1 of Ilex asprella. NCBI lineage: Eukaryota > Viridiplantae > Streptophyta > Magnoliopsida > Aquifoliales > Aquifoliaceae > Ilex > Ilex asprella. Next base: position 15,953,781 of record CM042185.1, on the reverse strand, counting down.
GGAATTACGTTCTCATTTGCTTTCAATGGAACTCTCTCTCTCTTATTTATACCAATGCTATCTCCTCTGGCAATATCAATGTGGAAAGATAGCGCTAAACTTATGAGGAGATACTGTTTCTACTAAGCTCTGTGCTTGCTCCTACAATTGGAAGTCAAAACTTGTTTTCAATGGCCTTCATGTTAGATCTATTATGTTTGCTTCTCAAACTTGGAATGCCAAGGCACGTCAACATGATCCAAAAAAAACTGACCCATAAACAGGGCTAACAATATTACCATGCTTCTATCTATGTTGCACAACCACATTGTTAACTGATGGAACTTAGAAAAGCTATAAGCAGCAAAATTGATGGATATTTTAATTGATTTGTCTGGTTAGTGCTCTTGGTCACAATTGCTTAGCTTTAATGGCATTTAACTCAGCACTACATAATCTGAAGGATTGGGATTTTGATTGCTTAGAATTAATGACGTTGACTATTTTTTTCTTAAAAACTCTACTTTTATCTTCTTTTGAGTCGATTTCCATGTTCTTAATTAGTCCTGAATGTCATGATCTGGCTATAAGGACTTTGTAATATAAATAAAAATTACGGTTTTGAACAGCTTCGCATTAATAATGTTGCTACACTTACCCAAGACATCTAGTGTTATCTCCTTTTGAGTTGATTTACGTGAAGTTGATTACTCTAAAGCCATGATTTGGCATTTCCGGTTGTGACAAATACTGCAGTTTAGTTGTTCATATTTAATAGAATAAATACATGGTGATGATTCTTTCTTATTTACGCAACACCTTTGTGTTTTGGGATTTCTACTGTCATTTGTGATAAGAGGTCGAAGGTATGATTTCCCTTTGTTTCCTATATAAATTTCTTGTAATGCTAGGTTGGATCTTTTTAATGTGTAACCTATGCAAGTATGTATGATTTAACCAGGACTTATTTATAACCTCTGACAGTTTCTTTAATGTTAGAACTTACTCTTGTCAACGAAAGAAAAAGATGGCCTACCTTCACCTTGGTAGGTGAATAAAGGAAGTAATCTGTCAGTTTCTATGACGTCAATTTGGAAATTAGAAGTCTGCCAATTCACATTAGGCAATGTATTTGCTTCCCCTTTGATTTGTTTTCATTTGTCATTTAGTAAATTTGCCTCTGGACTTTCCCCCCCTGCAGGTAACGCAACTTTCTCCTTCCATACTAAAAGCTGATGGCGTACCTGTTTATCGATGTGTTCAGAATCCCGGAGAGTTTGTTCTGACCTTCCCTCGAGCATATCATTCAGGATTCAATTGTGGCTTCAATTGTGCAGAGGCAGTAAATGTAGCTCCTGTTGACTGGTTGCCCCATGGGCAGAATGCTATTGAGCTCTATCGTGAGCAGGGCCGGAAGACTTCTATCTCCCATGATAAACTGTTACTTGGGGCAGCCAGAGAAGCTGTAAAAGCACAGTGGGAACTCAATTTATTGAGAAAGAATACTTCTGATAACTTAAGATGGAAGTATGTCTGCGGAAAGGATGGGATCTTATCTAAAGCACTCAAGGTAAAGATTTGTGTCTTGCATTGCACATACTTGGTGTTATCTTGGAGTTCATATGTATATATAATATGAAAAAATTTATTGCAGTGGTTATTTAGTATTTGGATTTGTTTGGTAGAAACTTTGTGGCAGTGACAATATAGCATGTTTGTTGGAACCAAGGATCAAAATTTCGTTTCGATGTATTGTTTTAGCCACCTAAAAAACGAAAACGTTTCAAAAATATTTTGGAAATAGGATGGAAACGGATAAAAAATTTGGGAATTTATTTCCAAAACATTGGTTGAAATATATCGAACTATCTTGAAACATTGGTGGAACATGCCAAAAGATATCAAAATATTCCAAATCACCTTGAAGCATTTGAATTTTGATTCAATTACCGATTCGTCTTGGTCTTGTTGGAACGGAAACGTTTTGGCCGATTTGAAACGAAACTTTGATCCTTGGTTGGAACAATATCAATAAAACACAATAGAGAAAAAGAGGGGCGGAGTGGTGTCTTGAATTATTATTTAGAATAATTCACAACTTGTAGTGTCTCCAAATAACTTACTGAGTTTTCAGTAGGTTACATTTGTTTCTCATAAGACCAAAGAAATCCACTTATTGAGAGATGTAAGATTAGATCAATAGTTAAGGGAAGGAGTGAATATATTTCAATTGCTAAGAATTTTGAAATTATTTTGGTGATGGAATTTTTTATTTTTTGAATATGATATCATGCTGCTGGCAGCAGCATAATAAAATATGCAACAAGTTATGGAATTTAACACTGGATAGGCATTTTTCATATATATCTGGTGCAATTGATGCCAAGCTCACTTTTTTCCTTGTATTATCTTTTGCATAGACACGCGTTGAGATGGAGCGGGTGAGGAGGGAATTTCTTTGCAATTCTTCACAGGCATTGAAAATGGAGAGCAGTTTTGATGCCACCAATGAGAGGGAATGCAGTGTATGCCTTTTTGATCTGCACCTGTCCGCCGTAGGTTGTCACTACTGTTCACCTGACAAATATGCTTGCTTGAATCATGCAAAGCAACTGTGTTCATGCTCTTGGGGTGCCAAATTTTTTCTGTTTCGTTACGACATCAATGAATTGACAATTCTGGTTGAAGCTTTGGAAGGTAAACTGAGTGCAGTATACCGATGGGCAAGACTAGATCTTGGACTGGCCCTGAGTTCATATGTATCTAAAGAGAATATGCAAGTCCCTGGTATCATCAATAAGTTTTCTTATCCCCCAGAAAGAACAGCAGTAAAAGAGACGAGTTTGCTGTCACCCATGGCTTTCTTAAAAGAGCAGAAAGTGAAAGAAAATATTACTGAAATCCCACATTCAACTGGTTTCAATGGTACAACAAGTTCACCGCAGAAAGCGAAACCATCTGGTGAGTTACTAGCTTTGAAAAATACAAAGGCATTGTCTGCAGCACATAAGTCTTCCCTTGAGGTTGAAGAGGCAAAATATAGTTCTCAGTGCAAGGAAGAGGGATCCATACATCTGGCCCACAATCATAGGATTCCAGTTTGTGAATCTTCCCATGTTGACAACTTGCCTGCAGAGAAACCTGAAATAAAGAAACCTTCGTTTTCAGGGAGCAGTGATGTTATACTCCTTAGTGATGATGAGGGTGAGGAACCCTTACCGATTTCCAAAAGTGCAAAGGACACCCCCACAAAGCATACAGGACCTTCTCATAGAATGGCAGATCCAAATGATATTGTGAGTACGGATAATAGTACTAAAGACCCAGTCTTGACAACCACCCCTATCGCTAATATGGCTGTAATGAGTGAAGCAGATCCTAGTTTGTTTATTGATGGGGAGAGAATTAACTCTTCATCTACTTCAGAGTGTCTAAAAGAAGCAGATCTTGATAAAACAAAAACAGATGTTGGATCCAGTCCACAAGACCTATCTGCAAATGCTGAAGAGTTTTCAAGTAGAATAGAGACTGGTGATTGTAATGTGGAAAATGTAGGTAGTGACTTTCTGTTTCCACAGTCAGGTGGCAGCCGAAAACCTGATAATGAGGATAGAGATAAAAAGATAGGATCAGATGCCCCCTCAAGGTTAACAGACAACGTACAAAATGAACAATTTATCCCATCTTGTACTCAAAATAATCTGGACAGGTACTTTCGCCAGAAGGGACCTCGCATAGCAAAGGTAGTGCGAAGAATCAACTGCAATGTTGAACCTCTGGAATCTGGAGTTGTGAATTCTGGAAAGTTGTGGTGTGACGCTAGGGCCATTTACCCCAAAGGTATGGTGCATGTGAATTTTCCACATAGCTTGTGTTCCCTTGGGCAGACTTTTTGAAGCAGACAGAACGTAAGTTTGTTTATTGTTTCACAGGATTCAGGAGTCGCGTTAGGTTCATAAGCATTATAGATCCAACAAGTATGTGCTATTATGTTTCAGAAATTCTGGATGCTGGACGGGATGGACCTTTATTTATGGTAATTCAGTTATTTATATAGATCTGGAGTCACCAGTGTAACCTTTCTTATGGTTTGTACATTTTATCTAATCTTGTGAAATATTTTTTTCCTGTCACCTTTTAAGATTGGCAATTGGCAATTGGCAATCACAGATTACTTGTTTGTTATTTGTGCTTCATTTTGAACTCAATGCAAATGGACTGATTTATAGAGGAGTTTATAAAATTTTTGTAAATTTTCCTTGAAAAATGTTTCCTCATGTTCTTGACTTGCTGTCCTTTGAGTAGTGTATCATCAGCTTTCATCTTCTTTCCTACAAGCTTTCATTAAGCCTTTATGTGGTCAAACTTTTAACAGCCACTTGGAAATGAAAATACATGAATTTTAGGGGATATCTCTAGTATTAGTGTTTTCTATACACAGTGGTTGCATGTTGTAGAAGGTACAATTTTGTGAATGAGGCCCCATATAACTAGGATATCTGCGTGGACCAGTTGCACAGTTTTGATGGCAGCATCTCTCGTTTACCTGGAATCTTGTAATATATGATCTCCGAAATTTTATGAGCCTAAGATCCCATTTCCTAGTCTCGTTGAAACCTTCATACTTATGTTTATGACCTATACAATAGGACTCGCTGATAGATATCAATGCAAATGTGTCTTGGATATGGCCGCATTGAAACCTTCATACTTATGTTTATGACCTATGGAATAGGACACACTGATAGATATCAATGCAAATATGTCTCGGATATGGCCGGATACATAGCATATAACCGGATACAATTGGGATGTAAAATATTTTTAACTTTGGATAGGTTTGGGATATGCCAAAGGTGTGTGACATATATGCTTAGGATATGCAGGATACATGACAGATATTAGGATACACCAGAACTAAATATATAATATATTATTTTTATAATGGTCCATGAAGTAAATAATTGAAACAAATGAAATAAATATTTTAAACAAAATATGGGAGTTCTTTTGCAAGCAAATATAATTTTGGCCTCAAAATGACGTATCTATTTAGTTTGTCACTTATCGAACAAAGCCCTCTTATAATATGTCCTTACTTTTTTTTTATGATCAGATGTCCCTACTTATTTGACACAGCTAGTATTTGGTCAATTAGGTAATTCATCTTATACTATGTATTGCAATATAAAATATACTTGCATGAATATTAATTTTTTAACCATATATTTTATAAATATTAAATTTCGTACAATATATAGATTACATAAAAAAGTACATATTTATTGACGTATCCTCCCGTATTAGTGACCCATATATTTAGATTTTTCCGAATCGTTATATCCATATCATGTTGTACTTATAAACCGTGCTTCCTAGAGCATATTAGTGAGAAATGAAGTAAGCATGGTGCATATTACATTAACTTATGGACAAAACATATATCTGATAGATGATATGAAGTTCCATTATGGCTGTGTACAGATATTTTGTTATTTATCCATTTGATCTTTTTCTGGATAAGACAGTCGGTAGATGTTAATACAACTTAAGGTGGTGGCTTTATGGGCATATCGGCCTGATAATTATTTACCCTAGAAAGAACAAAGGAAAAACACAATGTACATGACCGATGTATAATTTGCTATGCCTTTATTGTGAATTTACAAAACCACCGACTCCGAACCTTGTGATAAAGATTGGCTCACTTGGAATGAATGAATGGGGACAGTTACAACCAATGGCAGAATCAAGAAAAGAAACATTCAACAGTATGGCTTGTAACAATTTTTTTGTTCTTTTCACCAGGTGCCCAAGAAAGCTAATAAAATGGCATTTTTCAGGTTTCCCTAGAGAATTGTCCTAGTGAAGTATTTGTTCATGTTTCGGCTGCCAGATGCTGGGAAATGGTTAGGGAGAGAGTGAATCAAGAGATCACAAAGCAACACAAGTTGGGAAGAATGAAGCTTCCTCCTTTGCAACCTCCTGGGAGTCTTGATGGCATGGAAATGTTTGGTTTTTCTTCACCGGCAATTGTGCAGGTAAACCTACAATTTAAACTGATCTCATGATTATCAGCTTGATGTGAATGGGCTTTTAGATTTTATTTGGAGCGCTTGTAATCTTTGTGTGAGTGCCTTAAATGCTTGCTATTTTCTAGTTTTGGGTGTTGTCGGGTGTTGTAGGAATGTGTTCCATTGATGGCTAACTATAAAATTCACAATATTGAGACTCGTGATTTGGTTTTTTCTTTTGATAATCAGAACCTTTTAGAATGTTTAGGAATGAATCACATTCTTTTCTTAGGATATGCCCCTTCTGGAGAAGTAGTTTGCTCACATTATTTTTCAATTTGATTCAGAATTTATATGCTAACATTTGAAATTTGATATGTCACCCTTTATGACGCTTATTGGAGCATTTACATGAACCCCTCTATTTAGGATATTTTGCAATTGTTTCTGGTTTCTTTGAGAACATAAAACCAGTGTTGTGGTTTGAAAAGGATTATTGACACCCTCAGGATACGAGACCTGACATAAGGATAGAAACCTTCTTAATGGAAATGTAATGTTGCAGCGGAAAACGTGAGCAAGGTTGGAAGTGGATAGATTGACCACCTCAACTAAAAAGGAGGACTTTCACCATTTGCGCAGAGATAGTTTTTTGTTCCGAAACAGGATTTTGTTTTCTCCTTGTGCATTTCTCTCTATTTTTAAAATTGTGAAAAGTGAAATAGGTGAAAGTTCACTTACATGTGACATAATTTTCGAACTTTAAGTCTTTTTATTCTGATCACTAGCCGTTTTATCAGTTACATAGCAACCTCTCTTTCCTCTGTCAGAAGTAATTTAACTTATTTCTATTGAATTTGCAATAGGCTATTCAAGCAATAGACCAAAATCGAGTCTGTACAGAGTACTGGAAGTCTCGGCCCCTGATGCAGATTCCCCATCATTCTCAATCTGTAGACACCAGCTGGAACCTCTTGCTGAAGTCTGAGATTCCAACTGATGAGGAGTCTGGCAAGAGCGACGTGTTGCTTGCCGGAGTTGATACAATAATCAATGGCCTATTCAAAAAGGCCAATCTGGAAGAACTAAATGCACTGTACAGCATCTTGAGTAAGAATAATTCAACAACAGATCAATGCCTGGTGACTCAGCTTCTTAATGAAGAGATTCACAAGCGTCCAAGATGATTCGTTTTCCAGTCTCATGATTGAGGTCTGGACTTTGCCATAACAATGTAAATGCTGAGTCTTATTTTCAGGTCACGAATTACGTCCTAACCTCGTTTCTTTTCTCAAAATCTCGTTCTGGCTCGTGGTGGAGAAGCTAGACATTCATCAGGTGGATGCTCACTTCTCCAGAATCATGCTATCCACATTCATTTAACAAATGCAATTGATTTTTGATGTTTCTGCCCCTTCTGCTTGAGCTTTAGTGTTCTGGGTTTTATATTCAGTGCTAGTAGTCTGAGAAGAAGGAGCTCAAGATATTGATAGGCATTAACTTAGAAACAATAATCCATTTTTTATGGGAACTTGAAACAAGAATTATTTGCAGATGTGCAGGTTGGAACAGTGTAAATGCAAACAAAAATTTCTTTAAAATGTTGTTCACATTCCAATTTGTGTCTGTATAAAATGCCTTTCTGATTTGAGTGGTAGAGGAACACTTCATAGGTTGACTCACTAAGCAATATCCAGTCAGTTTAATCTCTCTTGAGATTATTCACTTGATGGGGGAATACTGCAAGTGTTCTAATAGGTAGCTGCTAATGAATGCAGCATGTAATAGATTGGTCAATTTACAGAGATGAATGATTTGCTTGAAGGATGACCAATCTGATAAACTTGAGAAAGCTCCCGTTCATACTTTAGTCCATTTCTTAAGTCTATTAGACAATCTCAGAACTTAGTACGAAGGAGTGATAATAAAATCCGTAGGCTCACACCAGGGGCGGCCCAACGTAAATAGGGGTTCAATGAGAAAATTTTAAACAGGGTCACACTAATATTTTGTGTATTAATATCTATATATATATACTTTCTGAGTCGAGAACGTCT
>CM042185.1:15919863-15940221 GCA_023539305.1 Ilex asprella | reverse complement strand
TTTTTTTATATATAATATCCTCCTTTAATCTTTTTGTGCCACAAATTCAAGTCCAATCGGCCAATTACTACCGAATAAAAAAAAATTGTAGCACAGTCACTATTAACCCAATAAAATAAAATAAAATAAGAGTCATTATTAAATTAGATGAACTATCTTGCACAACAATAAAGATATTGTTAGTGCTAAATTAAATTAGATGAAGTATATAATAATAAAAATTTATACACTATATGTTATATGATTATATACTGAGATTCCTATATAGTGTTGTTCAACATACATTTTTGATAAGAAAGAAGAGAAAATTTTACCTTTTGTTTTACACTTTACAAGTGCTGCTATATAAAAAAATATTAGTAGTTGTGTCATTGTGAGCATCAACCACCAAGCCAGGGGAGGAGAGAGAGAGAGAGAGAGAGAGAGACATTGAGCAGGAGAGTCGTTGAGACAGATAGGCATGAACATGAATTTTTTTTGGGACAGAATCAGGTTTAATATTTATCCTAGGATTTTTATTTGAGTTTTTTGTAAGTCGGTACACAATATATGACTTAATTATATAAAAGTCATCTGGGTAAAACTATTTGCAGTGATGTCTTTTTTATTTGTGAATGCCAAATATACATATGTGTAAATACTAACACTTTTTTATCTGTGAATGCCAAATATACATATGTGTAAATACTAACCTGCACAATCTCATGGTTTGGAAACAATAGAAAATCAAGCGTCATTCCCATGAAATCCGACCAATAACATATCGCGCAAAATAGGATGTTTGAAATTCAAACAAAAAATGTCGTAAAATCCATGAGATTTCAACCAAATTAAAAACACAAACAACTGAAAATCTTGAGAATCAAAAAATATTTCACCTATGTATTGACTGTACATACATTGGAGCACCATTGATTAATATAGTATAACATGACAGTGATATATTACAGTATAACAACTTCATTAACACTTTAATAACTAATAAAAGATATGCAATTTCAATCCTTGATTCATGCACAATCTAAATGGTATATTTTACAATGTGACTTCACAAATTGACATCTATATTTCAACAAATACATATATTATTTTTAAGGAATGACAATGTTACATCACAGTGTAACAACACAGAACAACAACTGATGTTAAAATAGAAAATCTGATAAAGCAGTACAAATGGAGGCAGGAGCAGATTGCTTCAGTGAATGAATATATTACTCTATTTGGACATGGATAGCCAAACTAGTCCGTCAAGTGCAAAACAAAGAGAAAACTCTTGCAAAAATGAATTGTGGCGGGCTTATGTAGAAGCTAGTGAGGTATAAGATTTTAGTTTTTTATTTCACCTGATGTTGCAAAACTACAAGTAAAAAGTTGAAGTAGAAGAAAATGTTAAAGAAAACGAGCATTAGACATTGAAGTAGAAAATCAGATGTTGAAGTATAACACCAACCGTTGAAGTAGAAGAAGATGATGTGTCTAAAATTCAAAAAATAAAGATCTTGTAAAATAGTAAATCGCTGAATTAATACAACAAATCCAACAGAAAAATAAATTGTCAAACTTATCAATCCATAAATTATGGAAAAGGGTATTTCAGTAAAAGAAAAATTTTAAAAATTGTCACTATGTATTTAGACATAATACATTTTTAACTAATAGTACTTATGTACAATAAATTTTCAGCAAGTATTTTCTCACAAATAAGTAGTTTATGTGGTATCTATTCACAATTTTTTTTTTTTAAGGATTTTATTAGGCTTAACTAAATAGAGAGTAACTTTGGACTTAACAAAGTTTGACATTGATTTGGGCTCTTCAAATTTTGATCCTATCTAAAACTTTAAAAAATAAAGTGAAAATAGAGGTTGAGTCCTCATTGATGGACTTATAATGACCTGAGTCCATCAAAAAAATTTATTTGGGGATAAGTCCATTTTTAATCTTATTAGTAAGTAGTTAAGTCTATTTTATTTAATCTCAAAAATACCCTTAACAGTGTTAGTTTGGTCTATTATGAAAAGCTAAAGATGTTAAGTACATGAGATTTATATGGAGGTCACTGATTGAATATATGAATGTTTAATTTATGATGATAATTGTCGATTATAAGCTTTCTATAATACTTCAAATTCAAATTCTTAGTCATTATTTTGTCTGTTGTACATTCAAATCACCGACCTTTGAGATTTTTGGAGTGATTTGAAGATGATGAATGCTGAAGTTTGAGTTCAGGTTTTTGCAGTTGGACTATGAGTCTGAGTTCGAGATTTTGAAGCTAGAGTATGATTTCAAGTTACTATTTGCTAGAGTTTGGGCTGATTTTGACTTCGTATGCTGAAATTTCTTTTTCAGAATACTTGAGTTATTCATTATAATTATTTGCTTCATCTACTCCGAATAATAGAGTGTTCTACTTTGATTTTCGAAAACTCAACAATTTCACTCAAACTTTACTGTCCTCTTAGAGTTATTTGCCTAATTTGATTGCTGATTTTTTATTCTTTATTGTTGATACACCAATCCACATTCATTGTAAGTTTGTTCTTTATCAAATTATGTTAATTCCGTTTTTTTTGCACAGGTAACATAAATGCGTTAGCGATATAGACATAATGCAGTATACAATTTCATTTTTTTAAAATTAGTTTCTATTTTTATTTTCATGTTACTATTTGTGGTTTATTGGGATTAGAATTGGTTGTTTTGTATTTCACTTTTTTTTCTTGGCTATTATAGATGGAGGATAGCATGTTGCTTTGTTGCAAGTATTCATCCGGGATGGTTATGATTAGAATTTCATTGAATTCCAATATTGATGACGTATTACATGGTGTTTATGACAATTGGAATGGGTTGAGTTCTAGATGTATTGTCTTGTTGTACACTATTTCGGGATATTCGCATTGTGCTTTGCAAAGTGATCATAAAATGAGAAATATGTTTTTAATTGCGCAGTTTATTCAACTGAGCTATGTTGATGTTACATTTGTTGTAATAGGGAGTGAGGTTCATGAGTTTGAGGGTGGAGAAGTTGTGGAAATTTTGGGATTATCTGTTGAGACTTTTGATTGTGAGGATGATCTCCTCCCTTGTTTTTGTTCTCACAATGAGAAGGTTTTGTTGACTAATGGATGGTCGAATGGAATAGTAGAGGTTGGTCATAAATTTGAGGGTGGAGTAGTTGATTTTTGAAATACTTTATGTAAATATGCAATTGAGGTTGGTTTTTAGTTTAATTATGTGAAGAATAAAAAAACAAGGGTTAAAGCTGAATGTGTTTTGAAATATTATGTTGGATATGAGTGGTTTATTATTGTTACTCTCCAAATGATTAATAGGTGGTTTTATATTAAGAAGTTAAACAATGAACACACATGTGATGTGGCTGCACGTATGACAAAGAACAAAATAATAACGTCTAACTTGGTTGGATGACTTATTGTTGACAACTTTCGGCAAGTACCTGATACACGATCGATAGATGTTAAAAGTAGGTTTTATTCAGATTATGGTTTGCCCATATCTAGGAATGACAGTGGACCGGAAAAAAATGGGTATCCGTCCAAACCCGTCCTTTTTGAACCGGGGATGGATTATACGTATTGGACGGTGGACATATACAGGGATACCCGTATAAACCTGTGCAGGAATGGAGGCGGGGATAGACTTACCCTTACCCCCATCCCGTCCCGTCCCCGTTACTCGTAAAATATATATATGTATATATATATAGTTAAATACTCAAAAAGCCCTAGCTTATTCTGCTCTTCTTCGCTCAGTTCAGCTGCCCGCCCACCTCTTCCTTTATCTCGCTCAGTTCACACACACACACACAAAGTGAAACAACTCCTCACAACCGCCCACCTCTTGGTCCTCTTCCCATTGCTGATCGCTGCACTTAATAGCTCCTCATAGCTGACCGACTGCTTTCTCGCTGAGCGATCAACCTTCAGCCGACTGCTCGCAGATCTTCGACACACAAGTTAAACTTAGACCCACAACACTAAGCACTCCCCCTCTTTTGCTCTGCCAAACTTTAGATGCTTGTGTTGTATTTTTTTTTTCTGTTTCTTGGGTATAATTTTGTGTCTTTGTTTCACTTTCTTTCTCAATTTCTTTACTTTCTCTAGGTCTTATTTTCAAATTATCTCTTGTGTGGTGGGTGAATTGCAAGATTAATGCTTACTTGATTATTTATTTTCAATTCTTTGATTATTTATTTGCAAGAAAGGGGTTTGTGACCTAACATTCCACACATGATTATCCAATAAAATCCATTTGATTTATGGAGCAGTAGGAAACTCAATTGGCCAAAACTTATGTTGATTTGTCATGCTCATATGTTCTAGGCAAGAAACTTGCGTTACATTAGTGTATTTGCTGCCACCCCAAGGATATGCTTTGAGTAAATTTTCAAGACCACCTCCTAAATCTCCATCTATTTCAAGGACAAGACAAGGATTAAAACTGGAGGTGGACCAGGGATGGACGGAGTTTTTTTAAGCGGGTACGGGGATGGAAACTACACCCTCCGCCCCCGTTTCGGTCCACTGATATCCCTACCCATATCATATGGCCAAGCTTGGATGGTTTTCGAAAAAAGAAAGGGGTATATTTTTTTAGGATCATTCGTTGTTATACTAACAATTACGGTGATACGTATAAGTTGCTAATCAAAGAAACCTAGACAGTCATTTTGTGTTGGAAGCTGACTTGGACACGCAATGTTTTAATAGAGTGTTTATGTTGTTCAAGACATGTATACATGGATTTAAGTATTGTCAACTCATATTGTTTATTGATGGTATATTTTTAAAAGGGAGGTATAAAGACATCATTTTGTCTGCAACTGCCAAAAATGGCAACCAAGGTGTTTTTTGGTTTATATTGTTGTTAATGATTTTAGTTTACTGTTACCTTTTAAATTAAGTAGTATATTTTACTTTTTTTTTTGTATGTTACTGATTTGATGTTACTCTTTATGTTATTGTATGTATTATAGGTTTGTTCCTGTTGGCTTTTGCGGTTGTTGATTTGGAGAATGAGTGTAACTGACATTGATTTTTGCAACAATTAGCTGAGATTGTTGATTATAATAGGGACCTTACCATTATGTCTAATCAGAATATTGACTTGATGGAAGTAATGTCAAAGGTATTTCTAACAGTGCACTATTCTTTATGCCTACAACATGTAAAAACAAATTTGAGAGATAAGTACAGTGGGGTCACTTTACCCATGTATTTCGAGAGTGTATGGTTTTCTTGTTTACAATGTGCTTATGCTTCAATACAAGAATTTTTCAATGAGAAATTTGATGCATTTTGGTGTAAAGGAGGAGCAGTTGCTGATAGGTTCTTGGAAAACCTAAAATTTGAAAAATGGGCGAATGCTTGTTTTAAGGGAAAACGTTATGGAGAGATGTCTTCAAATGTAGCCGAGTTATTCAATGCTAATATCACTAAGTCACGACACCTATCTTTCGTAAGTATGATTGACACAATAGGGGGCAGATTATGAACCAAATGGGCTGCCGGTTGAGTACATTGTCATAGTGGAACGACGTGAATTGTCCAGTTATTGAAGCCAAACTTCAAGCTACTTTCACAGAGTGTCATTGTTGGTTTGTTAGGGTGTCATCAAGTCATGTATTTGAAGTTAATTCACATCCTTCCATTATGGTTGATATTGAGTTGCACGTGTTCATGCTACTAATGGCAAATTAACGGGTTACTATGTGCCTATGTTGTGACTACTATTCAAAAGAGGAAGGAACATCAATGAGTTTGTTGATTATTTTTATCAGGTTACAACTTACCAACTGTGTTATTCTGAGCCTATTCACCCCATTACAACACTCGGTTGTACTGAATTTTCAGTTGGTGATGTTGATATGTTGCCACCATTGTCTAAAAAACAACCAGGCTAACCAATGAAGCGTAGATTTATGTCTAGAGGTGAACTTATTAGGAAAATTCATTGTGGCCGATGTGACCATTTATGTTGTCATAATATGAAGACTCGTAACAAACCTTTGTAAACTTCTTCATTTTTACATTGTCATGTTATTTGTGTTGGGAAAATATTGACCATTTACAGAATAAATTGTTACTTTTATTCAGTATTGCTTTTGTCATGTTATTGATTGAGAAAATCATGATCATCTAGTGTGATATGTTATCAATCTGGTACTTATATCGTATGGACTAGATTTGAGCCATGTTATTATTAATATTACTGTTAATGTTATTATTTCTGTACTAACACAAACAGTAACCAATCGTGCAACAATATTACAAACTCACTTAAAAATATAACATTAAACAAATTTTCTTAAAGCAAGTGATTCCCTAAATATAAATAAATTTAAGCCACGTTACCTATCATTTTAATTTTTTTCACTGAGAATCTGGATAGAGTTTCATCTTTTTTTCAAACAAATATATACAAATAATACCCAACCCTGCATATAACAACATATCATTTCCAAATGTAACACCATATCAGCCTTCTAAAATCAAATGGTTCACTAAGTTGGAATATATTTGAGCATTTTACTATTTGATTTACAATCCAGACATAGTTTTCTTTGTTTTCCAAACAATCCATTACAAACAAATACCCAACCCTACATTAACATATCAATTTAATCTTATGATGTAACACCAATCCACATTTCTAAAGGCTTGAATACACCATTTCAACCAATGATCAACCAACAAACAATTACATCCAATTCTTAATCAACCCTGCAACTAGTTAAAAATGGATAGCTTTACAACATCACGGATTCCTATTTTTTTAGGTAGCTTTTTTTCAATCTTGATCTTGTCTTGTAGTCTTCAACAATCCATGCATTCCTATAGTTATGCATATAGAAATCATCTCTATCCGTAGAGCTATAACTTGGGTTGGTTTCAATTTCTATTCTATTTCCTTTCCATGAGCAAGCTACTTCATTAAGTAACACACATACAATCCACAATCGACCCTGCATTCATGTAATTTGTTAATGCTATTCAATATTATTCACTTAAAAGTATACTATTTTTTTATATACGTACGTGTCTTCTTTTTGTTGAGGTCGTTTTTCATATGAATAGATTGGACAGTTGATGTCCAATCTACAAGTATACAGTTGATGTCCTGCGTGTTGATGACAATTTCTTCTGTTGCTTTCAAAGACTTCTTTTGTCCTTGCTTATATGCCGTCTCGACATATGTTTTCTACCATAATAAAAGCCTGTTAATTTTGTACAATGTGTACCTCAAACAATGTGGGTTGTTCATACTTTAATAACTTACCAATATTTTGGCAATTTCAAACCTTCTCAACCCTACAAGGTTTTAATGAGTTGCAGTGGGTTCATTCCCTTGCATTTGTATCTAGTACAAACAATGTCTAGTGGAATGGTGTGGGTCGGTTGTGCTTGTCATTTGAATTCATTGGGAATACAAGTAATGGTCAAACTTGCCCCATATTCAGGTTGTTGTCTATCTCGATCTGTCGAGAGTGTGTTGGTTTTTCAACCGTTACATATGTCTACATGTTAAACAACAGTAATGCATAAAATGAATGTTACTAGTAGATTCATGTTACTATCAAAGTTTAGCAATATAATAACATGAATGTTACTGGTAGATTAACACAAATAATAGATTATTTAGGTTACTAATACTCACCCAACATAAACTGTTAAAAAAGAAACATGTGGAATTTGCTTCCTCCGTCAAGATTTCTCCCCAACAATCAATTACCTGACATTTAACATAATTTTGTTAATTAACATAGATTGCAGGTTTTCATATTAATTTTTTTTTGGGGCAGTGATACTGCACAGTAAATTTTATTGTTGTGGAGCTCTTCTCCATCCATAAGTTTCAGCACATCTTCAATATCAATGAAATTTTCAGATTTTTTCCCACTCCATATAATTGCGCTTTTAATTAAAAAGAATACATGTTACTAAAATTGAGTATAAATAGCAACATGTAAAAAGTGTTTCATACTGTTTATTAAGTTACTTTTTTCCTTCAGCTTTATCCATTTGATGCAATTTGTCGTACACCTCCGATCTTAATTTCTTGCATGCTTTTCATCTCCAAGCTTGCACTCTCTTACTTTTTGACGTCTGATTTGGCATTATCTAATTGAAATCATCAACATCGATGCAGCTCTCAGGTATCTTCTCTTTTCCTTTTATATTTTCTACTTGTTTCTGACCTTCAACTTGTTTCAAAATTTTCTTTGATCCTTTTTTTTTTCCTACTATACTTATACTTTTCATCGCTCTTTCTTTCCCTTTGATTTTTCTCACCATGGATGTTTGTTCTTTACCTTTAGTGGGTTGAGATTTAGTGGAGTGCTTTGTACCTCTGAGTAACTGTATGCAAGGTCGTATCAACTACTACATCATGCAAAGAATTATTCTCTTCTTCTAATTCGGACACCCTTAATTTCAGTGTTTTAATTTGTTATTCTTGTGTTTCTTTTTTTTTTCTCCATAAGATCAACCAAAACCTTTAATTCTAAAATTATGGTTATCCTTGTCAACAAGTTTCATCACACCCTCTTCAATCTCTTTCCATTCATCATCTTTTTGGTTTCTTCCAATATTCTTAATGACAACTCTAAGTGCTTTGTTCTCCACAGTCAACATTTGTACATGAAATTTTTGCACCTCATCCACTATCAATCCCGACACACCTTCATTGTCATGTGAATATTGTTGTAACTCTTGCTCATGTGTTAACAATTTATCTGGTTCTAGCAATGTTGATTCTTAAATGACCACATCAACAAATGAATCAAACTTTTGGATGTTTGGATTGTCTTTTTGGGCATAATGATCTTCAACATGAACATGTAATGCTGCATCACTTTCATGGACATTTTTACTTTCCACATTATGATCGTCAACATCAGTAATAGGTTCTTCATTTGCCTCCTCCAAATCAGAGTTTGAAGCATGCTTGTTGACATCGGTGCATTGTTGTGGAACCAAATCACTATCAAGAAAATTCTTGATATTTTTCTACTTTGACCGATTTGTTTTCATTAAGTGTTTCTCAAAATGTGTTTTCTTAACTTTTGAAAACCTAATATTTGCAAAATTACATCAGTAGTAACGTGGAACTTGTATAAAAGAAATGTTCAAATCAATTACTCATTCTCCATTTTATAAAGTAACATGGACAATATCTAATGCATCATCAATAGAATTATCCAAAAAAGGATAGTAACATGCACTTCATAATTTATAGTAATATGAAACTCATCATATCATGCTTTGTATAGTAATATGCACTTCATAATTAAATCAAAAATGTGAAATTAGATAATGTAATATGTTGTTATATAATAATTAGTGGTGATTTTAGTAACACATTGATCATTAAATAACCTAGTCATACGATCATTCACAATTCACACATCATGTCACATACTAACCAACATGATAACAATAATATGGTGCATTAGCATGATATACTACTATTTTTTAAATACTTGATCACTTGCGATGTCAGACAATTTGTTTTGTGTGAATAACGTCCAAAGTTTTCTTAAATCCCATTTCATAAACCTTAGAAAAGCATCCACTTTGTCTGCTACGATAACAGATGTGTGCTCACATATTCAATACTACAAATTAGATTTAGTTACAGTAAAGATATTGGATAACTTTTAATCATAATAAAAACAACAATTCATAAAAGTAAACACTCATATACGCACACGTAACGTTAGTACACATTCGATTACTGCACTCAGTGTGTTTATCTTCAACCGTATGAAATCATTGCATCAAGTATTGCTTGTGACCATTCATATTTTTTTTTATTTCGTCCAAATTTTTTATGTACGACACATATCCCCACCCAATCATTTGCCCCATATTTGTAATAAGTAGTGTCACTAACACATATAAAGAGATCTAACAAAATCTTCACAATCGTCCTTCTCAACGTCTTTTGCTGCATCATTCAACCTGCTTTTTATTGTTGGTGCATTCTACCTTTTAGTGTTATTGAATCTCCTTCTCACAAATAGTGACATTTTCTTTGCACTCTGGGGCGAAACAATTAGATTCATACTATCTTCTATACCAAATATGAGGGTTACATCATTCTTCCACAACTTCAAGCCCTTCCCACCAATTTGAAATCTTGATGTTTCAACATCAAAAGTGTTAATTATGTCGACAATACTCTTGTCATTCTTCTTGAATCAATCTTTGTTCACTTCTGTTGTTGATATGGTCTGAAATAATTGTCAAAATGGTGTTCTCTTTAGTTGTTCTTTGTGCATATCATTGATTTCTATGTCATCAATAACCTTTACCAAATGAAGCATGTTTGACTTGAATTGGTGAAATGGACCTGCTTTTGGAGTTGCGGTTTTATCCGTAACTGCCATCAATCTACAACATCACATTGCAACATCAATATCTAACCAACATATAGTAACATATTACAAAATGAGATCACTAAAGCATATCTACAAATTAACTTGATTTTTTCCCTCACAAACCAGATCTTGTAAAAAAACTCAACACACATAATGAAGATAAGACAATTAGAAAAAAAAATGTGAAAAAGTAACATGAGCAATGCAAGCCAATGATGTTAGCATAGTAACATCAGCTCAGTAACATCAATTTTGAAATGTAATTTATTAACACATATGATGGTAACATCAGTTCATACACAATCTTAATTTTTAGTGTTACAATTTTCTAGAATGAACATTACATTAAGCACAATAATGTCCAAAAGTAACATAAACAGTTAAGCCAACTACTGGTGATATCATATTAACTTTTGTTTAGTAACATTATTTAGAATTTGTAAGTTATTAACATAGAATGAGTTGAACATTAATTCCATTATTTGAAAAAGTAACACCGAATCGTAAAGCAAATTAAAGCAAACAACAACCATGTGAAATTTTTGGAAATCAATTATGGAGTAGGATTTTTTTTTTGCCTACAGTAGCATCTATTTTTTTACAATGAATCAATTTCGGATTGTTTTCCTCAAAAAATAATATACAAATTGAATGACATCGAATATGTTACATCAATTTTTTCTCCTCACAATAACATCAAAGTTTTTTTCACAGTAACACAACAAATCAATTTATGATTGTTTTTCACAAAAAAAAATCCACAAAATTAGAAAACTACATTATTTCAATCAATAACACATAATCGTCAATTAAATTAGGACACATCAACAATTGCGAATATTAAGACATCGAATATGCCTGATTGAATATTTTTTCCCTAATAGTAACATTAGTGTTTTTCCATAGTAACACAATGAAGCATTTTTCTATTGTTTTCCCCAATAAACGATCCAAAAATTGAAAAACTACATCATTTAATTTAGTAACACTGAATCGCACGTTGAAATTAGGAAAACAAAAAATAATGAGAAATTTGAAAACTAAAATATGTAGAAAGATGTTTTAAAACCCTAGAATGCACAACATCTTCCCCATTACATCACATACTTGAACCCTCATTCTAAATCCAAAAATGTAGAAGATGTTTTGAAAGCATTGAATGAACAACAACTTCTTCAATGAATTTCACAACAAACTAGACAAGTAAAATTAAATATAGTATTAACTGAAAGTATTCAGTTTAAAATTTGAATGTGAAGGGTTTTTGAAAAATGTCGGTTAGATGTTTGTCGGAGAAGGAAACATCGTGACATGAACATCGTAGCCGGATTTGTAGGCGCCAGTTGCTTGGGAGTCGATGCCTTCCCTTTTTGAAAAGAATTCTTCAAACATCGTTTACTTCACTTCTTAAGGCAAGGGATAGTTTGATAAAATTGACAAAAAATAAACTTTATAGCAAATAAGTTTTCTTGACGGACTTATCTCCAAATAAGTCCATATATAGAGATCGACCTCCAAATTCCCCCCGCCCCTAAAAAAAAGGACCTAATATACTTATGGGTTAAATTTTTTGGAAGTCTTGTAAAACTAGAGAAAATATTGGATGTCATGGTGACGTCATATCATCAACGTCATATAATGTTACCAACCAATAATAGAATATCAAGTGAATTTAGTAGGTTTTACTGTTTTAATAACTACCAATAATCACATTTACCATGTTAGAATAGTGGAGTTCACCAATCTTATTTGTTATTTTATAATTAATTGTTGACAACCGACATCGTGTAATGTTAATGATATAGTGTTACCATTACGCCTAATATTTACCCTTAAAAGTGGGGCTTGGGCAGTCACCTTAGTCGTTAATGCCTAGGCCAGCCTTGGTTCCCACACACATCTTCAAATGTATATTTAACTCGTAGACAGGACACGCCAGTGCAGTATTTTTCATTTCTATGACATGTGGATCCAGCTCTTCAAAAATCTTTTTCCAAAAGCAGACAACTCTATTTTGATTTTCTAAGTAGGACACAAAAGAAGTACAAATTAACTACTATATATGCAAGAAATATATGGGATTTGTTGGTTTTGCACGGCAGATAAGTAACACAAATAATATTTGTTGAAAAATAAAAATTCAAAGATAAAAAAACAATAGAATAAAATGCAAAAATATAACGTGATTCGATACAATATACTTATCTTAGTACACCATACCTATATTCACGGATAAAAAATCTACATCGATGTATTATTCATTGAAAATTGATCATCTAATAATTGATTACATAAACCTTAACCCTATTTAAGGATTAAATATTGTAACTCAACCTATTCAAATACAACTTGATCTCTATAATTCCTATAACATGTCTTATATATCTATTCATGGTATATTAAAATTCTTCCAATTTGTTTCCTATTTGATTATGTCACTAATAAACCTATCAATGGTTTATTAAGACTCTTAAATTGATTACTCAACAAAATCTCATTATTGACAATTAGAGAATTCGGATCAATTATTGTCGTGTCGCATAACCTACACAGATATTTTCGAGCCGCGTTCGTATCAAGACCCGCAAGAAAAAATCTATTTCATGTTTTTCAAATGTTAAACATTAATATATACTATTTATTATACTAATTTATTAATCGTGTCAATTTTAAAATCATGTTGAGTTTGTGTCAACGAGTCAGAGTTAACTATCCTACCTCTATCTTGTGTTCTCTCATTTCACTTTAATTTTAAAATATGCTATTAAGGAAAAAATTATAATTTAAAATATAAATATTACACAATCAAATGCTCAACTTTAATATTGTAGTGATTCTTCAAACAGTTGAGACTTAAAAAAAGTTCGGATGCATATATTTATAAATGCAACGCAACCCATCTTTGTCAGGATTGGCAGTTTCACAAGTAGGCCACCAATTTCCCGTGTATCCACCATTGCGCAACAACTCAAAAAATAACACTAAGACCCCCCTCCCTCTCAAGGAGATTGATTGAATATCTTCTGATTAGTGTTTGGTGATTGAACTTTACGAGAGGATAAATCAAAATCACCTGATCCTTAAAAGCAAATACATGGAACAAGCTTAGTATTTCAAGGTAGGTGCTCCTAAACATTTCCAGCAAATGGGTAAGCTGAGGGAAATGATCAAGAGTATTGTCATCTTCCATCCTTTTGTTCCAGATACTTGTTCAAAGTTACATACCGAAGGTGATAGTCATAGTACTTCTCATCAACAGAAGTATACATCAACCCACACTCTGGATGGTCATAGTACTTCTCATCAACAAAAAGTATGCATCAACCCGCAATCTGAACTGTGAGAAACTGCTGAATAGCTGCCAATTGCAAGAAAAGTATACACCAATGATGACATCAAACAAATCCTTGTTCAAACTGCCAATTGTTATGATAATTTTTGCCACAAAGTTCCTCATATTGACTTATATTTCATCTTCCTCAAAGGGATCTTGTTCAGGATAGTCGCCAACCTGGAAAATTTTCAAGTTGTAAATACATTCAGAGCCATTAAGAAATCAAGTAACATAATGCAATAAAGTAACTGATATGATCAAAAAACAGAAAAGAAAAAAGGGCATGTAGACTACATACATGTGTTTGTTGTGGAGCCACCATTTATCAATTATTTTACTACTTATTTCAAGAACAGGACATCCCTCAGTAAAAGCGATTGAAAATCCATAACAAAGAACCTGACAGGCTTCCAAAAGGTAATACTACCCACTTAACAACAGCGTCCGAATGTATATGATGCCAATGCATATTGCCTAACAATTTCTACAGATACTATAGTAACTGCACTATATGACATTAAACAATACCATAGAACTCCGTAGCAGTAACAGGTTCAGGTTGACTACATCTGAACTGGTTTTGCATCAGGGATATTCACTTGTACTATTCCTTTCATTGTTCCAATGGCAGTTTTCACAAAGATAAAGGTCCCACAGTGGATATCTTTGGGTGACTATCTCAATACCCAGGGAAATAGAGTTTTAGGTACAGAAATTCATCTACCACATATTTGGCGAAACAACAAAATCTAGGCTCGTTTAAAGTGACATCCAAATTGCCATCACTGTATTGAAGGGGGAAAGGAAAATAATAAACACTAAGATATAGAATGCAAATACTCCCCTATGGTTTGGGCCGCTTCCACATAATCCCATGGTTAGGAATATGCACTTATGACAGCGCGCAAATTGCAATGCATATAATCCCCTCGGCTTTTGGACTAACATGTAACATATGATGGAGCACACAAAAAAGTGTCAAATCAACTGTAGTACCCTTTATTTTCATAGATTTCCAGTCCCATCTCTCTTTCTCCAGATGACCTCTGTCAAAAATAATCTCCTTACCACCACATCACCACAATGACAACCCATCAAGGGAACATACACATGCACGTACACGTTGCTAACCATCAATGACCAAACTTTTGTTTCTTTCGACTCAGAAACGGAAACGTTTTGGAAACAAAATTGAACTAGAGAAAAATACGGAATTGCAATTTCAGCGACATTCTGAAAAACTCCTCACGCACATAGGAATTTTGGTTACAGGCACGTTTGTATGTATTAGTGTGTTTTGATAATCTATCTCTTTTCTCTGTTTATGTATGATGGAATTAGGATTTCTTATGTTTTGTTAATTCCCAAATGGGCTTTTTTGCAAAATAATTTATTCTTTAATAGTGGAATAAGGGGGAGTGAGATGGTCGTTTTACGGTAAAGGGAGGAATCGGGTATAGTAGTAATGGTGGTGGTTGGTTTTGTCTAAGGTGGTGGTGACAGTTTTCTTGGTTACCTTTTATTTTCTTTCTAGAGAGAAATGGTGCGAAAATACTAAAATTCGAGTTTGTTGATGGTAGTAGGGGTGGAGGATGAAGTGGTGATAGTGGTTGTGTTTGGTTAAATAAGGAAATAGAAAATGATAAAAGAAGGAGCAAAAATAATTTTTAGGAAGGTATATATGTCATTTTAATGCAGTATTCTGGCAAAAATTTTGACTTCTTATTTTTGATAATTTAGGTTTTATACAAATACTAACAGTGGTATTTTAGACCATTAACACAGTGGAGAACATGGTCATTGTCAAAGCACCAAGGGAGCAGTGTGAGATGGGCCTCAACCACAGGGGAGTACATGCATTTTCTCTTTTTTACATTGTAAAATAGTAAAGCTTTAGTAAAATGTGGTGTAACTTAAAGCCCTCCTAGAATTTTTTTTTAAAGGTTCTATATCTTTATCGTATATTCATACCTTCTTTTTCTTCATTTGTTTTTCCATGGACAGATCTTACTTACCTCATCAACTGCTATTTTAGAAGGAAGCAAATAAAATGGTTCTTTTCCCTTTCCTTTCATGCCAAATGAATAAATTAGAAAAGAAGATCAGCCAGAGAGGGAAAATCGGCCTTCAATATTCCTGAGAGACTCATATGAAGCATTTTAAACTATTAAGTTTATCACTGTTTTCTTCTTACCTATCAACAGATTTATTTCTTAAACAAACATTAAACAACATATCAACATGCACTAAAATATCACATCATCAGTTTTCAAAAGTTATAAATATGAGATGGTGCATATCTCCCTCTTTGAGTACCATCAGCATGTACAACTTACAAATTAAGAGCACCATATGTATATTGTTGGACACAAACCTTCACTTTCTCTGGTCTGACCATGGCACCATGCAGTGGGGGGCACTCAAAGTAACGTGTCCCTTTCACCCTGAAAAAATGATGAAAAAAATACCACTTTAAAGCAAAAAAAAAAATCTTGAAGAAAAAGAGATTGCAGGATTCGAGTGTGGCATAAGAAGCATTGATACGGACATGGCGATACCGAATTTTACAGGGAAGCAAGGGCATGGATATGTTTGGGGACACAATTCTAATATTTCATATCATTCCATTAAGATTCAATCCAACATTTCCACAACTTGAACAATTGACATCATGAAATCATAAAATCAAATTTATGAATGTAAATTCATCATAAACCTCCATGATTCAATATTCAATAATTTATATAAACTGAATTTCAACACCCCTACTTCGTAAATCTTAGGGTGTGTTTGTTTGACGTTTTTGTTTCGTGTTTTTTGTTTTTTTTTTCAATTTTTACCAAAAAAAAACAAATAAAAAAATGTTTGGTATTTGTTTCTGTTTTTTGTTTTATCTAAGTTGTCTTGAAAACAAGCTAAAAAAATGGAAACAAAAAAAATCATGTTCTAAGAAACAACTCAAAACATGAAACACGCGGTGGCTGACTTCTTGCTTTTAATGAGGTCTCCACTTCAATCCCCGTTGGCAACAAGAGACCATTATTTTTTATGGAAGTATAAATATTGGGCTTTTGGCCTTTTTTTCATTCGGTCATTTGTTGCTAATAACTTCTACGAAATATTGGGGCTTTTTTTGGTCTCTCTCTTAACCCAGAAGCTTCAACGAAATAATCCCTCTGTCTTCTCTTCTGCGTCTCTGGTGTGGATGGCTTGAACGAAGAAGAAGCTCTCATTTGCTCATCAACTGCTGCCTGACGAAAACCACCTCTCCTCCATCGATCTCGGTCTCGCTGTTAAGTGTAACCATTGTATTTACATAGATCTATGCATACACACACACACACACACACACACATATATATATATATATGCTTATATAGGAGGAGAATAGGTAGATCTGTGTGTTTTGTGTAGATCCATCACAAACCCCCCTCCCTATTTTTTTTCCTTTTCCCCTAAAAAAAAATCCAAATCTGTGTGTTTTGGGTGTGGTCTGTGTGTATCTTGGAAGTAAAGAGTTTGAATTTAAACCTTAAAGGCATGTTAATGACATGCCATGTTTATGGCGCGCAAAGATAAAAGGGAAAAAAATATGCTAAGATTGTTGCTTCCTATTATTTTGATGTTTCATTCTGCGAAAACACAAGGGGAGAGCTATTGTAGAAACCCATATAAAGATAGCCCATGAATATCCCTTTAACTTGAAATAGAGATTATCAACATTTTACAATTGCTTTGGCATTTTTAGTACTAAAATGTGCTACTTTAATGAATTACTGGCTTTTGTTTTTTCTTCATATTAGAAAAAAAAAATACATAAATCTGCTCCTCAACTTTTAAAAAGAAAATAAAAAATTATCACACAATGTGACACAACTTGAATTTGAGAGGAGCAGATTTATGTACAACGCCAGTCGAATTTGAGGCCAGAGTGTGCTTTACTGTTTTGCCGCAGTCGAATTTCAAAGTCCTCCTTCCCTTAAACTTCTTTTGTAATTCTTTTCTTATTTATTTTATTCCCAAGTTGAAGAGTACAACGCAATTACAAATGAATATTATGTGATTCCCTAAACCCAACAGTCACGATAGAGAGAGAAAAAATTGATCACTATTTTTATGCTTGCTTGTTGTGGTTTTAATTTGATCTTCATTTGTATATTACTATTCGTGATATTTGTACTAATGATTGAGACTTTAGTTAAGTGATATAACTTATTAATGTGTGTATTTAGTTGTATGTTGAACAATATGATGTATGACTGTGATTAATGAATGACTTATGTAATTCAATTATCTTACTTTAGGTATTCTTTGATGAATTAATTGATATGTTGGGATAAGAAATTCTTTGATTTGTATTTTGTTGTATGAGATATTACAAAACTAATATTTAGGATATAATTTGAAGTAGTTACCAAACATGTTTTTTGTTTTTATTCTCAAAATTTGATAAACATAAATAACTCTCAAACATATTTTCTGTTTTTAGTGTTTACTACAAAACACAGATAAAAATTGTCTCTATTTTTGATTATTTTGAAAATGCTAAAACAAATATTATCAAATGAACCCTTAGTTTTCTTTTAATTTTAAAATCTCTGATTTTGTTCCATAATGTTAATCAAATTATTTGTATGTAAATACAGTTCACTGGGCTACAATTCTTCACATTGTGCACTATTTTCAAGCATTTTGCATTAGAGTTTGTCATTCTCTTCCAAGTCTACTTTGAAGTTCATGCTTTTTTTTATACCGATGGACAAAAGATTCTATGGATTATAAATCGCTACAAGTTTGCGTTTTCATGGATGATTCTCCATTTTTCTAAAAAAAAAAAAGCAAGAAATAAAATGTTGTTACTCGTTACTCCTACTTGAGGCTCAATATTGTGCCACGAATGCTACGTTAAAAATATATTGGTTGAGATCGTTGCTTGCCAGACTAGGAGTTTCATTCCCCACCTCCTACTCTAACAAGAGTTTTTAACTCTTGCAGCCATTTGTATACTACTGCTGCTCGTTCTGCAGGTGAGGCTCAATATTATGCCTTAGCTACCATATCAAATGTTTTGGTTGAGATAGTTACTTGTCGGACTAAGTTTTATTCTTTGCCCCTAATCTAACAAGAGTGCCATTTCATATTGCATGTAACTATGTATTCCATGACTGGACCAAACATCTCAAGATTGGTGGTCATTATGTGTGCCACTATCTCCAACTTGGGACCATTTACTTGTCTTTTGTTCTTCTGCTATACAATTGGCAGATTTATTCACAAAATCTCACACCACGTTACGTTTTCATTTTCTTCTTGAAAAACTTTCGATTCTTTCTATCATCACATAACGAGTTCGAAGAGAGGTGTTGAGATTTTATTTATTTTTTGTTTAGTCTATTTCACTATGGTAGTAAAGTATTTTGGTTGTCGTAGGGTTTTATATATGTCATCTCTTCTAACTATTTACTCATATATTACTTTTCTCCTTTCTCTTTTCTCTTTTCTCTCCTATAGTTTAATCTAGGTTTTCAATTTCAATCTACACTTGTAGCTCCAAATAAAATGAAATTTGTCTCCTATTCTTTAGACGACATTTCATGAATATATCCTCAATGAATGCCACTTCTAGCATACCGAAATCTCAATCGTAAACTTCTCAAATTTCATTGACGCATCTCAAAATCCCATTTTGGTTTTCTCAGAAAGATAATGTTGCAATCCATATGAACCGTTTTGTCCTTTAGCTTAATAGATATTTGAAAAGCCAGCAAAACCGTAGAACTAGAAACAATTTTATGCTATTTTCACCTCTCTCTATTTCCACATGAGGTGTCCTATATAATATTGCCTTCTCGGATCCAACATAATAAAAAGAGTTATCTTTGTCGGTATTTCTTAGCCATCTCTTTTGGCTCCTACGCGAGGCCGGCCCAATGGGTAGGCAATTGAATTGGCTGCTTAAGACCCCCAAACTTTAAGATCAATGTTTAAGTATGCCAGTTTATTATAAAGGACTCAAATAAATTTTTTAGAGCGGTCAATTAAGGTTAAGGATTATATGCCCATAGCATGGTGTAGTTTGTAACTTTGTATAAAATAATCACCAAGTGTTGTTTAGATGACTTAGAGACTTTTTGAGAGACACAACAACCATGCTCAAATTGCTTTTGTTCAAGGAAGACAAATGCTAGATGTTGCTCCATCGGCCAAGAAGGAAGAAAACAGTAGTGTTTAAACTAGATATTAAGAAATAAGAACAGATAAATTCGAATTTTGTGTTGGGAAAAAAGATTTTCAGGAGAGAAAAGGGAATTAGGGGTTGTTTCACTTCTTCCACCTTATCAATGTTGGTAAGTGGGGGAGCCTTGGGAGTGAGATTCAATGCTTCGAGGGTATTAAGACAAGGGAACCCATTATCTCCTTTCACTTTTGCATTGGTGGTGGATCTTTGAGTAGGATGATTATTACTTATTAGAGCAAAAGAGGTAGGATGATAAAGGGTATGCGAGTGGGTGGCAAGGGTGTAAGTATTTCACATTTGCAGTTTGTTGGTGAGACAATTTTTTTCTTAATGGTTTTAAGAATGTGCTTTAGCCAAAGATCGAAATATCGTTTC
>CM042185.1:15894644-15909863 GCA_023539305.1 Ilex asprella | reverse complement strand
TGAGTTTTTATGTTTAATCTATTTGTTATATAGTGAGTTTTCATCCTTCTTACAAATCCATTTGTGAGGTTTTATGATTTTTATTTAAATTTTCTTCTTAAAATCATAGAAATTAATTGTTATGGACGGGGATCGGGACAACAATCCAAATTTACCCGCGGGGCGGAGATGGGAATTTAAATTTCCCCCACTAACGGGGATGGACCAGGGGTGGACGAATATTTTTAAAGCTGGTAAAGGGGTCGAGACTACTCCCCCTGCCCCGGTCCACTGCCATCCCTAGTTTGTCATGCACCAATGATTTGTTGTGGTAGGCACAGGCTTAGGCAGCAAGCTGGTTGGCGTAACCAGTGAACGCCTATCAAGGCAATCCACCCTGATCCTGGATGTGTTTTACGCAAATCCTGCCATCGGCTTACTATCTTTCAGTGAGCCCCTCCTGTTTGTCATCTACCACATTATATCATAACAAGCCTACTAAATTCCTTATCGATCGAAATGAAAACATGTGCATCGATCTGGTACTGTGTTAACCTAAATTGGTGCAAGGTTGTCTTTGTGACCATAGCATGAAACTTAGAGCCAGCCAAAGAAACCCAAGGTTAACCATACCAATGTCATATTGTCACTACTGTGGAGTTAGGATTTCCATATCAGTCTACAATGTCATTGAGCAACAATTGTAGTATATTTTCCACACTCTCTCAAGAAACCCTTTTTACCCAGTCTGCAGAGATGAAGACTTCAATTATTTGTTGCCATTAGACAGTGTTTCCAGTCGAATCTTATGCCCAACATCTTTCCTTTCAGAATGTGAAGTAAAGTCGGTAGAATTAGGGGAATCTTATGGGTTGGATGCCCTAACTGCAGTAATGGTGGTAATTTTTCTGACGGTGTTAGGAGACCACTTAAATGTCCAGCTTGGTTCACAATTTCCATAATGCCATTGAAAGTATCAATACCAAGTTTTTTTTATTTAGGCAACAGGACTAAAAAAAGGCTAAAAAAAATCAAAAGCATGTTTATTTTAGAAACCCTAACCTAAACTGCAGTATCCCTAAAGTAAGGGCAGCAATTAAAAACAGCTTCACACAAATGCCGTACTTATTCTTAACTTACCAAAGTAAACTCCCATAATGAAACTTAAAACAGTTTTACAAATCTCCCAATACAAAAAGAAAGACGAAGAAATTAAGATCAGCTAACCTTAATATTTGCACATAGCTCTTCCATGTAGTCGTCTGACATCTGTTTAGACAGCAAAAGGGAAAAAGAAAGTTCATGCCAACAGAAACAAATACTCATCCTTTTCCACACACACGCATACAAGAAATTTTGAACATGGAGAGCACAAAGTTACCAAGGTGACCAACACAGTAAACTTTAAACAGAAGAGGCCTAAAAAAAACTTACTGAAATATACAAACAAGAAGAAGAAAAACCTTCTATAGTAGAAAAAGTAAACAAGAGATCTTTGACTATACAAATTAAATAAAAGTACTGGACAACGCAACCTAGGGAAACTTGGACAGACCAAATCAATTTATGAGCATTTTAAAGCTGATAAAATGCAAGACGCTTACTTTAGAATCATGGGCAGAAGGATGTTGGTGCACCAATTTTTCCTTAAACTTTCTGAAAGTACCTGAAACATGCCATTATTTGTGCTGTAAGCTGCATCAATCAAAGGTTTATCGGATTCGGAGCAGTAAGCAATACATTCAAGCAAGAAAAAAATCCTGCTGAATTAACTTGAAGGTGTTTTGATAATATATTAGAAGTTATATAAAATAAATACAACCTGTAAATATCTGAATTTTTTTTATAGGAAACAGTAGATTCTATTATTAAAGTTTCAGAAAGAAAAGTTACAAATCCTCTCTAAGGTGGATAAGTCATCCAACCAAAAATAGGTGAAAACAAACAGCAGCATACAACTGGAAATGAAAATGCTACATTCCACACGAGGCTGTCCAACTCACAGTAATACGAAAAAAAATCCGGTCCCATAGTCCTTCCACCTCCTCACTTCTATCCTCAAAGATGCTCACATTCCTCTCTAACCAAATGACCCAAATAGTAGCAAACAACACATAATGCCAAAGGGTCTTCATCTTCCTATTTCCATTTTCCACACCAACCCAATCCGAAGACATCATTTAAGACATGGAGCTAAGCGCCACCCAACTATCTGAAATGACAGCTAATAATATAAATTTGGTAAAATCTTACGACTCTTACCATAAAACTGAAAAAAATTCTCCAAAAAGGACCAATATAGAATACAAGATATTATCCTTCTCCCATGGAACCAAAAATCCAGTTGCCCATATCTAACCCTAGCTCAATTTAAGGTCCAAGAAATCAAAGCTTTCCTTGGGTCACTATTATTGCAAGTTAACTATGCCAACCACTCTATCAACAAAAGAATCGTGAGGAAAATAATGAAACATATATATAGCACTGGCCATTTTTATAAATTGTGCACATTCAAGTCAGAACTGGTAGTTTTTGGACATGGTTGAGTTGCAATAAACGTCTTTTGTTTTTGAAGTTATTCTTAAGAACCTTAGCCAGGGAAAATGTGAATATGTTATATGAAAACGTTGTAGAAAGTGTGTTTTCTTAATGTGAGTTTTGCGTCGTAAGAAGTGTAAGTGTGTTGTTTGTGATCTTTTAGTAACGAGTACCAGAGCTTCAAGGTTGTTAAGTTTAATTTGTATCAACCAGTAAGCAATACATTAGCATATCTTTTTCTCCTTAACTTCATCTATCTCCGCTATTTGTGTACTATAGGTTTGAAGCTATGCTCAATTTCATTTCTACCAGCTGAAAAACCCTTATACCTGTTAATGTAGCTTTAGTCATACATTTACGTCTTTATGCATTTATACTTTATAGGTTTGATTTCTACCAGGTGAAAAGCCAATAAACCTGTTAGAATTGATATAGCGTGTTTAGGCATTTAGGGAATAGGTTTTAGAAACCTAACACAAATTAATAGGAGGTCTTAGGTGAAAACCAACATCAAACTCTGCTACTCCCTATCCCTCTTAAGAATGTACTTGTTATTTATTCAGTCTATTTCATTACGGAAAGTTTAGTCTTTTGTCTTGTTTCAAGATTTTATATTATTTTTTGTACATCTAGATACATAGCTTGGGTCAACTAAAAAATGAAAGCGTTTCAGAAATGTTTCAAAGACGAAATGAACATTTAAAAAAATTTATATTTACAAAACATTGGGAGAAACATCACAAAACATTCCAAAAGATTCTCAAACTTGGGAATTTCAATTTTCCACCATTGTTTCGTTTCAGTTACACCGAAATTGAAATGTTTTGGTCTAAATATCAGTGTTATCAGAAGCGGACCAGATATCGAACTGACAAAAGGACCGAATCAATAGTTCAGTGATTCAACCGTTGGGTCAACTGGTCGAACCGGTTGTATAATAAAAAAATTATACAACATAATAATTTAATTAAAATTCCACAATCATAATAAAAATTATTGTGTATAATGTATAGTGTATGGAGTTTTTTGACTGTTGAGTGTCTTTATAGGTTGATCGTGTGTGTGTGCACGTGGAGAGAGAGAATGAATGCAGATCTAGTTGAGATCTGGTTCCTGATTTGGTGTTGGGTTGCAGATCAGGAAAAATAAAATAAAAAGGTAGACTGAAGACTGAAGAGGTAGAACTCAGATGCACCATCTATGGCAAGCCGTGAGAGAGAGAGGGAAGGGAAGAGGAAAAGAAGACTAACAAAGCTTAGGAGGAGATCCATGGCTGAGAAGGAGGTCCAGATCTGTGGTGTGGCCATTGTTCGAATTAGATCTGAAAACATTGGAGATGAAGACGAAGGGGCTAAAATTTTTTGAACCAGCCGGAGAAGACCAAGACCAAGACAAATGGGCTGCTATTGTTTTGAACCGGCCGGTTTTAGGAATTTTTGGTTCACCGTTTTTGGCAAAACTCAGCCGGTTTTTCACCGGTTCGATTCCTTAAGCAGTCTAATTAAAGAACCGGACCGTTTTAGATCTCGGTTCATAGTCCGACCGGCCGGTCCTGTCCGATTCTGATAACATTGCTAAATACCTAAATAAAACAAAATTTTGATTCTTACTGGTCATCCTTTTTCCGTGATTGAATATTGAAGAGTAACAAATTAGTTTCTTTTCTCCTTCAATTCAATAGTTTGATCTAGGTATTCATGGAATCAAAGCAAAATTTCCATTTATCTTATTGCCAACCATTTTTTATGTTGTTTTTCAATTAGTTTGTTGATCTAGGTTGTCATCATATGCTTAATTTCTATATTTGCAAGCAAATATAATTTGAAATTCTTTTATTTACATATTTTTTACTAGGTTTTACAAACACGTCTCTTTTTTATTCACTAGAAACCTCTATTATTTTTTAATAAATTTATCATCATTTTTTTTATTAACAACAAATTTCATGACACTTTTGCATTTAATTTCTTTTCTTCGTTCTCCAATGAGTTTTAATAAAGACATGAAATAAGCTTACTCATCAATGAGAGTGAAATACTAGAACAACTAAAACACCTTTAGCTTGATTAATTGATGAAAAGTAGCCAAGGGTCAGGGGTATAAATCTTAGCGAAAAAATAATAATAATAATAATACCAGTTTGAGTAGTCCTATTCACCCTCCTCTAGGACTCCTTTCAAATGGTATCATACATGATTCAAGATATAGATGCATCTTAACCATCATGCAAGACCTCAAAAACACAAAAATCAAAATGCATGAACTCTAAACCACATGCAATGATGATTACTCTAACTTTGTACTTTAAATTCTCAAAAGAACTAATCATTTCATCTTCTTTCCATGTCTCTTTTTTTTAGCATTTTATCCTTAAATAAAACTAATTTTTTCTCCTATTAAGTTCTACCATCTAGTAGTTGGATTTTTAATTTCTTTTCTTAGTCTCAAAGAATTAGTACAAGCAACTTACAGCCTCAAAAGATTTTTATTCCGTGCATCTAGTATTATTGCTTATGTTTTGCAGTCAAGCTTTCCCCTAGAATAACCTTACACTCGTTTGATGATAAACGATATACTATTCTAGTCAAGAAAAAAATCTGTTTGACTCTTATTTAATCCACTTGTAAAGGTGATTAAAGGTTCATTTCTCCTTTCCAAACAAGCTTTTACTATAACGAGGTTATATGGGAGTACAAAATCTAATACAAACTCCCTAGCATCATTATTATCTCCAACCCCATGCCCACCAGGGACTATCTCACATCCTTTATAATCTTTTCCTATATAACTACTATCGTTTGTATATTCCATTTCCTACAGGTACTCGCATTAGTTCATTGCAAAAAATTGAGTTTTCATATTTTCTTCCTAACCTACTTGAGATGCAGAAGGTATGGTGACATTGATTATATTTTCTACTATCGCAAGCTCGATTAGTATTATTCTATCTCCTTGACCTTGGACAGAAATTACTACTTGTTTAAGATTTCGATCTAATAGTATTCCACTTTCTGTTCCATCTTTTTTAGATATAAAGTCTATAACATGTAGTATTTCACTTGTTTTCTCTCCTACCCATTTAGTTTCCTGTAAGCATGTTATGTTGAATTTCCTCCTAATCATGGCTTTAGTTAACTCTATTATTCTACTTGTCAATGTACCTATATAATTTGTTGCTAATCTAAATTTAATGCAATGACCCTTGCATACATTTCACTGCATCCGAATGTCTAAAATGTAATGACCCTTGCCCATTTTACAAAACCCTGAGATGCAAGAAGCATCATTTAAGGAGAATGCCACAATTAGGGTTGTTAAACGAACGGAGTAGCTCAGGCTCAACTCGTTTTTGGCACGCTCGACCTCATTCGTTTTACAAAATATTCCGAATTTAATCAAATTTCTAAGCTTGTTTTGTATCCGAGCCGAGCTACGCGCGAGCCAGCTCGTTTATAATTATATTTTTTATTTTAAATTTTATTTATTCAAATGGCAGAATGACAGCTTTTTCCTACTTGTCTGCCTATAAAGGGCGCACCTCGAGCTTCACGCCCACTGACCCCATATGATGGCTGCCTGCACTACTCTCTCTCTCTCTCTCTTTCCATGTGATGCTTGACTACTCTATTTCTATCTCATAAAACTTAATGCCTTGAGCCCCAAAAAACAACCCCAGCATTAACTCCCTCCACTGTCCTCTTCCTCCCCCCCCACCCTTTCTTCTCCACAAAAACTCTTCTCTTCCTTTGATCTGCATCCATGGGACTCTTCCATACCAACTTCTCAAGACTCTCGATTTTCATATCTACAGAAAATTACTACAATCATCATCTCCAACTCAAACTCTTGATCAAGAAGCATCACCCCCCACATTCCAACGAGGTGATACCAGAAGTTGTAGTAGCTAATCATATCATCAAAGCCCGTATGGTGTATACAATATTATATTCCATATATATGCTGTATATTTATAGATTTTGTTTAGTTTTTGAATTTTTTTGTTGTTGGGGTTTGTATTTAGATTTGGATTTGTGTAAATTTTAACTTAAATATATGAATTTTAATTCGTGATTTGGAACTTGTGGATATGAGATTTCATATTTTTAGAGTGTGGATTCAATATTTAAGTCTTAGAACTCGGTTTGGGCTCGAACTTGTGCCAAGCCAAGCTTGAATAGAAATTTAGGCTCAGTATCCAAGCCCGAGCCAAGCTTAAATAGCCTCCCAAAAACTCGAGCCGAGCTTGACTATACCGAACCTCGAAAGGCTCGGCTCGATTAACACCCTTAGCCACACTATCCATGCATATATCCTTAGGATCCATCTTGATAAGTTTTATGTTGATTGTCTGCTGTAAGTAATTCAATAGTACTATGATAGACTATATAACTAACAATTTGGTGGCCAAAATGAAACTCAATAGACCTTAATTCCAAGTGCCAACTACTTTAGAAAGGGAGCTCCATCACCAGAATTACTTCCTTAGGCCTAAACCATTTTTCTTAAACATCCCTCCTGTAAAGTGAACCAATTGGTTAGATCCTTTCCAATCACAAATTCACTAGAATTGCATGCTAAATACGTGTGCAAGGCATGTTACAAAAATTCAAGTTCGTAAATTTTAACACTGAAACCAAAGTAAAAATAAGCGCAGATTTGATTGAACTGACCAATATCAACAACTATTTCTAGCACTAGATATATGAATTTTCTGATGCTACGTTGTTTTAACCAGGAAGAACTTACTCATTTTCCACAAAGAAGATGATAATCAAGTTCTTTAATTTGGTACAACTTGATCCCATGTCACATCCAAATGTTCATTTGTAACAAGTCAAAACAACTACATTAAGTTACAAGATAACTTCGTACGTTTTTTAGGAGCCAAATAAAACATCAAAAAAGACTTCCACCAGCCTATCAGTGCGCAAAATTTATCAACACCTTACCATCAAGTTTATCATAGGCTTCTTCAGAAATTGTGTATTTCTCAACCAATGAGGTGTCCTCCAGCCAGCCACCAGAGGTTACGGATGATGGATCCAAATCAATAACATGTAACCGATAGCTATTATAAACAAAATAAAATAAAGAAGACAATCAAAATAAATTAACCAAAAGAATACTCTAATAAAAAGAGAAACCGGATCTTTCCAAGCAGTTTACACTAACTTTTGCTATTTTTTTTTTGGGGCCACCGGCGCGGGGGGGTGGGGGGAGTAACAAGGATTAGTTATAATCTCAAGCAGATGAAATAATCAAGAAATAAAAGAAAAATATCTTCATCCATGAAGTGAATTTAAACTTAATCATTCATGAATTCAACAACTTAGTTCCACTTTTGGCCTTTATCACAAATTGATCTCTGTTAAAAAGATAAAACAAGAACAGAAATTTGACAATAGACAAGTACATCTCTGAGAAGTGGGAAATTAACGATTACACCAGATGAAGCTGTCAAACTACATATTTCAAAGCCACAAGCTGAAGCAATAAGAAATTTCTGTATTATCATAAAACACCCATGCTGATTTGGTTGAATTCTCCATATGACGGTATACTAGCATGTGATCAAACATCAAAAGAAACTCACTCAAAATCCAAAGCGCAGAGCCTCAAAGAGAAGTAGAAAAAGGTCCTCAAAATCAAAGCTCAGACCCTCAAAGACAAAGGCCACTTCACAGCCGTCTTGGGGGATGCTTCTAATATATTTTGCTTTCCCTCCAGTTGAACAATAAGAAGATCCTAAATATATAACTGAAAATTTTTCTTTGCACCCAAGGAAAATTCAACCAAACAAAAACTCGAAGTATTACAGAGAGAACAGTGACAATTGAACATTTGTAATGAGAAAGAGCAATCAAGGAGGCTTGCCAAACTCATAAAATACACTGATAGGGATTAGAGAACAATTAAATACTAATTCCTCATCACACAATGTAAGGGTAAAATAAACAAATAACATGCTCCAAACCACTTAGTTTTACAAAATGAAAAGTAAGCTGGCATCCAACATATTCCATACATTTCTCCTAATGTTATTAAAAAAAAAAAAGTCAAGTACATCAAGCAAGATATACACATATATAGAGGGTGGAACATCAGCAAGAGTGTAAATGAGGGGGATATCTCATACATGCTTTGGTTCATATATTTCTCCACCACCCCCCCCCCCAAAAAAAAAAAAAAAAAAAATTAAGTGCACCAAATGATGATGTCCCATTTACTAGTACCGTAATCCTATCTATACGATATCATTTTTCTCATCATTAGCACATACACGATATCATGTTTTTTCCAAGATCTACGTAATACTACTTACCGGAAAATCTAGATATAAAAACATATAATTGAGATAGACAGGCATGAAGCTAAACCAAGCTTTAATTGATGTTACCATGGAACCAGGCTTTCATTCAAACTTTAAGTGACACTGCATGCTTGAGATACATATGGTAACTTATCCAATGTGACATGGTTTAAAATTATATTTTGGCATTTTGAATGTCAGAATTTCTGTTAATATGCAATATTTTGATCAAGTGGAAAAAGGTAGGATTAGCAGAAAAAATAGATTTAAAACTAACCCATCTTGTGGAGAATAAAAACCAAGGGGTCTCGTGTTATCCCTTAGGTCTGAAATTTTAACACCGGTGTCATCATAGAGCTCAAGGCACATTGAATTAACAGAGGTACCACATTTTTTCCAAAGCTTCTCTTTTACAGCTTCTACTGTCATCTGAAAACAAGAAGTCAAAAAATTGGATGCCAAGCCCATGACAAGTAGGTAAAATAAAGGAAGAAAATTACTGTACATCAAAAGCAATCAACAAGAATGTGTCATCCAAAATCCCATTTGGCGGAGCAAATTATTAAATGCTACCTATACCACATCTCCTGATGAACTGGATAAATATAATACTTGTGTA
Organism: Ilex asprella; assembly: GCA_023539305.1. Lineage (NCBI taxonomy): Eukaryota > Viridiplantae > Streptophyta > Magnoliopsida > Aquifoliales > Aquifoliaceae > Ilex > Ilex asprella. The sequence goes on along the minus strand of CM042185.1, from coordinate 15,900,417 downwards.
CTTGTGTCTAGAAAAAAACGTAAATATATGAAGGGAAGATAGGGAACTCATTCTTATCGAAATTCATCCCTTATTGAAATTCATCAGATAATAGTGCCAGGACAAACTTGTTGACAGACTAGGAAAGTCTTTCCATCAGGGGGCTAGTTACCGACTCAGAACGTAGCTAGCTTCAGAACTGACTAAGACAGGCTTTAACTCAAATCCTCGGACTTTATTTTTCTGCCCTACCGAGCCATTTAAAGTCTCTATGACACTCTTAGTTTTTGTGCAGGGGTTCTAGGTGTCATGCAACTACGTAATACTGTTTTGTGCAAAATAAAATCGATGATATTGGGAGGAAGGGATGGTATAACTTTTCATATCAGTTGCACAAAGTGGTTGACATTCAAAGCATAACCTTTTGGTAGTAGCCCAACACTTTTCCCACTTGCCACTGGCCCGTGTGTGTGTGTGGATGTGTGTGAACATATTGGAGGAAAAATATTTCCAATCGAAAATAGATAGCATAAAACTCCAAAACACAAATTCAACTAAGCTATGCGGTATAAAGGCAGTACAAGACAAATTCAAACTGAAGGAAGAGTTTATTAAACAATACCTGAAGTGAGAAACGAACATGAGCTGAGAAGCTCTTGAGATTGGAATGAGTTACACTCAGTAGAACCCATTCATCCCCCTGAATTTGTAAGGCGGAGGCCATGGCCTTGAGAGTCAACCAACTAGTGTTGTTTTGAAACTGCTACTTCACGTGTTAACTTGTTTCAAACTACTGGCCAGTTCTCTTTGTTTCAAAAACAAAAATCAAAATCAGCAACAAAACCCTGGCTATGGATAATCAAAAAATTTACCACCTAATTCACAGCCGGATTCAAAAACCAAACAATGTGCAATCCTACTACTGCATTCAACCCAATTCTACCGAACTCCATCCAATTAAAAATTCCAGAATTGAACCTAATTGAAAAACAAAATCTATATTACAGAATTGCAAACTTAAATTTTCAATCCATAAAAAGTTCAGTACAATGGATAACAAAAGTCGAACTACCTCAAGAATGTCCTTCGTATGCTACTAAATTTGCAGCTTCTGCTCTATTTAATGCAAATATGTCTCGAGAAGGTCTCAAATCTTAATGCCAATACCTCGAGAAATTTATGGGGAGAGAGAGAGAACGCCGAAAAATAAAATACTATGAGGAAAGTGTCAGTGCTGGAGTTTTGAACCAGAGAGGGAGTGATATTTAGGGTCGGGCTTTTTCAATTGCCAAACCCATCACCCGAGTTAGTTTACCAAATAGTTCACTTAATTTTTATTTTTTTTTGGAAGAATTACATCTAGGCCTCTAAAATTTGTACGCGCATAACACTTAGAGTCGTAAATATATCCGTTAATAAATTACATTCAAATCTCTTGAAGTTTGTAAATATATATTACTTAGACCCTTTAAATATTATACTTAGACGAAAAATATTTTAATCAAATATAAAATATCAAATATTTAAAATTTTATAATTAAAATTCATGTTATATTATATCATTTATTGAAATAAAATCAAAAATAAAAATTTAATTTTTTTCTTAAAAATCATAATTATATAAACAATTATATTGTTTGTTAGAATTTAATTTGGTTGTTTAAACTACCAAATTAAAATACCAAACTGATGGGTCAAGCTCAAGGGCCTAACTCATGTTACAAGCCCAAGAGGCTCAACTCCAAGAGGTCCAACAAATTTAGTTCAATATGGTCAATCTGGTCAAATTCATCATGCTCAAAGAGCTACATCAACATGGAGCAGCTCATCAAGTTGAAGGAGTTACATTAGGATGGGAGCATGCAGAGTCATCCAAAAGCCTCACCCTCTCCACCTTAAAGTCCAAAAGCCTTCTCCTCTCCACCTTGGAGTCCAGGAGTCTTCTCCTTTCCACCTTGGAGTCTACAAGCCGATTTCAGGAGCCTCCTCCTCTACCACCTTGAAGTAAGGGTCATCCAAGAGTTTCACCCTCGTCGCCTGAAGAGAGTCAACTTTTCATCATCCTTTGATCAAGTCTTTTGGAGAACATTAGAACTTCCTTGCCCATTGAGGAGAGGAGAGGAGAGGTCGCCAAGGAGATGAGAGGTCATCAAGTTATTTAATACTATTAAGTTGCTCCAAATCTGTTATGAGCATCAGACTAGCTATGCAATTACTACGCAGACGACTATAAATTATAAGTTCTCCCAACACTTGGAGGGCATCTCAAAAATCAAGATCATTCTCTCCTCCTCTCTAAAAGCTTGTAACCTTCTGTGCTCCCTCTGGACCGGAGTTAAAAAAATTCTCGGCGAACTCAGCCATTGAAAATGGATGTATGCCTTGATTGACCAAACCACTATAAACCTTGTCTTCTTTCTCTCTACCTATTTTACTGCATTTTATATTATTAACTTGACTGTAGTGTGTAAACCAATTTGTGCATTATCAATTTGGCACCGTCTGTGGGAACGACAAAATTCTCACCTAAACACTTTATTCACTGAACCAATTAGATCACCACCAGATCCATGAATCAGCTTGAAAACAATCCGACACGAGAGGAGGAGGTTGTTCCTCTACCTGCCAATCTCGTCCCAAATGCACAGCAGATGCTAGACAGAATGCAACAGCTAGTAGCTCCAAAACCAGCAGATTCCACAATTGATTCTCAGGCAACAAGGATGAGCACAACCTGGACCTCAAGCTAGGGGAGCTCCACTCCCTGGTCATCAAAGAGCTCCCTACCAAGGCGCCCCATATAGAGGACCCCCCCATGTGGGACCTCCTTCTCCAGCCCCAACTTCTGTTCTCCACGGAGGAGACCCTCGTCTCCAAAAGGATAAGGGTGAGAATTAAAGCATGGAGCATGGGAGCCATGTCCAGGATAATTCTCAAGGTCCTCCTCCTAGTCATTGGGACTCAAAAATTAAGGAGGTGCAAAATCAATTGAGTGATGTCTTCAACGCCAGAAAGACACACGGACCAGAGACAGTGAATTACCTCGTAAGTCGAATCGACACACCTTTTAAACCTGACGTGGTGAACTATCCACTCCCTCAGAAATCCAAGATGTCATCCGTCGAGACCTTTGACAGTACAAAGAATCCACTGGACCACCTCGAAACTTTAAAGACCTTGATGCAATTACACAACGTTCCTGACGAAATCATGCGCAGAGCGTTTTCAACCACCTTGAAAGGATCCGCTCGTCAATGGTTCGCTAAATTCTCCCCATCCTCCATTAGTACATTTGCTGAGCTGAGCAGGTCCTTTTATGGCACAATTCATTGGTGGACGCCGCCAGCAGAAATTTGCCACTCACCTGCTGAGTATAAAAGCAGGACCTAGATGAGAGCTTAAAGATTTACCTCACTCATTTTGACGAGGAGGTCCTTTAGGTCGAGGAGCTCAATGAAAAGGTCAGCATGACCGCCTTCATGGGAGGCCTTCGGTCATCAAGCTTCCTTTTATCATTGATGAAACGTCCACCTAAGAGCATGCTAGAACTATTGACAAAAGCTCAAAAATATATGAATGCTGAGGAAATCAATAGGTCCAGGCAAGGTAAATCATCTCGTAGATCACCAAGAGTTTGACCTGCCTTTGCACTGCTCTGAAATAGACAATCTATCTCCACTTTAGCAGCCCTTTCACGGGTCGCCAAAAAAGCTTGGCATATCTCTGTTCTGCTCTTAAGCAGGCAGCCTACCTCTACACTGCTCTTAAGCAGGCAGTCCATATCCCAGCTTTATGGCTCTCACATGAGTCGCCAAAAAAGTTTGGTCTTTGCACTGTTCACAAACATGCAGCCTACCTCCAGCTTAACGACTTTGTCACAGGTCGCCAAAATTTTGGCCTCTGCACTGTTCTCAAACAGACAATTTATATCTCAAGCTTAAAGACTCTCTCATGGATTGCCAAAAGCTTGGCCTACCTCTGCACTGTTCTCAAACAGGCATCCTACCTCCAACTTATCGACTCTCTCATGGGTTGCCAAAAGCTTGGCATCTGCACTGTTCTCAAACAGACAGTTTATACCTCAAGCTTAAAGATTCTCTCATGGGTCGCCAAAAGCTTAGCCTACCTCTGCACTGTTCTCAAACAGAAAGCCTATCTCCAGTTTAGCAGCTCTCTTATTGGTCGCCAAAGGTTTGGTCTCAAAAGGTGTAGCTCTCTCACGAGCAATCCTTAAACTCTGTCTTTGCTTTCACTCAAACAGTTTGTCTCTCTCTCCAAGTAATCATGTTAAATATTTTAATGTTTGAAATTACATTATTTTTGTCATCTCTAGGCAGGATTTTGAAACTCAGGTCGCCCGCAACCCGAAGGACAACATTAGATCAACGTACTCAGTTGCCTAGTCACTTAAACTAGCTGCTTGGTTGTTTAGATTAGCGTAACTAGCTATCTGACCGCCCAAACTAGTTTCTTGGCCGCTCAAATCAATGTACCAAGCTGCTTGGCCTCCTAAGTCAGCTGTCTGGTCGCCCAGATCAGCCTCTGCACACCCCTCTATGCAAGCCTCCTCGCCAAAAATGCCACCTATTGTCGTGGAGCTTGCCTAAACGAGCTCTCCAGGTCCCAGACTCACCCAAGCCATTCCCAAGGTCTGCATGCTCGTCTAATAGGCTGTCTCGTGTGTCTGCACCGCCCAGAGCTCCACCATTAACAATCAGTAGTGCCCAAGGAGCCTCCACGACGCTCGACTTAGGCACCTCAACATGGGCGCCCAGCTCTTGGGTCGCCTGGGATGCCCCACCTGTTCGGTTCTCCCTCAGCTCGCCTAAAGGCCCTTCAGTCGTTTCGGCCTGGACGCTCAGCACCTGGGTTGCCTCCCCACCACGCCAAACAACTTTTTGCTTGCCAATGTTCCCCAAAATTAACACCAAAAGCCTCATGCTCTCCAAGGCAGCCACAGGCTCATCCAAGGTGCCAAGACAGCCCCAAGCTTACCCAAGGCAGCCTCATGCTCGCCCAAGGTAGTCTCATGCTCGCCCAAGGCAGCCCCAAGCTCGCCCAAGGTAGCTTCGGCTCATCCAAGATAGCTCAGGCTCGCTCAAGATGATCTAAACGGGGCTTATAATGTATCAAATTGAAGCTATCGGTGAGCCTTACAAAACAGTTGTTTTGGCCTCTCGCAGTTTTTTTTTTTAAAAACAAAAAAATTCTGCTCGCTCAAGAGGTTGTATGCTCGCCTAGGAGGTGACGTGCTCGCCCAAAAGCTGTCTGCTTGTCCAAAACCGTGCACCCAACTCCCTGCTCATAGTTTTGACCGTAACTTTTGCTCTGTTACTCCAAATGAGACTTATAATATGTCAAATTGAAGCTCTCAGCGAGCCCTACAAGAAACACAATCTTTGGCTGTGACTAATGTTGTAAAAGGTCCAAAAAAGGATTAGAAACAGCTGTTTTGGCCTTTCAAAGTTTTTCTAGTTATGCCAATCAGCAAAAAATTCAAACTTAAACGAATGTCCTCCTTTTCAAGTTCCATTGGACACAGGACATTGGGGGACAAATATGGGCCAAACCCAAGGGCCCAACTCATGTTACAAGCCCAAGAGGCCTAACTCCAAGAGGTCCAACAAATTCAGCTCAATGTGGTCAATCTGGTCAAGCTCATCATGCTCAAAGAGCTACATCAGCATGGAACAGCTCATCAAGCTCAATAAGCTACATTAGGAGGGGAGCTTGCAGAGTCATCCAAGAGCCTCCTCCTCTCCACCTTAAAGTTCAAAAGCCTTCTCCTCCCCAC
>CM042185.1:15873144-15889644 GCA_023539305.1 Ilex asprella | reverse complement strand
ACGCCCCAATCGGCATATTGTTGACCAAGGGACCTAAAAAATGCTCTTCTATATTTTTTCCACATACTAAAAATAAGTTCATGACCACCTGCATATCAACAACCAAAAGCATGTGAAAATGAAAAATGCTCAAAGCATCTGAGAACAACTTTTAACATTTAGGAAAAGACAGACCATTTAATAAGAAAGTTGCTTTCAAGAAAGAAAGCTAGTGTTGTCTCTGTTGACAAACCAGCATCTTCAAAGGACTATAAAAGAATGAAGAAACACCAAACTCAGCCCAATCTTGGTATCATGGCCTAGAAGCAATTTATGGATCATCATTTCTCTGAGATAAAACTCTGATTTCAACAAAATTTCCAATCCAATAACAATTAGGACAACTTCAATACCACCCGTAATCAACATATCAGCATCACCTCAACAGATGTGATCGACTACAACATAGAAGCAATATTTGAATGTAGCAAAAGTCAGTGAAATAGAATCGTTTGGTCCCATAAAACAAAGATCAATTGCAAGGCAAAACCCATGTTTTTATAGCATAAGTAATTAAAAAATGGTGTGATTTTCCAAAAATTATTTACAGTCAAAAGAAGACAGCAACAATAAAGTATGTCCCTAAAAATCATGAATTGTTGGAATACCTTCTGTTACTGAAATGAAATACGTGAGTGCTCAGGCAATACAACGTACTAATTCATTTTTATCCAAATTTTGATAGCAAGATGTTGGGGTGGCCTTCTTGTTAGTCCGTCCAACTCATACGCGAATTGTTAGTTGCTTACAGACAATTAAATTTTATAGAAACAATGATTCATGACTCGTGTTCCAATTCAAACAACAATCACATTACACCACTAAGCACAAAATAGGCAGTTCAAAAATAATAAACTACTTAAAAATAAATAAAAATGGTGTCCCCGAGATTCTTTGTGAAAATATTCAGACCCTTATACGTGGGTAATGACAATAAAATTACAACGATTTCACCAAAAATAGTTGCTTAAGATTTTCTCAAGGAGAATAGCTTGTGAAAAAGTAGGTTCTTAAGGTAGTTTATGTGATGTTTAATTTTTCGTAATCATGGAACATATAGCGATTTCAAACTCCAAGTGATTGCAAGGTATGGAGCAACAATATGACAAACACAGTGATCACCAACCTGACAAGCTGAATTAATAATTCCTTGAAAATATCTCAAAGGGGAAAAACCATGCAAAAGGCAAATTAGTTTCGAGCTAAAATTGCCAAAAAAAACAATTGTGTAGTGTTATCCTTCTATCCATAAGCAGGATCTGGCCTAAAAACTACTATAGACAAACAAAGTTTCCTCTAGAGCAACCCAAAGGAACAATACGGTAGATTTCATGTAAATTTAGAAACCAAACCAACTAGCATAGAACAAAATGTAGATCTACAAAGGAATTGTGGGCAGAACCTATAATACAATACAAGTAGAAAGAGAATTAATACCTGTCCAATTTTTTTTTTTTGTTAAGGCAGAGAAGACTAAATGATCGATTTGAGATGACAAACCGATATATCGCCACGCAAGTATGTCTGGTTCTCTGCTTGCCATCAACTTGGTATTGACATGGTTGAGAACCATTTTCGAAGGAACCAACTTCAGGATAAAGCCATAAGGTATTGGCATGGTTGAGAACCCAATAAGTCAAGTAATACATTTGATCAAAGATATGAAGCGTTTGTAAAAGCAACCCAATAGCCCACGTAGAGTTTGTAACTGTCACAATTGTATTATCTATGAAGCCACAATTGTCATTATATAATTTGGTAGGGATAATTTAGTCAAATAAAAGTTTTTCATCTATACTAACTTTTTAGAGTAGTATAGATCTATATCTATACAATTTATGAATATAAGCATTTGTAAAAAAACTTTAATTTTCTATTTTATCTTTAATTATTATTAATAAGTCAATTACATCTACATATGTACTTTCATTCAATTTTTAATATTTTCTATAGCTATTTAACTTTTAAGTTCTTTTAGACTCTTTTATTAGTAGTATTTGAATTCTAAATTTTTTGGGCTAATTTATTAGTAGTACTATCACATATAATTTTCTATATCTATATCTATTTATATAAAAAATAAAATTCAATTCATACTCTATTATTATATACATGTTGTTGGTAAATTGAATTTTATTGTCAAATAGATATTACTTTTAATTGTTTTTATATGCTGCAATATCATAATATTATGATACAAACAATAATTTACAATTTTATCAATCTCTTTGATAATAAAACTACAATAATATATTTAGATATATAAATACTCAAGAATTACAACTTTACAATAACACTTCACTATAAATAAAAGAGACACTGCTTTTTTTTTTTGGTCAGTAAGAGAAACTTTTTAAAGAAGTCCAAAAGATGCTTAAATGTGACAAATTAAGTATTCAAAGAAGAGTAGAGTAGATCAATAATTATGTTTAGTAATAATAAATATGATATTTAATTATTCAACATAATTTATTATTCAAATAAATTACAAATATATTTAATTTTTATTAAATTATTGCAAATGGCATTTTTTATATTTAAATTGTAATTGTAATTGTAAATCACGCTTTCAAGCAACAGAGTAATAGAGAAAATACTCTAAAAACAATCAAAAAAGAGATCACTTGACAAGATGATTTTAAAAATATGTTGAATCTCACTTTGTACTCCAAAAGTTTTCAAACTTTTTAATTTGTACCCTAAATAATTGATAAAATTTTCATATTTTACCCTCATGCATTTGGATCATAGTTTTGAAATAGATAAGATATTAAAAAAGGGGTTTATAGCACATTTATTCCCTAAAGTATTCATTTTTTCTATCAATTTGGTTCTCAATATTCTAATTTTGTCAATTTAATCCTCAAATTATACGATTTGTGTTTAAATGGCCCTCCAGCTGACGGAAGTTGTCTGTTGACCTTCACGTGATATTGAATAAAGGGCATTTGGTGGAAACAAATAAGTGGGGTTTTAGAGGAAAACCCTCCCGCCTTTTCCTATGGTTATATGAAGCAAGGCTCTTCTTCTTCCTTCAAGAGTTAGAAGAGGCAGGAAAAACAAAGTGAAGAAACACCCACACCAGTAGAAGAAAAAATGGTTGTTGTGTGCTTCTATGGTCGACAAACTTAGCGGAGAACTTCATGGACTGATTTGAACCCTAGAAGAAGATTTATTGGTTGTCAGGCATATGGAGTAAAGCTTATTCAAACACACATAAAAGGTACTTCTTAGTTTTTGTGTGGTAGAATGTTTCCCAATTCTTAAACCTGATTAATTTTATTTTGGTAGGATGCTACTGGGTGTGGGTTTTTTATGTGGTACGATCCCCCAATATGTAAAAGATCAAAATCTATTATCCCTGGGTTAATGAAGTCAATTTGGTAGAAAGACAATCAACTGAAAAAATCTAAAGCTAAAGAGATGTTGTTATATGCGATCTTAATGTTTGTGGTTGTATGATGTCTGTGGCCCTGTAATGGAGAACATAGTTGAAGGGGTTAACCCCCATTATTACACGTGTTATAGCATTAATTGTGCTCAAGTGGTGTTGACAAGACTTGACACGTGACCAAAAAACTGAAGAGTCCATTGCCAAGCCTTTTATCTAAACTGAGCTAGTTAGTGGTTCGGTAAGACTAGGAATAGTTCGGTTCTCTTTGTTACCAAGCTCATAAATCCGTGTAGCAAAACAAGGTGAGAGCTTGGCTTGTACCAAGCCAAGTCCTTGAAAGTGTTTGGCAAAGCAAAAGAAGAGCTCGGTTTGTACCAAACTGAGGTGATCAACATGTTTGGCAAGTATTGGATGTGTTCGGCCTTCATTATCAGAGCTATTATCCGAGCTATTTCAAACGATAGAAACAAAGATAAAGAACCGCCTAAAATTTAGGCAATCAGATAAACAAAATCAATGAAATCAAAGATATACGAAAAGATTGTTGGAGAAGAATCAGTAACTTCCTAAATTAGAACACTGAGAGAGAGGAAGGTGTGCCACCTTGCATCTAAATCTACGAAAATCCTAATAAGATAATGATATAAAAAAAGAAGAAGAGACCAAAGTGAAAGGTAAGCTGAACGCTCCTTGTCTTTTCCAATTGAATCAATACCATTATTGACTTGAGCATCAGAGTGCCTTCGATCGAAACACTTCGATCTGGGGCAGTTTGTTCATTTTGCAGGAGGAGAAGATTGAGAGATCAAGTTCAGAAATACATTTTACCAGAAACATCAAAGCATTGTTTGTAGGAGCTATCGTCAATTTTTTGCCTCCTACATTTTGGCGCCGTCTGTGGAAAACAATATTTCTCATCATTCAAACAAAAAGCTACGATGTCGAGACTCAGAAGCGCAATTGGATCACCTATAGGAAGTCTTGCCTTGGAAAATTCCAATCCTGCGTCGATTCCATCTGACAACAACGAAAGGTTGCATGTAGTCAGAAGATCCTCCCGAATCCCTGAAGGAGATGAAGTGTCTTCTGCGAGTTACAAGCCGTCCAAGAAGAAGAACCAGCGAAACGATGACCATGGTGGATCCCTTCGTGCCGAGGGGGAAAACCATTCCCTGGCCAAGTTAGTCCAATCCTTGCAGGACAGGCTTGATGCTCATGACAACCTGTTCCAAAAATTCTATGCCAGGAAAAAAGACCTGATAAAGGAGAATGAGGAATTGAGGACTATGATTAAAGAGATGACTAGGAAAGAGAAGCATGCAAGAGAAGGACAGCGTGAAAGCCCCAAACGAAAGCCTAACAAGGTCGAAATTACTAACGAAGATCAGCACCGTCCAAAAAAGCCACGGGTCCAGGTCGAGGATGCATGGAAGTAGTATATCGATGATGAGCTCAACAACCGCTTGAAGAGATCAGAGCAGAGGTCGGCTAGGGACCTAGCCAGAAGGGCAATAGGAGAGTATAGAGACGGTATGGAGTCATCCCCATTTGCAGCTTGGATCAAAAAGGGACGAATCCCAAGTAAGTTCATAGTCCCGAACTTCAAATTATACGACGGAAAGATCAATCCGTCCTCATATATTAGGCACTATAGACAGCTCATGACTATTCACAGAAAAAATGAGCCCCTGTTCTGCATAATCTTCCCTAGCAACCTCGGGGAGTCAGCCATGAAGTGGTTCAACAGTCTGTCGAAAGGGACAACAGATGGTTGGTCTCAGTTATCCGAGCAATTTACAACTAGGTTCATTCCAAGCAGTAAGCAACCGAAAGATGTTGAGGCACTGTTGATCCTTAAAAAGAAGAATAACGAAAGCTTGCGAGAGTATGCCCATCGTTATTGGGAAACCATGAATGAAGTCAAAGTGTGCAATCAGGAGATTGCAGTTGCATCCTTCAAGATCGGTTTGCCAAAGGAGAACCCTCTATACCAATCACTTACCAGGAGACCGACCACGGATTTGGAAGAACTTATGGTAAGGATTGAAAAGTACGCCAAGGTTGATGATGATCTGACCAGGGAAGTGGTCAAGGAGCAATCAAGTAGAAAAAAGCTCGGCAGAGACAAGCAAACCGAACCGAACAGAGAAGGAGGAAGGATAAATGACAAGGATGGTTATCCCCAAAGATCCCCCCTTCCTAGGGGTGAACACCTTGTTTAAGGAACCGATACACAAGATACTGAGCCAGATCAAGAATAAGCCATTTTTCAAGTGTCCGAATAAGTTAATGGGGGATCTCTATAAAAGGAATCCGATTTTTAGGTGCTCATATCACAGAGATGTGGGCCATATGACTGAAAACTGCCGGAACCTGAAGCAACACTTAGAGGAGTTAGTCCAGGATGGACACCTCTCAGAGTTCGTTGAAGGTGGTCGAGATAGCGAAGGAGGAAGAGCCAAGCCAAAGGAGGACAACAACATTCCAGCTGGTGTGATTGATGTGATCCATGCTGCCACCAACCCACAGATGTCCACAAACAACTCTGCCCGGGCTTATATCCAAAAGGCAGCTAAGGAAAGAGAAGTCTACGAGTTGAGGATGACCTCAGAGGTCACCCACAAAAGAGTCAAGATAGAAGAGTCAGCATAAGCAATTTGTTTCACCGAGCATGACCTGGTCGGAGTACATCAGCCGCATAATGACGCTCTTGTGGTAACGCTTCAGATTGCTAATTATGACGTGAGAAAAGTTCTGATTGACCTAGGGAGCTCATCAGAAATCATGTATGTGGATTTATTCGAAAAGCTCGGGTTGAGGAAAGAAGACCTTAAGCCTTCGAATACACCACTCGTTGGCTTTAGTGGCAAAATAGTTTTACCCAAAGGGACAATCACGTTGCTTGTGAAGATAGGACCAGTTTGTGTCATGACCGAGTTCCTGGTAGTAGATGCAGTCTCAACATACAACGCAATTATGGGCCGGACCTAGCTGCATGAGATGAAGGCAGTACCTTCGACATACCATCAAATGCTGAGATTTCCCTCAACTGACGAAATAGTGAACATTCAAGGGGACCAGGTTAGTTCCAGGACATGTCTTTTGGCCTCGATAAAGGTAAAAGATAAGTATCGAGAGAACAACTCGACAGTAGAAGTTAAAAAATTGCAATCAATTGCCGATAGCTCGATCGATCTTTCCGACCCACCGGTCGATGAAAGCCCTAAAGTACTTTTAGGCACCGAGAAGGAAGTTACGGACTGAACCATCGAAGACTTGTCTAAAGTACCTTTAGACCAGAATGGAGATGTGGACAAATACGTCATGTTGGGGATGACTCTTAGCCCTGAACAGAGACAAGAGCTCGTCACCTTATTGCCAGAATATGCTGATGTATTTGCATGGAGTACTAATGATATGCTCGGTGTACCATCCGAGGTAGCATGCCATCATCTAAACGTCTACCTGAGGTACAAACCGGTTAAGCAAAAGCTCAGGAGATCGGCCCCTCAGCATCAAAACGTGGTGAAATAAGAGGTGGCACACTTGCCAGTATCCAAAACAATTAGAGAAGTAAAATACTCGACCTAGTTGTCAAACACTGTCGTGGTGAAGAAGAAGAACGGGAAGTGAAAAGTCTGCGTTGACTTCACCGATCTAAATAAAGCATGTCCAAAGGATAGTTTCCCACTGTCAAAGATAGACCAGCTGGTGGACGCAACGGCCAGGCACGAGCAGATGAGTTTCCTAGATGCTTTCAGAGGATATCATCAGATCCCCTGGCCAAAGAGGACAAAGAAAAAATTGCCTTCATAACACTGGAATATACTGCTACAGGATAATGCCCTTTGGACTAAAAAATGCTGGAGCAACATATCAGAGGTTGATAACCAAGATGTTTACCCATAAGATTGGCAGTACTGTTGAAATTTACATTCATGATATGGTAGTAAAAAGTCGAAGTGCCACTACTCATTGTGCTAACCTTAAAGTAACTTTTGAGGTTCTGCGAACGTATAATATGAAGTTAAACGCCTCTAAGTGTGCCTTTGAGGTCGGCTCGGAATTTTTTTTGGCATTTCTTGTTACCCACCGAGGGATTGAGGTAAATCCCGAACAGGTACAGACAATTGCTGCACTCGGGAGATTCATATCCCGAGCATCGGATAAACTTAGACCTTTCTTCCAGTCTATCAAGGGAAAGAAAGATACACTTTGAAGTCAGGACAGTGAGGAAGTGTTTGCAAATCTGAAGGCGTATTTAGCGTCTCCTTCTATTCCATCAACCCCCTCACCCGAGGAAGAGCTTTACCTATACTTAGCTGTATCGGAGCACGCTGTCAGTGGGGCATTGATGAGAAGCGACGGGGGATAGATGAAACCTATTTACTACGTGAGCAAGATGCTTTTAGACGGAGAGTCAAGGTACACTCCATTGGAGAAACTTGTCCTAGCGCCTATCAGTTCGGCACAAAAACTCAGGCATTATTTTTAAGCCCATCAAATTATAGTGCTTACTGACCAGCCATTGAGAACGCTATTTCACAAAGTCGACCTTTCAGGACGATTTGCCAAATGGGCGGTTGACCTCGAGGAGTTTGACGTCTGATTTGAACCTAGAAAGACGATAAAAGGCCAAGTAATCGCCGACTTTATTGCAGAATTTCAGCCAAATGATAGGACAAGAGAAGACCCTGATGACAATAAAATGCGAGACCTCGGCAGCGGATGGACCGTATCAGTGGATGGAGCCTCAAATCACAAAGGTGCTGGAATTGACATCATTCTTGTAAGCCCCGATGGATGTACACTAGAGAAAGCCACCAGGCTCAGTTTCAATGCATCTAATAATGAAGCAGAATACGAAGCTATGATAGCTGGGGTGAGGTTGGCAGCCGAGTTGGGAGTAGGGAAGCTCCAAATATTATCTGATTCATAATTAGTGGTAAATCAGATACTAGGGGAGTATGTGACTAAGGATGAAAAGATGATAGCATATCAAGCTATTGCGGAGAAAGAACTAACTAAGATACCCGAGTATTCAATCCAGCAGGTGGCGAGGGCAAAGAATGCACATGTCGACGCCTTAGCATCACTGGCCTGGGCAATTGAGCAAGACACTAAGAGTCTATCACAGTTGAATTTCAACCTCAACCAAGCATCCTGCCAGACAGAACAAACACGATATTTTGCAATGTACCCAAGCTGAGTTGGATGGATCCAATAATTGGTTTTTTGAAAATGGTGCCTTGCCCGAGGATAAGAAAGAAGCCCACAAATTTTATTTAAAAGCTGTCAGATTCTGGTTATCTCCGAAAGATCTATCGACGCTCGTTTGGAGGCCCATACCTGAAATGCGTACTCCCTAGTATAGTTCCTGACTTTCTATCTATGATACACGAAGGAAGTTGCGGGACTCATACTGGAGGGAGGTCACTGGCTCACTGAGCTATTTCGCAAGTTTACTGGTGGCCTTATATGCAAAAGGACGCTCTACAATTTGTTCGACGGTGTGAGAAGTGGCAAAAATTTTCATCAATCCCGAGGAAGCCATCCACCGAACTCCTTCTATTGGTGAGCCCATGGCCGTTCGCATAGTGGGGGTTAGACATTGTTGAACCTTTACCTCGGGCCCTCGGCAACAAGAAGTACCTTTTAGTTGTCACTGACTATTTCACCAAGTGGGTTGAAGCTAAGCCTTTAGCAAATATCAGAGACAATGACACAAGAAAGTTCATATGGAGAAACATCATCACCAGGTTCGGCATCCCACACACTCTTATTTCAGACAATGGTACACAGTTTGATAATAGTCCGTTCAGAGCTTTCTGTCAACACTACGAAATTCGAAATCATTATTCCACCCAGCGTACCCTCAAAGCAATGGACAAGCAAAAATCTTTAATAAAACGATTTTGGATGGAATCAAGAAGAGGATGGAAGATGCTAAAGGAAGGTGGGTAGAAGAACTGTCGAGCGTTCTGTGGACGTACCGAACCACACCTCGGCGGTCAACTGGAGGGATTCCCTTCACCCTAGCCTACGGAATGGAAGTTATTTTACCTTTGGAGATAGGCTTGCCAACCTTGAGGACCGAGCTGGCTGAAAGCAACACCAACTATGTCGTCATCTCTCGAGATCTTGACCTTGCCGAGGAAAAGAGAGAACTGGTCGCTATAAGAATGATTTCATATCGGCATCAGATGTCCTGAGCTTACAACAAGAATGTAAACCCTCGATCTTTTGCGATAGGAGATCTGGTCCTCAGACGTGTATTGGGATCAACCAAGAACCTGGTCCATGAAAGCTCGGAGCAAACTGGGAAGGTCCCTACAGAATAGCTAAAGTTGGGGCAGCAGATATTATGAACTCGAGACCATTGATCATCAGGCATTGCCTCGCCCCTGGAACATTGCTAACCTTAAAAAGTTCTACTTCTAAAAACACCTTTTTAAATAAAACTCCGAAGTGCTTTCAAAAATTTAAGGGTGCCCCTTAAAGTATTTATGTATTTGCTGCGGATGTAACAAGCTAAAATTATCAGTGAAAATTCATGGATTCCATCCTATTATCTTTTGTCTATGTATGTTCTACTGCTAAGGCAGAGAGGCAAAAATCATGATAGAAGTCAAAAGCTTAAATCAGGCGCAGCCACCCGATCTAATCCAGGCCCTCGACTAGGCACGACGGTGTAAGCTGATTAGGGATGAGTTAGAATCCAATAAAATTGGCGGGTCGATGCGGAGTAGAAATGCTCTTAGACCTCAAAAGGACTATGAGTAAACCTACTAACGAACCGAATTCTGAAGAAAGGCCGAGCAAGAGCCAAAACTTTATCAAGCATTGAAATTCCTCTAAGTGTAACAAAACCCCAATTGAGCGACCAAGCTCACTGGAGATAGGCCGAGCAGAGCTATAACTTTAGGAGTAATCGATATTTTTTGAAGTATTAATAATCCTTGCGTTGCGATTGAGCTTACTGAAGAAGGACGGAACAAGGCCCACAACTTCAAGAGCCTCGGGTTTTTGTAAGCATTAAAAGGTAACTGTGGAGAAGGCCGAGCAAAGGTCAAAACTTCAAGAGCCGAGATTTTACTCAGTATAGAAAGGTTCCTATTAAGGAACCGAGCTCTTTGAGTATGGCTGAGCGAAGGCCAAAACTTCAAAAGATTCAAATTTTTTTCTAAAGAGTTTCCTTTTATGGGACCGAGCTCTCAGAAGAGAAGCCGAGTTTAGCCTTAACTTTTTTATTTTTTACTTAAGTTCTCTAAGCATTCATCTAGGCAAATTACTATACATAAAAAGTTGTGAATTATCATTTTAAACTACAAAATAGTACAGTGATCTATAGAAAACAAAAAGATCTATATTCGGTTACATCAAGAAAGTTACAAAAGTTCTCCGAAATATGGTCAGGTAGTAGGAGCACGAGGCTGGGATAAGCTCGGAAGAGGATGCTTGGAGAAAAGCTCTGAAGAGGCCGGAACTTCGGCAGCCATCAAAGCAGCATGCCATCTCTTACTGAAAAAAACTTCTTTAAGAAGAGGGATTTGCAATTCCAAGTCATTTTTCGCCTTCTTCATACCTTCATTATAAGAATCGTCCTCATTCTCCTTGGCCTCAGCTTTCTGCTGATCTAACTCCTCCAGAAGGCTTGTGTGATCAAACTGAAGTTGTGTAAGCTCAACATTCAGATCATGTTCAGATTCTTTTAACGGGCCCAGCTCAAATTTGAGTCTTTGGTTCTCTTCAATCAAGCTTAGATTTTGAGCCTTGAGAGTTCAAACCTCTTTACAGGTCTTGACAAATTCCTCATCCTGAGACTCCTTTTTCGCTAAGGCTGAAGCTCAGGCGTGAATGACATACTTAATAGCCTTGTCCTTTCTAGCTATCCGAGCTTCGACCTCGTGGACTTTTTGCAGACCCTTGTAATCGAGAAAGAAAAGACTTGGAAAAAATTTTCAAAGGACAAAAAGCTTAAAGGAAATCTGTATGAGAACTCACTAGGACCATATGTTGAATAGCCTGGTGTGACACCTCGTCATCAGTAAGTGCCTCGTTCATTGCTAAGCCTCTAGGCAAAATCACTCCTCGAGCAATCTCTACGGCAACATTGAAATCCTCTATCGCCGAATCCTTGGCAGTAATTTCTCTTCTTTTTTACCTTAAGGATTGGTTGGAAGGGAGGATTAGAGGATCTTGGTGAGAGGCTCACCTCGAGCTCGGCAGTTCTTTGTCTTTTGGGGGTAGGGTCCCAGGGAAGCTCAAAGATTGAGTCATCGTCTGGAAGAGGAGAGTGACCAGATTCAGGCGGATCTAATTCCACCAAAGTTGAAGTATGCGGCTCATCAGCCAGGCCGCTGCTCAGGAAGGTCGCATCAGCTGGGGGAGTAATTTCAACTGGAACCTCGGCAGCCAGCCTATCCTGAACAATTATTGGCAATGTGGAAGTAGTTGCAGGAGCATCAATGGATGAAGTCGGCTCAACTGTTGACAGAAAGTCTAAAAAATTCTTCACTACTTTGCGTCCAGTTGTCGCTAGTAAAGGTTTCTTTTTTCCTCGGGGTGTCTTTTCCCGAGTAGCTTGGACGACTTCCCGATCCACCATAAGGGTTGCATTAGGGCGGTTCGGCATAGCGGTGAAGGATGTGTAATTTAGAGTGTAACCGAGCAGCATATGAGTAGCTTAGCAAAATAAAGATTCGTTGAAATCCTAGACTTTTGGAAGTTGATCCAGCTTAACAGAAGACTCCGGAATTTTGCCCTTAACAGTTTCACCTATGTAGAAGGAAACCCAAGTCAGACGAAACATAAAACCAAAGTTAACAAATGGTAGCACATATCAAATACCTAGCATGCCTTCTTCGTATGGACAACGGTAGGAAAGAACAACACCAGCAGCGTACTCCCAATTCCCAGAAATGAACACAATGTCATTTTCATAGCCTTTGTTCGAGTCTGGAAGATGAATGACCAAATAACGGTCTTTCTTCCTTACGGATAGGTAGTAACTATCTCCAGCGGCCTTGAGGATGTAGCAGTAGAGTATCTCCCATAACCCTAAACTTAGATACAGAATCTTGTTCAGAGAGCACACCCCCATGAAGATTCAAAAAAAGTTCAAACAACATTGGAGGGAGCAGAGTTTGGCAGCAGAAAGCACCCAGATCAGAAGAGGGTCGAGAGGGAATTATACTCCACCCTCGGTGATAGCACGAATGGGAATAGGGATTGATTCTCTTGTGCCTATTAAGGGTTCGTCTTTCCCTGAGACCCTTACTTCGACGTCGTTTGACATGTTATACTTGATTTTGAAGGTAGGAACTTTCGATGGAGTAAGAGGAGCCATTAAAGAAGGAGAAGAAGATGAAATACAGAGGTGAGAGACAGAGAATACGAGCTCAAAGAAGACAGTGCAGGGAATAAGAAGAATAAGAATCCTGATAGCAGAGGCAAAGTGAATTAAGGAAGGAAGGTAAGACGGTTTATAAAGAAGACGAATTTCAAAAAACAAATTATAATACTCGGAATCTGCCGCCCAAACAGGAGGGACGTTATAAAGTACGAAGCAATAACGATTAGAAAAGCAAGAAAACGGCTGACAGACTCAGAGAAACGTCTGACAGACGTTTTTTGGGGACAAATAAAAGGGTTAACCCCCATTATTACACGTGTTATAACATTAATTGTGCTCATGTGGTGCTGACAAGACTTGGCACATGACCAAAAATCTGAAGAGTCCATTGCCATGCCTTTTATCTAAACCGAGCTAGTTAGTGGTTTGGTAAGACCAGGAATAGTTCGGTTCTCTTTGTTACCAAGCTCATAAATCCGTGTAGCAAAACAAGGTGAGAGTTCGGCTTGTACCAAGCCAAGTCCCTGGAAGTGTTCGGCAAAGCAAGAGAAGAGCTCGGTTTGTACCAAACCGAGGTGATCAACATGTTCGGTAAGTATTGGATATGTTCGGCCTTCATTGTCCGAGCTGTTTCAAGTGATTGAAACATAGATAAAGAACCGCCTAAAATTTAGGCAATCAGATAAACAAAATCGATGAAATCAAAGATATACGGAAAGATTGATAGAAAAGAATCAGTAACTTCCCAAATTAGAACACTGAGAGAGAGGAAGGTGTGCCACCTTGCATCTAAATCTATGAAAACCCTAATGAGATAATGATCTATAAAAAGAAGAAGAGACCAAGGTGAAAGGTATGCTGAACGCTCCTTGTCTTCTTCCAATTGAATCAATACCATTACTGATTTGAGCATCGGAGTGCCTTCGATCGAAGCACTTCGATATGGGGCAGTTTGTTCATTTTGCAAGAGGAGAAGATTTAGAGATCAAGTTCAAAAATACATTTTACCAGAAACATCAAAGCATTGTTTGTAGGAGGTATCGTCAATTTTTTGCCTCCTACAATAGTAACTGTTTTTAACATATGTAATGGATAACAGAGCAACTATTTTTAGGTTGTGTAATCTCTGGCTTTGTATGACAAATTCTTAACTACGTACCAAAATCAAATATTCAGTGTTTTCTTTACATATTCAGGGTTTTGATTACAAAAATGGTACTTGAAAAAAAAAATATTAACAAAAGCTATGAGACTTGACAAAACAGATCTTTACAAAAGATCACATTCAGTCTCTGAAGCACCCACCATTACAAAATACTAGAAAACTTCACAAAATGCTATGAACAAGGTGAAACTTCCATCATTCATGTGAATTTCATTTTCTTGCTGAAGATTGAAGTGCTAAAAGGGTGACACATCTTTGGCCCCTCCATATGAAGGATTTCATGCCTACTGATGACTTTATCCCTACCCTCCTCTTTTTCCCTTTCCCTCAACAACAGTTGCTTGTCTTCTTCCCCTATCCTTAACACCAACAGTTCCTTTAACAATAGTTCCTTCACCAACAACAATGACATGTCCTCTTCCTCTTCCCTGAGTAGCATGTGACACTTGCTCCTCACAATTAACCTCTTGAGTTGAAGCATTAGAAACTTGAGGAAGCGTAATTGTACATGTTCTCTTATTATGCCCACTCTTACCACATCGTCGACATAAAACTGAATCCGGCCCAGTTTTCCTTAATTTATGTCTCTTACTTCTCTTTGTAGTAGTCTCATCTGGACCTCTTCGTCTAAGTATCTTAGGCCTACCAGGTTGCTTACAATGTATTGGAGGAATGGTTGGGGGTAATCTTGTCGTGCACCTCAAATTGTACCCTTTCATAGGTTGGATCATTGGATCATAAGCCCTCAAGTAAGCTTCTCTACTGTAGCATTCATGAACGAAGATTATACCCATTCATAGGTTGGATTGTTATCACACATGGCATACTCATCCATTAACTCTTCATAATCACTTGAATGTGATACTAACTCATGTTCAGACACATATTCAGAACATTATTGTGAATCTGAGACTATCTTCCTCTCTTGTGGATTACCATCAACAACCTGACTTCTCTGTGGTAAACCATCTGGGTGAACTAGATACATAGCAACAACCCTATTCGTTGGTAGACATTCGGTCATATCCATAACTTCTCTATCAGAATTTATGTTTCCTTTATGTTCTAGAGAGGGAGGTTAATTAAGAGACAATGTTAAGTATATGTTTTATTTATTCCGCTACAAGATAATATTTAGTTTTTGGATGTAATTGTCATGCTTTGGCATATTCATTTTAGATGATCCTTTAGTTATTATGGATGATGTATAAAATTTCGTTTATTTATGAATTTTGTTAGTTACTCTCATGATATGAATTGTTATAGATAGTAATGTCTTTCAAGGTGGATTTTGGGCCGTTACATTAACCCACCCCTCTCGCCCATGTGTTGCAAACTCAAGTAGTCTTTGTGTTACAAACTCCAGTAGCCCCTGTGTTACAAACTCAAGTAGCAGGTTAACCCTCCACAAGACCCATTTGCCCCTCTCTTTCCCTGTCACTCACCCACTCACACACAACTGCACACAGTTGAGCTCGTCCAAGGGTTTGGGTTAGAGGCGACAACGAAGGTGATGCACTGAGCGACAAAGAAGAGGGCTGAAGCATCATTGTGAGGTCGTCAAACTTTCTGCAGCCTTTTTTCTCTCTCTCAGCAATTTTTTTTTTTTGGAATTAAAACCTCAGATTTGTTCTTCATCTAGTTTTATGGGTGAACAAGAAGCACCAAATTTTTTTTGGGAATTGAAAATCTCACATTTGTTCTTACACGAAGCACTAATTTTTATTTTTTTTTTGGAATTCAAACCTCAGATCTGTTCTTACACAGAGCACCAATTTTTTTTTTTTTTGGAATTTAAAACCTCAAATCTGTTCTTCATATTATAGGAGATTAAAAAAATTATCAATGGGTATAATGGTAAATATCTATAAAAGTCAAGGTGGAGTCCATCCAATTCAATTGTTCCTTTTCAAACAATGGTTTAGGTTGGATGGCATACATAACTCATTCAATTAAGTGCTTGAGTAGGTTTGGGTGGGATGGGTTAGGATACAAAAAATTCAATCCATTCATATCCTTGCCGATTATCCAAACACACCGTTTTAGTATGTTCATTATAGTTTTTTGTGGGTAATTCTTTTTCTAGGATGTTTCTGAAGCATATATGACATTTCTTTTGAATTGTAATTTAATATTTGTCTTTCAGTAAATAATGAAGCAATTAGTATTCACCAGCTATTTGTTTTTGTCATTGAAAATATGATAGTGAATTTTGAGGTAGACCATCCCAAGCTTATCAAAATATAAGCATCCCTTAGTTTGTTATCCTCTTAAAAACAATGGATATTAAATTTGGAGTATACTATTGAAACTCTAATTTTACATATTAATATGTAGCTAAATTTGTTCATGACTTAAGTTTTATTAGATATTACACAAAATGTTTAAGTAGAGTTTATTTGTACAGTTAACGTTATTTTATAGTTTTTATAACAATACTATATTTGATAATGAAATGATTCGCGTGCTATGCACTTGTATACAATATGTATATATGTCTATATCTATATATATATATATATATATATATATATATATATATATATA
>CM042185.1:15821860-15838635 GCA_023539305.1 Ilex asprella | reverse complement strand
TAATTTATTGCAAATATAGTAATAATGATATACAATTCATAAAAAATCAGTATTTTATTATAAGAAAACCTAATGTCTAGTCATCTCTGTGAATTTTTAGACTAAAACATCCTAATTATAGTTAATAATCATCAATTTTTTTTTATAGATAATGTGTACCTAATATATAATTTAAATAATTGCTCTCATTTTCTCAATTCCTCTTTTTTAAAACTTTTATTCATCTTTTATTTTTATTATTATATTTGGAGTACAACTTTAATATGTCTAGTATTAGTAATTATATGTTCTCAAATTTTTATGTTTTGTTAATCACATTTCAACAAATGTCTATTGTTTAGTAGTAGGCACGTTCTAAAGAAATGTCGGTCATGTCACCAAAGAAGTGTCCGAAATTAAAAATTTATCATTTAATTATGGACATCGATAAAAGAGTATCGGACACGTGTCCGAGAGTGTTCGAAGAGTGTTGGTGTCCGACACGGATACATCACGTTTTCGAGAGTGTCAGTACTTCATAGGTGATAATTATAACATTGAATATGAGATTTGTCATACCTCCCTCTATATGACTTTGAATTGTTGTCTCTTCCACGTCCTCTTCCACGGTGTGATTTTTGGCTTTTTTTTCTTCTTTGTTGGATGAATTTTGTCCAAAGATTTCTACTTTACCTCGACCATGTCCACCATGACCTCCACGTTCACGCCCTCTACCCCTTTGACTTTCATCTTGCCTTCTTTTTTTTTTTTTGAAAGAAAACTTGGTTTATAGCACTTGCTCCAATAACTCTTGTTTCTTCTTACTTAGCTGTTCTTTATGGGCTAACAACAATCACATGAGTTTGTCAATCGTCATTGTATCTAAATCATTAGACTCTTCAATGACTATCGCAATATAGTCAAACTTGGGGTCCAGTGAACGTATGATTTTTTCTATCACCCGTGTATCATTATAGTGATCATCACTGTACGTTCTCAAATTATTCACAACAACCAAAGACTCTTGCCCAATAATCTGAAACTGATTCAGATTCTTTCATGCATAAAACCTCAAATTCACTTCATATAGTTTGAAGGTGAACTTTTGACTTTTTACACTCCACTATGAGCAGTTTGAAGAACATCTTATGTTTGTTTGGATGTGGTTGCACTAACAAAATTTTGTAACATGGCATCATCCAAGCATTGATGAATGAGTGAAAAAGCTCTTTGATCCTACTTCTATGTATCTTGCAAGGCTTCCTTCTAGGCTTGACTTAAGGAAGCTTCATCTTGTGGTGCCGTGTCACCAATTGTTACAATCTCCTATAAGTCTTGAGATCTAAGAATCGTCTTCATATGGATACAATAATTTTCACAATTATCTTTGGTGAACTAGGGCATTTGAAATGGAAGAATTTCATTCGACATCTGTCTCTATTTTTTTTGACACTCAAGCCTAATTTTGATACCACTTTGTTGTAATCTAGAGGACTATCACACACTCACAAAAAATATAATAGAAGAATTCTTTCAATTCACTCATATCCAAATGGATGTATTACATAGGATATATATAGACTTATACAATATAACTCCACTGTATTACAATCTCTCACTTATACTAAACTAGTATCTTGTTTAATACGATATTACCCTAAATTGACTTATTAGAACTCATAACACAAAAGAAGAACTCTAATTCTATGAAGTACGAACACTCTCGAAAATATGACGTATCCGTGTCGAACACAAACACTCTTCGGACACTCTCGGATACGTGTTCGATACTTTTTTATCCGTGTTCATAATTAAATGATTAATTTTTAATTTCGGACACGTGGTCGGACACTTCTTTGGTGACATGTCTGACATTTCTTTAGAACGTGCCTACTACTAAACAATAGACATTTGTTGAAATGTGATTAACAAAACTTAAAAATTTGAGAACATATAATTACTAATACTAGACATATTAAAGTTGTACTCCAAATATAATAATAAAAACAAAAGATGAATAAAAGTTTAAAAAAAAAAGAATTGAGAAAATGAGAGCACTTATTTAAATTATATATTAGGTGCACATTGTCTGCAAAAAAAAAAAAATGCTGATTATTGACTATAATGAAGATGTTTTAGTTTAAAAATTCACATAGATGACTAGACATTAGGTTTTCTTATCATAAAATACTAATTTTTTTATGAATTGTATATATATTTGTAATAAATTATATAATATTATATATATAATATAATTTTTTTATAACGTGTCCCCAGCGTGTCCGTGTCTTACTTTTTTTAGAAATGTCGTATCGGCGTGTCCGTGTCCATGCTTCTTAGATTATCACCGATATGACCTTTTTGCTTCTGAGTGTAGAAATAATTTTGTTGAAGAAAGAACAAACTTTGTTGAAGACAAAAGTGAAGAGGTAGAGTTGACCTTGTTGTTGGCATACAAGAAGGACAAAAAGGAGACAAGAACATGTGGTACCTTGACTCTGGTGCTACTAATCATATGTGTAAAAGTAAAGAGAAGTTTGTGGAGCTTGATGAATCAATGAGTGGAAAAATCACTTTTGGAGATTCTTCTGAAATTTTGAAAGTGGGAAGAGGTAATATTTTGAATTGTTTGAAGGATAGAAAACACCAAATTATTTTTAATATTTTTAATGTACCAAACATGAAAAATAATATTTTGAGCTTGGGACAACTTTTAGAGAAATGTTATGATATTTGCATGAAAAATCATATTTTTTTAATAAGAAGTGGAAATGGAAATTTGGTCGCTAAAGTGCCAATGACAAGAAATAATTTTTTTTTGTTAAATATTCAAAGTGATGTGGCAAAATGCTAAAAATCATGTGTTAAAGAATTTTTTTGATTATGACACTTGAGATTTGGGCACTTCAATTTTAGAGGACTAACTTTGTTGTCTAGAAACAAGATGGATAAAGGATTGTCTTTTATCAACCACCCAGATCAACTTTGTGAGGGAAGTTTTGTTGGAAAGTGTTAAATGTAGAAGATTAACACAATATATTAGAGAAGAACAAAGAGAGGTCAAAAGCTTGACGTAACTCTCATACATCACTTGTATTTATAGTGAATTCACAATAATAAGAATTACACATACACCCTCTTACTATTAATAATTTACACATACTACCCTAATATTATTAACACTCCCCCTCAGGCTGGATTATATATATCATATAATCCAAGCTTGGAACAAATCCCTGTAAGACATATACGACTCAATGCTTTGGTGAACATTTCTGCAAGCTGATCTTCAGATTTCACAAATAGAGTTGTAATCTCTCCAGCTGTTATCTTGTCCTGAATAAAGTGACAATCAACCTCAATATGTTTGGTTCTCTCGTGAAACACCGGATTGACAACGATATGGATAGTTGTCTGGTTGTCACAGAACAACTGTAAATGAAGTTAAACCGAAAACTCAATTTCCTGGAGGAAGTGTAGTAGCCAAGTCAACTCACTCGTCGTATGCGCTATTGCCCTATACTCAGCCTCAGCACTGGATCTTGCTACCACAGATTGTTTCTTACTTTTCCATGAGACAACGTTACCTCCTAAGAAAGTACAATAACCAGTGGTTGATCTTTGATCAGAAGGAGAGCCAGCCCAATCAGCATCTGAGAAACCTTCTACTCTAAGATGTCCATTCGCTCATTATAACAGTTCAAGTCTAAGAACTCGTTTAAGATATCGCAGAATGTGAGTAACTGCCTCCCAATGTGCTACTCTAGGACACCCCATGAACTGACTTACTAAACTGATTGTATAAAAAATATCCGGTCGAGTAATAGTGAGATAATTGAGCTTCCCAACCAATCTGCGATACTGATCCGGATTTTCAAATAGTGCTCGATCATCCATCAAAAGTTTCTGATTTGGATCCATAGGAACATCAGTAGGTCTGCCACCCAGCAAACCTGTTTCCTCTAGCATGTCAAGTACATATTTCCTCTAAGATAAACAAATACCTTTTTTAGATCGAGCCACCTCGATACCCAAGAAATATCAGAGTTTTCCCAAATCCTTAGTATGAAATCGATTTTGCAAGAAAATTTTTAACTTGGCAATCCCCTCAGAATCATTTCTAGTAATCACAATATCATCTACATAGACCACCAATAGAACATATCCAGCATCTGTCTTTCTATGAAACACAGACTGATCTGTCTGACATCCAAGAAGACCAAACTCTAAAACTGCATCTGAAAACTTACCAAACCATGCTCTCGGTGACTGCTTCAAACCATATAAAGATTTCTTTAGCGAACATACATTCTTACCATACTCCCCCTGAGCAGTAAACCCGAGTGGCTGCTCTATATTTGCCTCTGCAACTAAGTCACCATATAGGAAGGCATTCTTGACGTCTAACTGAAACAAGGGCCAATCAAGATTAGCAGCTAAAGAAATCAAGATACGAACAGAGGAAATTTTGGCAACAGGAGAAAAAGTCTCCTCATAATCAACACCATAAGTCTAAGTAAAGCCCTTTGCAACAAGTCGGGCTTTGAGACGTTCCACAGAACCATCCGGATGAAATTTAACTGTATACATCCAACGACAACCAATAATTCATTTACCAGGAGGTAAAGGAACGAAATCCCAAGTCCCATTATGATGTAAGACACCCATCTCCTTCTCCATAGCTTTTCTCCAATCCGGATCAGATAATGTATCCTGTAAATGCTTAGGAATAGATATAGTAGATAATTGGGAAGTAAAACAAGAGAAGACAGGAGACAAGACATTATAGGAAATAAAATAAGCAATGAGATGATTAGTAATACACAAACGAGTACCTTTTCGAAGAGTAATGGGTAAAGAGTCTAAATTACTTGATTTACCAGGATCAGAAGGCGGCAAGGAAGACGCTATGGGCACCTAAGTTGATGGGTGAGGACGGCGAGAGTAGACACGGAGAGGTAAAGTAGATGGTAACACAGTGGGCAGCAGAATATCTGAAGATAAGGAAAGAGATGGTGGTATAGGAGATGGCCCAAAGTTCAGATCCAAAGGCTGAGTGGTGCTGGAAAATATAGAACAAATTCTTCAAACGTGACATCGACACTAGCAAAATATCGGCGCAGAGAAGGACTGCAGCAACGATACCCTTTCTGCGTGTGGGAGTAACCAAGAAATACATATTTGGTAGCTCGAGGGTCAAGTTTGTCAAACCCAGAACCCAAATTGTGAACATAACAGACACATCCAAAAACTTTAGAAGTCAGGGAAAATAAAAGTTTACCAGGAAAAAAGACAGAATATGGACTTTGTCCATTTAACACAGAGGATGACATACGGTTAATAAGGTGACAAGCAGTAAGAAGAACATCACTCCAAAAATATCAGGGAATATTCATCTGAAAAAACAGGGCATGGGTGACTTCCAACCAATGACGGTTCTTGCATTCAGCAATACCGTTCTGTGGAGATGTGTAAGCACAGGAAGTCTGATGAATAATGCTAATCTTACTAAGATAAGTTGAAAAAGGATCAGATTCATATTCCCGAACATTATCAGAACGTAAAATACGGATACGACAACCATATTGAGTTTTTATTTCCTTACGAAAGGTCTCAAATATAGAGAATAATTCAGACCAAGCTTTAATCAGAAACAACCAAGTCACATGAGAATAGTCATCCACAAATGACACAAAATAAGGATATTTATTAGATGAAATATTCTTTATTAGACCCCATACATCAGAATGTACTAATTCAAATGGACTAGACACACGATTATGGACTCTAGATTGAAATGACACACGATGATGCTTACTAAGTTGACAAGCTTCACAAGACAAAGACGACACACAACTAAGACCGGAAATTTGACGCTTCAGATTCTGGAGAGAGGGATGTCCAAGACGACAATGCCACTGAAAAGAAGACAACAATGTCTATAGAGCCCGAGTTGGTGAGTCAAAATCAAAGTAATATAAGCCACCAACTTTATGCCCCGTACCAATATTCCTCTTTCGTCTTGAGATCCTGAAAGACACAATAAGAGGGATTAAATGTTACAGAACAATTGAGAGAACGAGTAATCTTGCTAATAGAAAGTAAACTAAAAAGAAATTGAGGAACAAATAATACGGAAGATATGGACATATCAGTACTCAAGTGAGTAGTCCCCAAACCTGAAACTTTAGAATAAGTACCATTAGCAAGAGTAACACTACGTGTGGAAGTAGCAGACTGATAAGTAGAAAAAACATCAGACGCACCAGTCATGTGGTCAGAAGCGCCAAAGTCTATGATCTAGAGACTGTGAGTGGAGGACAAAAAATAAATGGAAGCAATACCTGACTGGGCAAAAGTAGCAGTGGAGGGAGATAGAACATCATGTTGCTGGGATAGGAACTGGGCATACTCCTCTCGACTTAGAGTAATAGTAACGACCCAATGTCTGGTGGAGCTGACTGAGGCATGAAAGCAACAACCGAGGTGTCATCTTGACAGGAAGCCTGATTAGCAGCACTAGAAGGTTTTCCATGTAAATCTCAACATAAATCAACAGTGTGCCCTTTTCAATGGCTACCAAGCCACTTTAACTTGTTCACTCAGATGTTTGTGGCCTCATAGACCGACCTTGGTTTGCCAAGAACCGGTATTTTCTTCTCTTTGTTGATAATTTTAATCGAAAAGTTTTAGTCTTTGATTGGTAAACAAAGTAGGTATGAAGTTTAAGACAATTAGATCCAATAGAGGAGGTGAATTCACATCATATGAATTCAAAAATTTTAGTGAAGAAAATAGAATTTACCATTCTCTAATGGTTCCAAGATCACTACAACAAAATGATGTTGTTGAAAGGAAGAATCGAACCATTCTTGACATGGCTCAGAGTATGTTGAAGAGTAAGAAAATGCCCAAGTAGTTTTGAGCGGAAGCTATTGATTGTGTCATCTACTTGTTAAATCGGTGTCCCATTAAAAATGTTTAAGAAAAAACACCACAAGAAGCATGGGGAGGAATCAAACCAAGTGTCTCTCATTTGCGGGTTTTTGGTAGTGTATGCTATGCACATGTGCCGGATGAGAAATAGACCAAACTAGATGACAAGAGTGAAAAGTTTATCTTCATTGGGTAATGATTCAAGAAGCAAAGACTATAAGCTTTACAATCCACGCAATGGTAAAAATATCATTAGTAGAGATGTTAAGTTTGATGAAGAAGATGAATGAGATTGGAACACTCAACAAGAAGACTACGATTTTTTCCCATTTTTTGAAGAAGAGGAGGAGACCAATGAGTTCATGGAGCTGCTCATTTCTTCTCCACCATCACCATCATCACCCACCAATATGCAAGCTTTCCCTTCATCATCCGAAGCAAGTTTAAGTGAAAGGCTATCTTGCATAAGCCGAAGAGGTAACTCAAAGATTTAGTGATCTAACACTATTTTGCGTATTAAGAAGTGGATAAGAGCGATTAATGAAGAAATTGAAGCTATTGAGAAAAATGAAACATGGAAACTTGCCACACTCACTAGAGGACAAAAGGCCATTGGTGTAAAGTGGCCCAAGTGGGTGTACAAGACAAAGAAAAATGTTAAAGGTGAAGTGGAGAGGTACAAAGCAAGATTGGTTACAAAAGGCTATAATCAAAGATTGAAAATTGACTATAATGAGGTATTTGCACTCTTTGCTCGTTTGAAAACAATTAGATTGATTATCTCTTTAGTGCCTCTAAATGGTTGGAAAATTCACCAATTGGATGTGAAGTTCGCTTTTTTGATGAAGAGGTTTATGTTGAACAACCTTTGGGTTATATTGTGAAAAGGCAAGAAGAGAAAGCCAAAGGCATTATATGGCCTGAAGCAAGCACCAAGGGACTGGAATAGTAGACTTGACAATCATTTTCAAGCAAATAATTTCACCAAGTGTCGCCATGAACATGCTCTTTATGTAAAGATGAATGATAATGGTAGTATAATCTATGCTTGTTTGTATGTGGATGATTTGATCTTCACAGAAAATTGTCCAAGAATTTTTGAAGAATTTAAGAGAGCAATGACTAAAGAATTTGAGATGAACGACAGTTGGTTCATATCTTATTATCTTGGCATTGAAGTGAAGCAAATGAAGGTATTTTATCTCCCAAGAATATGCCAAGGAAATTTTGACCAAAATTTAAGATGCAAGATTGTAAGTTAGTATGTACACTCGTTGAATGTGGTATAAAATTGTCAAAATATGAAGATGGAGAGCATTTGAATTCCACCCAATTCAAGAGCTTAGTTGGAAGCTTGAGGTACTTAATATATACAAGATCGGATATTCTCTTTGGTGTTGGTCTTGTAAGTCGCTACATGGAAACTCTCTTCATGTCCTACTTAAAGGTAGCGAAAAGAATTCTTCGATATATCAAATGTACATTTGATTATGGATTGTTATATTATTTTTCTAACAATTCCAAGCTTTTGGACTATTGTGATAGTGATTGAGCCGGAGATATGGATAATAGAAAAAGTACTATTGTCACACCCCGGATCGGTTAGACATGCGACAGGTGTTACATTAATCCACGAAACATCTTAATAACATCACAGAGTAATAGTGCACTATTAAGAGTAATAGTGCACATACAAACTATAGATTCATGTATAGATCACATGCATATAACATATCTTTCTCAACCTATTACAAACCACTATTTAGATAAGTACATGCTGTACAACAAGTTCATTTTTATTCTATTACATGCTTCAACTACATTTCCTTAAATTATACAGGTTATGTGGGCGTTCACTGTGTACAAATTTTTCCGCTCTCACACATTTGAAAAGAGAAAATAATGTAGGGTGAACATCAACAGTTCAGTAGAGTAACTCAATTTTCAAGTAAACGAGTTTGAAAATGGCATAGTTTAGCATGATTGGGCAAAAGAAAAACGAGCATTTGATACATATATGTCAGCAAAAACGTTATTTCATATGAAACTGTAATAGTTAAATAAAACTGTAAAAGAGAGTTCAAAAATTCAGCTGTAGTGCTACACTGGTCGACAATTCATCTTTGTTAGAATAGTTATTTTATTTAGACTTAGGGATAGTTTAGTCATTTTGTTTCCTTTTATGTTGCCCTAGCTTAGTCATTTGGTCTACTATATAAAGACCTCTTTTATGTATTTTTCCTTAATGCTTTGTTCTTATTAATTGTGCTTCAATGATATTCTATTCTATCTTCCTCTTACTTTTCTATGATTGATTGATCAAAGTTAACATGGTATCAGAGCCAGTCGACTGGTGGTGGTGATAGTCGACTGGTGTGGTCGACGTTGGTGGTAGTCTTTGTTGATCGTTGGTGGTGGTCCGTGCTTATCGTTGGTGGTGGTATATTCGTTGTGGTATTGTTGTTTTTGGTTGTGTTACTGTGGTGGCGTGTGGCTGTGTTATTGTGTTTGTCGAGTGTGTAGTGGTGGTGCCACGGTTGTGAGGCGTTGTACACATCGGGGCCTTTAGTCGACTGTGGTGGTGTGGCTACTGAGTCGATTGTCGACGTTAGTGGTGTCGACTTGGTGGTGTCTGGGTGGTGGTGCAGTCGACTGGTGGCGTCTACTGTGGTGGTGCTGATTGTGCTGGTGTGAGGCGGCGCTGTTGAAATTAGGGTTTTGTTGAAACCCTAGCAGTGGAGAAGACGATTCTTGCGGGTTGGTTTGCTAAAACGGGTCTGGGTTGGGTCGGGTCAACTTGTCTTAAATTAGTTTAAGTCCATCTCAAGACCCAGTCCAGCCCACTGTGCACACAGCCCAATCATTTAAGTCCAGATCCAAGACCCAAGACCCGGTCCAACTTTAGACCGGTTTGATCCAGGTTCAGCGGTTCGGTTCAGACTGTCCGGTTCAGGGGTCCAGGCCCGTTTTGCAGGCCGGTTCAGCAGTTCAGGCCGGTTTTGCAGCCCGGTTCAGTGGTCCAGCAGCCTGTCCAGTCCGGTTCAGGCATCCAGTGGTCCGGTTCAGCCTCCAAACAGCCTTGGCAGGCCCGGTTCTGACTAGTTCAGTCCTCCAACAGCCTGGTGGCTTTCATTTGGGTTTGTTGGAATTTGGTTGAAAGTTTATGACTGTGTTGGTTGTTGTTGGTGCTTGGATGATGGTGTTTGTACGAGTGCTGGGTCTGTAACGTGGGCCTGTGACCGAAGTGGGTGGTTGAAGATTGGTGTGACCCAGGCGGCTGGGCATGTTGGGTTTCATGCTGTTTTTTGTTCTGGACTGGACTGGACTTGTTCTCGACTGGATTTGTTCGCTGCACTGTTCTGGTTCGTTGTTGTTGGTTTTGCATATTCTTCTCTCCTGCTTTGGACTGGTTTGTGAAGTTGGACTTTTAGACCAGTTTGTTGGTTTGTTGGTTTTGTGCATTGGTGTTGTTGCGTCTTCTCTCCTGCCGGTGCTTCTTCTTCTGGTTGTTTCTTCTTCGTTTGCAGATGTTGTTTTGGGCTTCTGAGCCATTTGTTTGTTTGTTTGGGCTTGTCATTTGACATAGCATTGCATTGTCTTCCGCATTTGCAGGAAACTGTTGTTTCCACTTGCTTCTTTGTTGGGTCTTTGATGGCCATTGGTTTTGTTGAGCAACCCCAATCCTTTGGGTGTTGATTTGGGCCTCTTTCTGTTGGCTATTGATGTTTGTTGGACAACCCCAATCCTTTGGGTTTGTCAATTTGTGCCTCTCTTTGATGGCTATTGATTTGTTGGACAATCCCAATCCTTTGGGTTTGTCTATTTGGATTTCTCTCAAATTTGGGCTTCTCGCAGTAGAGCCGTTGGGATTTGGGCTTCTCTCTGTAGAGCCATTGGGATTTGGGCTTCTCTCTGGCCGTTGGTTGGACTTCTCTTCTTTGCTGTGTTGGACATTGTTGCTGGTGGAATGCTTCTCTGCTTTGTTGGGCATTGTTGTTGGTGGAATGCTGATAGTTTCTTTATGCACGCTTTCGTTTTCCTCTTCGCAAACTCTTGATGTTTGATGTGATCACATCATGAGTTTGAGGGAGGGTGTTAGAATAGTTATTATATTTAGACTTAGGGATAGTTTAGTCATTTTGTTTCCTTTTATGTTGCCCTAGCTTAGTCATTTGGTCTACTATATAAAGACCTCTTTTATGTATTTTTCCTTAATGCTTTGTTCTTATTAATTGTGCTTCAATGATATTCTATTCTATCTTCCTCTTACTTTTCTATGATTGATTGATCAAAGTTAACAATCTTAATAGACCACTGAGGGTCCATACGAACATACGATCCAATCTTTTGGAGGACTTGCACCCCGAGAAAGATACGCTCCCTAGTCAATGTTCAGTACCCAAGTCTGAAGACCAACTTGGCCACCCAGGCGTTTACAAACTCAATGAGTACCCTTTACAGCCTCAAACTGAAATGTAAACCTTTTTACCACTCAACCATGTGCACTTATATTTAATTTAAAAAGATTCTGATATCTCATTTCATACGATCAAAACAATTGTTTCGGACAGTTGTGCATTTCTACACTCAAAACCCTAATCCAGATCCGTGATTTTCAGCCAAATTTCAATAACCCAATCATATGATTCAAAACATGCTAAACATTCATAAATAATGTAATACATAATTTAAAATCAAGTTTAGAAATGCTCCATCTGATCTGGAATTGAGAAACCCTACCCATCTCGATATTTTGATTTGAAATGGTAAAAAATTAAATAGTGTTATTTTTAGATGAAATTCAACTCACATAATTAATTTAACTAATTATAAACAAATATAAATTTTTTTTAGCAAAAATACCCAAAACTGGGTCAAATTGGCCTTGGAGGCCACAATAGTCATTTTATTCCTCATTTTGATCCGCCTATTGGATAGACTTGAAATTTTACAGGGTACTCTGCACGGACGTTGTGGAACTTTTAGCACTAACTAGAGCCCCATCGGACGTTGGACGTGCCCTCACGTGTTGACGGGGGGCACTGGTGTACCTCCCTTCACTTCTTCATCTTCTCCAAGAAACTCAGTGTACCCTAACCAGTCTTGACCCCCTTACTTCTCAACCTTGTTTCTCACTACTCATTACACCTTTTCATCTGTTTTTAGAGTCTATTAACTCATCTCACACCCCTCTATGAAACCCCATAGGTGAGACACCTCGAATTAACATCTAACTTATCCAAATATTGAACCAAAGTTGGAGAAAAATAAGGGGTTTTAAACATGGCCAGACCTGCAACTTGAGTTTTAGCCCCCTTAACAACCTCTAAATCCAATTATGGCGATGAAAATGGGTTCCTTGGGTCCATTTTAGTCTAGGACCATATTCCCCAAATATCAAAACACAAAATTTAACAAGATTTAATTTTTCCAAAACTCTTGAAACCCTTGGTTTCACACCTCTAACCACCACCACTGACCACAGCGATCCTCCAAACCACCACCCACCACCCATTCTAACACCCAGAAAACCTCAAG
Source organism: Ilex asprella (assembly GCA_023539305.1). NCBI lineage: Eukaryota > Viridiplantae > Streptophyta > Magnoliopsida > Aquifoliales > Aquifoliaceae > Ilex > Ilex asprella. Next base: position 15,826,182 of record CM042185.1, on the reverse strand, counting down.
AATCATCAAATCCATTTCAACCCATTTTTAAGCCCGAAATTTCAAAACTACAATTCATGCATAAACAGTGCTAAAAATGAAATTTAAACACCATAATCAAACTCCTAACATCCTAATTAAGCTAGTAGTATACCTTTGAGTGCTCGAATTTACCTCCAAAGAAAATCAAAAATTCAAGTTTGAGACTCTCTCTCTCTACACTTCTCTTTTGTTTCTCTCTCAATGTTTTTGCCCTCTCTAGATGAGGAGTGCAGACTCAAGACCCTGTTCAACCCTTCTGGAGGCTTGGAGAAGGCTGAGGAGAGCCCTGCTACGACCAGACAGCAGCTTGGACATGGCTGCCATGCAGGGGCAGTTTGGTAATTTCTCCAAAATTCAAAAAATATACATTAAAACATGCCCTATTAAATTATCCATTTAATTTTTGGGGTTCTAAATTACCTCTAATTTTACCCTCAAATTTCGCTCCTACACCCCTAACTCTCAGGTACATTCTAACCTTAATTTGCCCAGTTGTGTTTTTCAGCCTATTTCCTTTTAACCATTCACCTTCCCACACCTACCAGGCATCCTAACCATCCCCAGAACATCTACGCACCACTCCAGAGTCATCGATTCACAGTCCGACTTCCCAATATCTGAACCCCTAACTGCACACATCCTCAAATCCTGATTCGTTTTTTGGTCTCTGAATGCTGGGTTATTACAACAACCAGACATGATTTCTTCATGGGATATACCGTATTTACTTGGAGTTCAAAGAAGCAGACCATTGTTACCTTAACGACTTGTGAAGCCAAGTATGTGGCGGTTACATCATATGTTTGTCAAGCCATTTGGCTTAGAAATTTGTTAAAGGAGCTTCACTTGCCTTGAGAAGAATTGATGAAGAACTTCATTAACAAAAAATCGGCTCTAGTGTTGGCAAAAAATCTGGTGTTCCATGAGCGTAGTAAGCATATTGACACGAGGTTCTATTTCATTAGAGAGTATGTGACTAAGAAAGAGGTGGAGCTCAAGTTTGTAAAGTCACAAGACAAAAGTGCTGATATTTTCACTAAGCCCCTAAAAGAGGATATGTTTTGCAAATTGAGAAGTTTGTTTGGACTTGAAAAGAGATATCATGTTTACCGGAGGGCGGGGGGAGGAGGCTAGGGTGTTGAGAAAAATAATATACATGACTTTTCATGTTCTAGGAGTTATTTTATGCATTTAATTTTTTTGTATTAGTGAGTCATTAATTTGCTAGTAGTGGGGGACAAAGTGACTATAGTATTTTAATTCTCCAAGTAATTGAGAAATGGGTCATTATTATTTTTATCATTGCATTATATAGTGAGGTTATATTATAAAATTTATATATATCCTATATGTAATACATCCATTTGGGTATGGTAGAGTTCTCCCATTATATTTTTTGTGAGTGATAGTTCTCTAGATTCCGACAGGGTTTGAGGAAAAAACTTAATAAGGAAGCCTATTCAAAAAAAGGAAAAAGATTGTCCAATTATTTTTGGAATTGCTCCAATGTTACTTGAATTAGAAAATCGCTCTGATCATAGTTGTCAAATCGCGTATCAGAAAGCGTATCGTTTTTAAAAAATAGTGTATCGTATCGTTTATCATGTATTGTAAGATACGCACAATTTTAATTTTTAAATAATTATATATATATATATATATATATATATATATATACCTTTGTAAAAAAGTCATAGACTCATAATAGTATAGCATTTTATTAATATTCCACCAATTATTCAAGTTTTCAACATAGTTCAGTAATATCAAAATGCAAAGACCTCTAATTCAAACTTCTGACATCAATTGCTTGAACTACATTAATATTAATCAGGAATTTTGAATTCAATTGAACAATATTAACAACAAACTTTTTTTTTAAATCATAACCATTGAAACATTATTTCGCTGGCTATGTATCAGACGTATCGTATCGTATCACATATTGTATCGCGTATCGTACGATACAGTGCAAAAAAAATACAGAGACACGATATGTATAATTTTTCAGGTGTATCGTGACGTATCGCATATCGTACAATACTAATGACTATGGCTTTAATACCCACTTTGTTGGAGTTAAGAGGATTATTAGAAATAAAATGGATGGAAGTCGAAGAGGAAATAACTAACTTTTTGTTTTTTCAAGTTGATTACCACTCACGTTCAACTAAGATTCTTCACATATTCTTCTCAACTGTACTTATTCAAACTATATGTCCTATTCATAGTTGTCAAATCGTGCATTGGAAGACGTATCTTTTTTTAAAAATAGTGTATCGTATCTTGTATCGTAAGATATGTGCAATTTTAATTTTTAAATAATTATTAATAAAATATATATATACCTCTATAAAAAAGTCATAGACTCATAATAACATAGTACTTCATTAATATTCCACCAATTATTCAAGTTTCCAACATAGTTCAGTAATATCAAAATGTAAAGACTTCTAATTCAAGCTTCTAACATCAACTGCTTAATATTAATCAGGAATATTGAATTTAATTGAACAATATTAATAACAAACTTTATTTTTTAAAAAACCATAACCACTAAAACGATATTATTTCACTGGCTAGTGATTTAAAAATAAGTCCTAGGGTAAAACGATGTTATTTCAGCCCTAAAAAACCAAAAAAAAAAAATTAGAATCGTCATATATCGTACGTATCGTATCATATCGTATATCGTTCAACACGGTACAAAAACGATACAGAGACACAATACGTATCGTTTTTAAGGTGTATCGTGACATATTGTATGATACCAATAACTATGGTCCTATTTATAGAGTCATCACACATATTCATAACTTTATATCAATATGTCACTACCTTCACTAATTCTTGTAACTCCTAAAATATTAAGACACCACTCTCATCAGGTTGGGTATTTGGGTTGGCTGGTGAATTATTCAGTGGGCTTGATGATGGCATTTAACCATGCTGGCTAAACTAAACTTGATATATCGCTTTTTGAGAGTTTGCATTAGAAAAATGGACAATTTGGGTCTTCCTCCACTTCTGGTTTTGGACTGATGGAGTGATTTAAATACGTTCACCAGCTGCTTTATACTAATTCAGATGCATATCTGCAACTATGTCCACATTTCCTATTGAGTGGGGCATTTCTAAGACTCTGACAAACATGATTGCTTTGATATTTTGCATCGGAAAAATTGGAAAAGTTGGCTCATCCTTTACATAACTGGGATGGCATTGATGGAGTCATGTAAATTCATTTGCCAGGTGCAGACTTTGACATTAAAACTGGTCCTCTAGTTACTTTACAACATCAAATCATAAATATTAAAACCCTGCACACTTTGGTGTATTCTGAGGAAATAAAATTGTATATCTATTGCACCTGATTACTGTCCATTCTAGCAACAAAGCTTCTTAGTTCTCATTGTGGGGTTCTTTTTGTTTATGTGCGTTCACCTAATCGCTCTAGAGTTAGTACATTGGACTGGCTTGAATTATTAACGTTCAGACCAATCCGTCCTCTACTCCTATTCAATATTGTGTTTAATGCGATGACTATTTCAACCTTAAACCCCATGATTAGAAACTAAATACTGATCAACAGTTTTACTTATTTGTTTCTACACCTCCTCTTTTCTATTTAATATTCTTTGGATACTAGGAAGATGAGTACGGTGAAATGATATGAAAAATTGGTAAAAATCTTAGGGAAATCCATTTACTTTATTGCATTTGCATGCATTTGAAATGTACCTCTTTCAATTGCAAAAAAAAAAAAAAAGGGGCAAGAAAAACCTCAATGCATCGACTTCCACATAAGGGGAATTTTCAACTTATTGAGACTATTTGTAGTGGTAGCTCCAGTCTTTTTATTGTCTTCACACTAGAGTGTGGATTTTCGTCTCCAATGTTTTGTGACATCTGACATGTACTAATTCAGTATCATTGGAATGCCATAATCTGCTTCCTATTGCCTATGGATGTCCCATGTTCATTCAGTTACAATAGTTTTGTGATATATGATGTATACTACATGTTTATATGATATATGGATATTTTAGTCGTGAATACCTTTTTTAGAACTTATTTGACTTTAAGTACCACAACTAGATTTATACTCCATTAAGTCCTCTTTTTCATCAAATTATTGTCACTAAGTACACATTTTAAATTCTTTTTATTTGTATTACCTAATTACTCTAACCATTAATACTGTCTATCATTGTTAGATTCAATGTTTTCAAATATAATGACTCCTAACTTGGGAATTGTGCTAGCATTAATTTTTTTTCTATCATATATATATATATATA
>CM042185.1:15753622-15806664 GCA_023539305.1 Ilex asprella | reverse complement strand
TTTTCTGATCTTGACTCAACTATTGTGCATGGATAATGTTTGAAATAAAAATTATATTAAAATATAAATTAATAAAATATTAAAATAATTGGGCATGTAATAAAAATGAGTGATGTGATGTTTTTAGGAAAAAAATGTGTAGGGGATAAAATTCAACTTGTGTGAGCTATCTTATCGTATAGATTGTTTTTTAGTTTTTACCAATTTTCATCATCTTTGAACACCAATTTTTTTTTTATTTGAATCATATCGCCTTTTAAAACTTGTCCTGGTTTTTCCCGAGGAGATGATCTCAATATTTTTTGAGTTACTATACGATTAATTTTTTTTATGCTTGGGAAGCAGTTTCATATTTGCCACATTAAAAGACAAGTATTTAGTATGAAAGGCACTAAGAAGCAAGACAAAAAAGACGCATCTGAACACACTCATGGAAAAATAACTAGATGGCTTACCCCACAATTTTTAGAAAAAGAGAAATTCCAAAAGTGAGGTCGGTCGGAATGTGATCAATTGGATCAATCGCAGTAAGAATGTGGAGCATTTGCAGACAACAAAAGAGAGGGTGTTGTCTTCATAATGTGTCGATATTTGTACTCCACTACATCATTTTGTTAAGGTGTTCCAATAAGTACCATTAGATTGTAAAAGATCTTGAAAAGAATTAAAAAAATACCCTCCTTCTGATCGCATCGAAAATATTTAATAACAAAAAATATTGGATGCGTAACATGTCACAAAAGCAACGAATATATGAAAAAAAACATTAAGATAACGCCTCATTAGATATAACCAATAGTAGATGATATAATCATAAAAAAAAAAAAGACATGATATGTTGACCCTCTATTTGTGAAAATAAGAGAATGTCCTCATATATCAGAATGAATAAGATCAAATGGTGCAAGAGAGCTAGTAAGACTTTTAACAAAAAGTAATGCATTAAACTTACCTAACTTGCATCTGCTATAATTGAAAATGTTATGACACTCTAAACTACCAAAATTACCAATAGAGGCTAATTGTTTCAAGCGAAAATGAGAAACATAAGCAAGACAAGAATACTACAAATAAAAACTTAAAGTTTGTGAATTCAAATGCAAGGAAGACAAATCAACAATGAAGTTGCAATGTTTGGAACATGTAGTTCGTCCAACACATACAACTATTCTTTTTTTACGGTCTGTCTTAATCAACTTTTTGTAATTTGGATCAAACACAATACAACCAGAAGAAGATTAATGAATTGAAAATCCAAAATCAAATAGTTAGTTGACTGGGGTCAAATGTACAGACCAAAAATCCCCTAATATATATTTTTTTTCTCTATTTTTCTTATTGGCTAATCACCTATCATTAATAAGTGTGTGACTCACCAATATACAGTGAGTCCCATTTAAATTAATGGTAGATGATCCACCAAAAGAAAATAAAGAGACATATGTATTGAAAGGATGTTACTCTATCATTATACACTCTCACTCCATCATGTGATGTTGCAATGGACTCTCCAATCCATCCAACCCTACTGTTAAAACTATCAAGTCCATGGATTCTCATCCTTTTCATTTGACTTTTGCTCAAAATTTTAAAGGGATCCAACTATTTAAGTGAAAGTTTAATGAAGAGGACCTGGATCTCATCCCCATAGAACTTTAGTAATTACACGTCTCACTCCCAATTAATGATGGACATGGGCACTTCAGTAAGAGGGTTTCAATTGAGAAAAATTAACCTCTCTGGTGTTCCAGTGTTCCAGCGCTATGGACGTGAGATGAGACCAAATGGAGCCGTCTCGTCTTAGGAAAATACTATTTGATGACATGATGGATCATAGTCATTAAATTGATAGTGAGTATTACTGCTGCTGCACCGCACCTCTAATATGAAAAGAATAACCAATTTTATCCGGAATGTTATATATATGATGTCTGACCAAAGTGGAATTTGGAGTAGCACAGGCCTTCTTAACCCAGATTTCATTTGAAAACCAGACCAAATCTCATCAGCATACCTGTAAGTCCTGGCACATTTGGCTCACCCCTTTTACAGGCTATAGAAGGTCCTCTAGTCACAAATTAATGACAGGGCAATCAAAATGTTTCCTAGAACCACCTGAGAAGTAGCAGCCATTAACGCAGAGGTGGCAATGCTATCATACATTATGCCCAAAGTCTCAGGTGACCTATGAAAATTGCATAGCATGCACACTATGATATGTAGACCAGAGACATATCGATATCAAAGCTTTTCCCATATCAAACTTTTCATTCCTGGATTAGGTACGATCACATGGCAAACATAGCAACAGAGAGCATATAAAAACTTGTAGAACTTTATTGTAGATTCATACATAATAGATCAGCTAAAAGGGTTCTGAAACCAAGATGACTTTTTTTGTCACTATAGCTGTAACACCGTTGCAGAAGATGAAGATGGCCCTAAAAAGAGAGGAACTTATCTCACGTGTCACCATTTTCATGTGGGGTTCCAGTTACAACATGCTGGAACAATAAGCACCATGATTAAACGTCAGTTTCAGATTTTGGAGTGAAAAAACAATCAGGATGGATATTGGCACAATTATTCACTACCTGAATGCATGACAGGGTGTATTGCACATCACTTTCTGAAATTTGGTGGTGAAACACAATCCTTATTCTGCAACCATTAAATATTACAGTCATCTTCCTGTTTAAATGCTCAATGTCCATGAAGATTAAGGTTGTTCAATCAAAAACCATTTTGTTTCACAAAATATTAGAAAATTACAAGGTCAGTTAACCAAAATCCATGAATCATAGTAATAGTATACAAGTATTGATGGAACCAGAACAAACAACCCTCCCTCTATAAGGCAGCATATGTCGGTGTGGGTGATGGTGGTGGTGGTAGTGATTGTGGTGGTAGGTGTAAAAATGAGCAAATGTATTTGAAGTAAAAACTTTCTTCTTCTTTTTTTATAATTTTTTCTAATAATCAACTGAAGTAAATGGTAAAACCTGTTAGAGTAGTCTAGTATATTAGCATTAGGGATAGATTAGTCATTTAATATAAATGACTAATCTATCCCCTAATGCTAATATACTAGACTACTCTAACAAAACCAATTATACTTATTCAAAAGTACTTTACGATTGAAATACTATCTTTTTTGTTTAAATCCTCAGTTTAGCATAAGAAAAGTGATTTTATTTTTAAGAAGAATACAAATTTCATCAGAAAATTTGCATCCCTCATCTCTTTCTTGTTTTTGACTAGCACTTTGGTATACGAAAATCTTGTAAGGTCATAAACCATCAAGTGAAAACAAATCAACACACATAAGAAAGACTTATAAGCCAAATGAATAAGATATTATAGACGCCTGCATTTTTAGAATAAGAGAACTTTCACTGAACATTAAATTAACTTGTCCAAAATTTGAGTTCAGTGGGTGAAAGATTACAAGATAAAAAAACAAAAAACCTTTGTTGTATATGGAGTCCGAGACCTTCTCTCACTAGACACTTTCAAAATAATCCTCCAGAGGGGACTTCTGTTTAAATAAGAAGTTGAGGACTTGAGCACAGCGAATTTTTATTAGTTCTGAAGATTTGGATTCTAATTTATTTTCCATGAGTTTCTCCTAAAGAATAACCAAAAGGAAACTAGTGTAAGCCTTTTTTTAATTTGAGCAAATAGTGAAACTTCAAAAGAGATGTGCAAACTTGGTTGATAAGCCCTATAAAGTTTCTAATGACCAAGTCATATAGACTTCAATTAATATTTGACATACATTAGCAAAATATTCTGGGAAACGTTGCAAAAGTTAGCCATTGGAATACCGAACTCGCAAATTTAGCGACTTAACAGTTAAGAATTTGGGGCAGAGCAAATTTTAGGCAGAATGTTTTCTCTTCAATCTTTGAATTGAACCTTTTGTAACTTCAGTTTAGAATCTGTTATGTAATGCCCAACCTTGCACTTCTTTATCACATAAGCTAAAAATGCAATACCAGGGCAATGTCCTATGTGCCTTGGTTAATATTTTTAGTATTTATAAAAATACTAGTCCGCCTGGACCTATTTGCAATCAACAACCATAAACCTCTAAAAATGGACTCAAAATATGCTATGCTTGTGTAAACAGTGAACAAGGTTCATGAATCATGAAAATTGTTTAGAAACAGAACCATACCTGGATAAACCCTCTGGCATCACAAGTATACCAAGTTCTTCCAAAGCCATGCAAATTTTTGTTGCAGTAATATTTGTCCCCTCCAATATATCAAAATATACCTGGCCATGAGAAAAGAAAATTGAATGTTATCATTTGTATATTCTGACAAATAGACCATGAAAACTTGACACAAATTTAATTAAAACAAACACCTTCAAGCTCAAAATTCTAGCACCTCAAGTAATGTGATAGATTGATAAAACTTTGATTAGAACCTATGAAAACAAACATCCTCATCTAAACATTCTGATCACATTACACTCATTGTCCACATTCATGCACAATTGATATCTAAATTTTGATAACTTCATTAACCAACCAAACAACTGTCACAAGAAAAGGCGATTTTAACTTGGAAACCTCTATGCAGGAAAGAGGGGGGAAGGAAGGGGAGAGATCCTCAAATATGACCCTTAATATCCTAACATGAATCGAGGCTTGAGTAAAAAAGAAGCTGGCTCACTGCTACCCTTGACAATGGGAGCTGCAATAATATATTTTGCAGACAAATTTTGATATTAATAAACATATTTGGCCATTGCGAAGAAAATACAAATTCATAACGGCAAAGTCAAAATTGGTTAGACTTAAAATTTATACAATAGAGACAAGTATCAGTAGCTTCCCAACCAAGACCATTCAGCCAAAAAAAAACAGCTCACTGCTATAACTAGGCTACTTACGATGTTGGTCTCCACAGAAGTAACATCCACTTTTAGTCCTTTGATTTTGTTCAGTCCCTCTGGTAAAAAAGTTCATATCCAAAAGAAAAACATCAGCAGCACAAATGCGTAGATCAATAACAGGAAAGCAAATCACGGTATTTGAAGTATGTAGCAAAATGGAAACCTGTCAGCTATGCAAAATTTGATAAAGCAGACAGCGGCCATGCCTTCCAACAAAAAAGAATTTGGTGTAGAAAAAAATAATGAATGGAGTAATATATTACCAGCTAAAACCTTAGCTTTCTTGTGATCACCTTCAAGCTTTGCAACATTCTCCTGCAATGCAACCAAAGCAGCTGCACACAGGACACCAACCTGTCTCATTCCACCACCTAAGGTCTTCCTAAGAATCTTAGCCTATAAAACCAGAGGGAACCAAAGGCTAAGTTTGTGCAACCAAGAGAAAAATATCATTCTTGCTCATTGCTGAAATAGATGTAGTACCTTGGCAATAAAGCTTTTTGAACCAACAATTACAGTTCCAGCTGGAGCACCCAGGCCTTTTGATAGGCATGCCTAAACCACAAATTCAAAATGTTAAAAAAGCCAAAACAGATACAACAAGAAGGGGATATGCTATAATGCAATAACAAGATGAGATAATAGTGTATATGGTTACACATATGTCAGATGTTTAAATAAAGATGTGCATTTGCATCCAGTAGGAGATAGAGGTCTAGATGTTGAACTATGTGAATACGAAAAAAAGGAATCTAGAAAGAAAAAAACATAAGTTAGAACCTTACCGAAACAGAATCAGCAGCCTGAACAAGCCTATGAACAGGTACTCCAAGTGCCTGGAAGGAAGTTTTCCGAATTAAAAATTAATCCACTTTCTCATAAATGCAAAGAAAAATTTAAGGAAACAAAAAAGGAAAATATGATTGCTAACTAAATAGTGACTTTGAATTCAATGCATACAGTTCAGTTTTCTTCATGTTCCAACCATTTCAATCTACGGTTCCTAATATTCACCGAACAAAACTATCCCTTCATGTCAAGAATTCAATCATTTTACCAATTTTATCACCCAATCATCCAGAGTACTCCAAAGCATCAAGAACAACCGATCACTCACCTGCACTTGTACGGTGAAACATATTTCACACTGTTTATTGTTATTTTTCCATTTTCATTAGTTTTGATTACCAAATATCGCCGAAATAACCAATATCTAACTCCATGTGCAATATTCTCGTCCATGTTTGCCTTCAAATGGAAGGCTGAACAGCCTATAAGTTTTATCATACAAATGTGATAAGTTACATAAAGTTAAGTTTTTTTCTCACAACTGATGCATTAAAGATCCGAGCCCCATCAATGTGAAGCTTCAACCCATGCTTCTTTGCCAGCTCTCCAACCTTGTTTATGTAGTCTACCGGAAGACATCTACCACCAGAGCTGCATCAATATCACTGGTAAGCAATTGCATAATGTATAAAAAGGTGGACAGGAGAGCGAATAAGAAAGAAAAAAAAGCGCATGTTAACTACCCAAAACATCACTACTAGACTTATCCATCGATAAATTCCAAATTATAAGGTAAAATCAATCCTCCATTTGAAAACCTATCATAAATTTGTTGAAAGACTCATTATGCATGTGATGCATTAGCCAATAAGTGGGCAGTGAACAATACTTGGACAATCTAAAAATGTATTGATCTGTGCAAGCATCTCAAAATGAGGATGAGAAATAAGAGGATCACATAACATTGCTTTTCCTAGGAATAAATAAATAGTTTGGACAAAATATTCTTAACAAAAATTTGGGGTTTCAGATCTCTGGAAAATGGATAGGATTACCCCATAAATCTGACACTAATCCAAATATAACCAATATACAGCCCAACATGATGGATCACACCGGTTCAATGGAAAACTTAGTAAATTAAACATTCCTCTTGGAAATCCAGGTATATAAATGAAAGAAATGTCATTATGCTATCAACTGAATCCATACGGAAAGGAGACAACACGGAAATAAAATTTGACAGGGTATAGGTCATATCAAGATACATGGACAAATCAACGTTAAATAATATAAAATGAAAACAAAGGGAGAACATCATTGATATAACTGCCTAGAGGGTTTTGATCTAAGAAGCACGGATACGGATACGGGACACGGATACGATATGATACGGATACGGCGATACGATAAAACTTAAAAAAATAGGATACGGGTACGGCTAGGATACGTCTATAATAAAATATACTTTATATTTTACTATTATTTAACAACTTAGAAATTACAAATTTTCAATAATTCTTTAACATTAGTAAGTAAAATTAGAAATTTTACCATGAAAATGATGTAATATTGTCTCATTATGATATGTTCATAAAATGAGCATGACAAATTAAAGGAATCATAACAACATTTAATTAGTTGGTTTTACAAGTATTTGATTTTAAAAAGTATAGTGTAATTGACTCATTTTTTTTTATACTCTCTTAACATGTAATAATAAATAATACTTAAAAAACACTCGTATCCTCAAAATCAGATAAAATTTTATTGATATTTTATATTGTATGTGAACTCCAAAAAAGGAGTATAGCTTAAAATTAAAAATTGTGCATCTTATTTCATGTTTAGAAGTATTCGCGAAATATCCACATATTTTATTAATTATCGGATACAGATGATGTGTATCCGATACGTATCATCGAGTATCCGACGAGTATCGTATCCGATACGGGTATGTCGAACTTGACGAAGTATCCATGCTTCATAGGTTTTGATGCACTGTTATAAGGAAATCTTTATACCTGAAATAGATTTGAAGTTTTATTATAGCAATGTCTCATAACAAGACCACAAATGCATTTTTTACAGAAAGGATCAGTCATACTTTCCAGAAAGGATCAGTAATATATGCTAATCGAGTCACATCCAATCTAAGTTGAAGCATGTTTATAACTAAACTTTAAAACAAGATATGTGATTGTGAATGAAACAACTCGCCAAATCTCTTTACTGACTTAAATATGTGAGCAACAGAGATTTGACAGTGCCAGTCATTCGAAAAGTGTACAACAGCCTGGCATTTGTGAAGTGTTAGAGAAACAACCAATTCCACAACATCATCCCCAAGTGACTGAGGACGTTGGAGAGCCTTTGTCTGCTGAGGTTATAAGGCCATTGATGATCTTTGAAAGTCAGTTATCAAAGTCCACAAAGTTTCATGCACGATGAAAAAAAAACAAAAAAAAAGAGAGAAGTGGTAAGATCTTTTAGGGTCAGATGCTGCATTCACAGGCCAGACAAAAATCAAATCATTTCTGAAAGACTGATGACACCACCTAGACACTTATAAGCCATCTTCAACGCAGAAAAGGCATAGCCCTGTGTGAACATTTAGGAGACAATCACCCATAATCTTGTCATATTGCAAACTCGACTACTAAAACACAGGCCAGTTGGTTAAAAAAAATTTGAACTTGCATATTCACCATGCCTAAGCAGGATAACAAGTGCGAACTGACTGCATTTAACCATCCAATCATAGGAAAGTTAAATACACCATTCGGGTCTCTAAACATGCCAATAACAGCCTTCAACATTTTTCAATTAAAAATGGAGGATAAGAGAAAGTTGGCCCCATAAAAACTGGCAAACAGACATAAGAATCAAAAATAATATTCTCTCCTTCAAAAACTAAAAGCTATACCCCCTTCCCGGGGGGGCCCTTCTTTCCCCAACCCTAAATTACGTAAGAAGGGAAAGGAAAATAAGTTATGGCCAGCCTTTGCTAAACATAGTGGAAACCTACACTATATAAACCTCTGGTGGATATCATCAATTAATTAACCGCTTCACTGGAATATGCACTCTTCAGGAAAAGCTAAAGCTAGCTCAGAACAGATAAACAGCATAACACTAATACTCACTTTGCATGTGAATTTTCCAAGCAGATAAGCCTAGTCGTTGGGAAACAAATCTCGAATTCAGGATCTCGAATGGCAGCTTCAATCAGATTAATATCCATCGTTCCATCTTTGTTATTCTTAACTGTCCTTGGATGGACCCCTCCAATTGTTGAAATGCCTCCATTTTCATATATATGGATATGAGAGTTATCACCGAGTATGACTTCACTCCCTCTAACATTACAATGAACAAGCACACTAATGAGGTTACCCATAGTGCCTGAAGGAACAAATAGTCCCGCTTCCTTGCCCAAAATCCTCGCCATCTCTGTTTCAAGGCGAAGGGCTGTCGGGTCATTACCTAATACATCATCATCAACTTCAGCTTTAGCCATAGCAGCCCTCATTGCTTCAGTTGGTTTTGTTACTGTGTCAGATCGGAGATCCACTCTTCTAGTCACCATATTAACCAAATCTTCAAAAAAGAAAAGAAGAAATCAATAGCGGGATTAATTAGTCAAAATAAAAGTTGCTATCTATCTCCATATATAACAACCAAACTATGATTTGCTAACCGAAAACAATGACAGATAGATTAAGTCTTACAATTTTGCCCTCAGCAATCATGATTGCACAATATTCAGTTGAAACTATTATTAAATAGTGAGGAATTTCATTTATTTTAAATCATTAAAATTCTCCCTCATGACAGAGGAAATAAAATATTGATTGGATATCAGAAAGAAATGCAGATATGAAACAAAAAGTAAATCTCATATAATTTTTGCAGTCACAAGTTTGAGGCACCAAAACAGACACTACGACTCATACATTGTTCAATTCACGTGAAACCTGTCCTACTTGCTAGGCTAGGAAAAAGAAAAGAAAAGAAAATCTAACTTGATAGTTAGAAGAGTTATTCTAGTCAGCAAAACATCTAGGTCTACAACAAGCATATTTAGTAATTCCTTACCTGAACTCATTTTATAAAGCATCATCCTTATTGCAATTTAACAGTTCCAATTCCCAGCTGATGTAATATCAGAACAGCTTAATGAAGCAAGAAGACAAAGACTTGATCTATTTTATGGGTGATTTTCCACCTCAAGAATCCAGTCAAATAAGGTATGCCATACAGCAACTTCACAAGTTTCCCTCAGAAAAGAAATGCAACACTAATAGAGCCAAATCATCTATCTGGAAATCCAAACACCAACAAATTTAAAATGTGAAATGTATCGAGTTCTTATTTTATTGGGTTCAACTAATGATAATATTTGCATTTAATAGCCCGGATCCCCTCATTGAGGAAACTCAAAATATCAAACCTCAATTTATTGGGAGAGAGAGAGAGAGTAATACCCTGTGCAGGCTTGTTTCTTTCCGCCTTCAGTTAAGCATGAATTACAGAGAGGTGAAATGCATGACCCCTTCAACAGAATTGCCCAATATTACTCAACTGCACACAGAAACCCAGGATACAGTTGGCAAAACCAAATAGAAAATTTCTCGAATAAAAGCACATCGACCTCATGCAAATCCCACAAGAAAAAAGAAAAAAATTCACAGATTCCTTCAACCCAGAAACATTTTAACATAAAACTTTTGAAAAACAAACTCCAGAACCATCACATGAACATATTTTCAACCAAAAAAAAAAAAAGAAAGCAACTTACTTTCAATTTTCAATAGCTGTCTTGGGCCGAAAAGACCCATATGAATAAAGAAAACACAACACTGACATATATTGTTCTCTTCAACAAGAATCCAAACCAGTACTTAGAGAATCTGTGATTTTTCTCACCAGAGAACCCCACCACAGCTCAGAAAGAAGAATCTCAACAGAGCCACTCTTGGAATGCATTCATTTGTCGTTAATTGACCAGAAAATAACCCACGTATCACAAGAAAAAACCAAACAGCCACACTAGTGTCACTCACCAAAATTGCCACATATATACACAATATTACACATACAAGCATGTATAACAATAACTAGTGGCTGATAAGAAACCAAACCTCAATCCTTTGGCACTTAGGTTCTTGTGTTAGGCAATGAGATTCGTCAGTTCCATCAACTCTTGTTTTTACCTTACTTTTCGCCAGATGGTTTGGTTTTTTGTTATTTGTTCTTCTCTTAAACCTCTTCCCTTTGTTTTATTCGTCTTGAAAGTAAAATGGAAATTCAAATTGAATACGGGTAGAGTAATAACCAGGAAATGGGTGTGTTTGTGTAGATATATATGTTTGGTCATGTTGGACCCTTAATGGCTGCATGGACTTATCCGAGCTGGAAGATGAGAGGAGGAATGTCGTTGGTTCACGTAACCTTTGAATCTATAAAGAAGATGACTTGGACGGGTCCATTTTCGTCTGAGCCCACTTGCATTTCGTGGTGGCTGAGAAAGAAAATTTGCAATTGAAATCGTATAACATTCATTAAACATAATTTTTTTAAAAAATATATAATTTGTGCATTGCTTAGCATGATATTTATTTGGCTTTTGTCATTAAATATGTCCATAATTGTAAGATTTTTAAGATAGAAAGTTGTCTACAACACGAGTTGATAAGATCCTCCACCTCATTGTGAGGATTGATTTCAATTTTCGAATTTTTTTTACATGCTTTTGATACAAGATGCACCTCCAATAATTTTTATATGCCTATTACGGATCTGCACCCTTGAGATTGATAAATATTTTGGATCTTATTAATCAAAGATATATGGTTTTACACTATAGTTAGCTCTGCACCAATCAAGAATTCTCAAGGAATTCCAAGAAGTTTTGTTATGTATTTGTTCCAACTTTTGTTATGTATTCGTTTCAACCTTCAATCATCTTTTTGAAATTCATTGCTATCGAATCAATCAAACGCACCTTTAACACCTATTCCACTTTTGCAAGACCCTGTGTTATATCACAAAATCTCAATTTTTCATATATAAATGTAACTAATATATCTCATTCGTAAAGGATTTTCCCATAATGGCCATTAACAGTTGCTATTGTGGTGGCCAAATAAGACTTAGTTGATTGTATTACCACATAGCCGCTTTGAACAATTAGAACTTAACTCGATTTTAAGTGAGGTCAAATAGACCCTTTTACTCAATGGTAGAGTAATGTCATGGTAAGACGTAAGTTATCGATTCAAATCCGATAAGGGGCTTTGGTTTTTTTAATAAAACTCCAATTGTCTTGAATTACTAAATATTCATATTTTTATTATGTCAATTAAATCCATTCTAAAGATTAAAAATCATCAAAAGAAAATAAAAGAAAAAGTAAGTGGACCTGAGTATATCCGCTATTCTGATATCACAAGATGAAACTAGAACAATTGACCTCCTTTTATTTTAATTTCATTTCTTTAGACTCTGTAAGAATTTGTCAATATTTTCGATTCAATCTTCTTGTTATTAGATGCTCCATAGGAATAAATTCTTATTTCGTTCCTCCATATAGAAATGTTTATTCCAAGTTGCAACATAAGAGCTATTTTCACTATCTTTCTTTAACTACAAATCAAGATTAATTTATATCTATAATAAATTTATATATATAGATGTATACCTATCAGATCGTTGCTTCATGTACCATATATTTGTCTATACATCTTATATATTTTTTTTCTTCAATTCAATACTTAATACAATATTAAATAAAAAAGGTAGGCAACCAAAAATGAAAGTCTCTTTCTCGCATTCATTCTCCATCCCATTTGTTCACTAAAACTCAAGTCTTTTAAGAATTAGTCGCGCCAACTAAACTCATACTTAAATTGCATTTGTATTATGTTGAAGTGTCAATAAGTTAGGGCTATTGTCACCCATTAATCTTGTTAATAGTAGCATTTTTATTAGGGGTGCAATTTGGATGGATCAACCCGAATTCAATAAATAAATAAAAAAACAGGGCTTGGGTTAGAATTTTTAATATTTAGGTTGGGCCTGGGCAAAATAATCCTAACCCAAATTGAATTTAGGCAAGCTTCGAGTTGAGACCTCGAGTTGTTGGGTTCAACTCGAATATGAAAATCAGGTTGAACCTGAATATATATAAATATATAAATATATTTAACTATAGTTAGTATTTATCTTCATTTTTCAGAGTCCAGACTTTCGCTTCACTTTAAGTCTTCAGCCCTACGCCTCCATTACTCTCAGATCTCTCTCTCACTCGTCACTCGTTTCTCATCTGGTCTCAAACTCTCAGTCTGCCTCTCTCACTCGTCTGAGTCTCGTCTCAAACTCTCAGCCTGCCTCTGCCACTCGTCACTCCTCTCTTTTTTATCAACCCAAATTAAGTAACCCGAGCTCAACTCGATTTTTAACCTAAAATCAATCTGAATTAAGTAACTAGAATTCAACCCGAGCCCACCGAATTAAACTCGGGCAATACTCAAGTTGAGTTAGGGTTAGAGTTGAAGATTATATACTTAGGATTAAGCTATGGTTGACCTCTCAACCAGCCCAACTCATCCAAGTTGTACCCCTAATTCTTATGAAACCACCAAATCAAACCCTCATTTCCCTAGCAAGCATTTGTAATAATAAAAAATAAAAGAAGGTCCGTTATAGGTGTGGATGGAAGATCTACAATCCTTTCACCAATGAAGGGAAAGATCAACAAATGCTTTGGTCGGAGGAGCTTTATGCTTTATTTGATATGGTGAAAACGCGAAAAAATAGAAAGTTGAAAGATAAATAAAAGATTATGTTTAGTGAGAAAGGAAAGTGAGGATGAAAAAAAAGAAAAGATTAGCCTTTCGTCCAACTAATCAAAATCTATTTATCTAAAATTAAGATGAAAAGTGAAAAGGAAATTAATTATTTGTGTTATAATATATGTTATATATCTTTATATCCCTTAATATCTCTATTTAATAAAAAGTATAAGACATTTCAAATCCCAAAAGATATAAAAAATGACTTTTGTCTTTTGAGATTTAGATCATTTTAGAATTTTTTTTACTACTGATCCAATGGCTAAAGATCACTTCTAGAATTTTGGTTAAAGATTAGTTTAATAACACGCCAAAATACACACATACACTAATACACTAATATACCAAAATACACACACACACACGCACTAGACTCGGACCCAACCCCCGACTTGGACTCGACCTCGAATCTAGACTTGGGCCCTGGACCCCATCTCGAGCCTTGCATCAAACCCTCAATTCGAGCCTGACCCATCCTAGACACTCTACCCAACCCTAACATGACCCTAGAACCCGACCTGACCACGAACCCGAACGACCTCAACTCCAAATCTTGACCCCGAACTCGAACATGACCCCAGACCTAAACCCAACTCCAGACCCGAAATTGACCCTAGACCTAGACTCGACCCATGAACTCGACCCTAAACCCACACCCAAACTTGACTCTAGACTTGGACTTGACACCGGACTTGGACTCAACCCCAAGATTGGACCAGACCTCAGACTTGGACCTTACCTGTACTCAACCTTACCTGGACTTAGACCCATAATAGACCTCGCACCCAAACTTGGACCCAACATCGACCCCAAACCCGAACAGTAGACCTTACCCCAACCCCAGATCCAAATCTGACCCTAGACCCAAACCTGAACTAACTATTTGGCCAAATGCCCATAAAAAATATAGTACTTTGGGTCTCTTTTATCTTAGCCAGCACTCGTTCCAATAACTCTCACACATACCTCTAAATTTTCTCTGACATACTCCACTAAACCAAGTCACATCAAAAACCAAACAACTTCTCTTCGCCAATATAGCTCACGCCACAGCTTTGTCCCAATAACCCCACTTTGAAAGTGTCGTCTGAAAAAATGATGATTTTGATGGCGTTGTTTGCTTTGATTATTTTGCTTATTGATCAGGTGATGTTGATCGTGATAACGTTAATTACTTTGATTGTTGGTTTATTGGTTGCAATCATGAAACACACTTATTGTTGTTTTAATTGTGGCTGGTGATGTTAAGAGTCGTCCACTTTTATATATATTTATTTTAGCGTTCTAAGATAAGAATATTTTTTTTTAATTTATATCTTTTTGGGTTATAGTTTAGCATGGAATTAAAAATTGATTTTAATTCCAAAGGTGACTGATATAAATTTCAGCAAATGATTGATACCCGAGTAATACTAACAATTCTAATACGTTAGATAAATGACTTATATTTTTGGCATGTTGTCTACGTTCACTGCTTCACAACCTCTTCTTTTTTCCTTTTTTTCATTTAACCTTTTATACGTATGATTATGATAAGGTTCTTTTTGTTTTTCATTTGAAAATACAGACATCTTGGATCTTTCAGTTTGCGCGTTTATATTGTAGTGTAGATGTGATTTTTTTTGGAACAATATACCTTACTTATTTATTACATATTGTTTACACATTAATTTTTGTAGTTTGTAAAAACTGAGAAGTGATGTTGGATGAGTTGGTAAAGCTCTGTGCAAAGTGGATGAGGTGGTGTATATGAGCATGAGAAAGAGAAACAAGAATACAAGAAAATGAGTGGTTCATCAAGCTAAAAATCTAAACTAATCCACTCTAATGAAGGCTCTTACTCCTTTGGTTTTATATTGCTTGGGGAAGAGAATTACAATGAGGGCTCTCAATTGTACATGCCTTAGCAAGGCAGTGGCTTGTTTATACACGAGAATGATGTGGTTCTCACGCTCATGATAGTGTGGTCCTCAAATCTATTAAAATATTTGGGGGAATCTTTGTTTTTCAGTACATTTGAAAATAAACAGGTGTTACTTTAACCCCCTAATAAAAGCAACGCTACAAAAAGGTAGTCCTTAGTGCTTGCAGGACTTGGTGGGGGTAGGGTAAGGACCTCCATAAAGTTATCTTGCTGTTGCACGCGCCATGTTTAGGAGGATACAATGCATTGGTTACCCTTTCACAAGGTATGAACGATAAGCAAGTGGTGCTCCCCCATCAGATGCTTACAGTCTGTATTCAGTGCCTTCAATGGGAGGTCATCTCGCACATTGCTGGTAAGGAGGTTGAAGGGCTTCCATAGAGTCAGTCTCGATTAGAAGCCTGGTGAAACCCTTGTAGATGGCGAGCTGGAGTCCTAGGATGTAGACTCATAGTAGTATTGATTCCCCTAATGAAACCTAGCTTCCAATGGCCTTGATCATCTCTAATGAGTCCTCCAATTCCTGCTTCTCTTGGGTTCCACTTCGAACAGCCATTTGTGTTAAGCTTCAACCAACCTGCATTGGGAAAAGACCATTTAATAAGTCCTCTATCATGAGCTTGATGTGGTTGGTGTGAGGTCTGGAATGCTTGTTCATTCTCAATGGCCATTAGCCATGCATTCTTAGTCACTAAATGATGCTCTGTGAAGGTGTTGACTATGCATTCCTAGTTCCTATCTTTCCAGATGTTCCAAACAGTGAATGAGAAAATTATAGGCCATGGAACTTCTCTCCAAGTTTTCTTTTTTCTTACCTTATAATTCATCTACAACCTTTTGGAATCTGGAGGACTATCACACACTCACAAAAAAATAATAATGAAAGAGACTATTGAAGATAGGAAAAACTCTTTCTATTCACTCATATTCAAATGGATATATTACATAGGATATATATAGACTATCATATATAACACATGACATATAAAATAACTCCATTATATAATGCAATAATAAAAATAATAAATACCACACTCCTTCATTACTTGGAGAATTAAAATACCACAATTACTTTGTCCCCCATTAATACCAAATTGATGACCCACTAATACAAAAAACTAAATGCATAAAAATAAGTCCTAAAACATGAAAAGTCATTATTATTATTATTTTTCAACACCCCCCCTAACACATGATTTTTCTTCTCAACTCCAAACAAACTTCACAATTTGCAAAAGACATCTTCTTTAAGGGGTTTAGTGAAAATATCGGTAATTTGATCTTGAGACTTCACAAACTTGAGTTCCACCTCTTTCTTGGTCACATACTCTCTAATGAAATGGAACCTTGTGTCAATATGCTTACTATGATCATGAAACACCGAATTCTTTGCCAACGCTAGTGCCGATTTGTTGTCAATGAAGATCTCCGTCGATTCTTCTTGTGGGAAATGAAGCTCCTTCGACAAATTTCTAAGCCAAATGACTTGACAAACACATGATGTAGCCGCCACATACTTAGTTTCACAAGTTGAAAGAGTCACAATGGGCTGCTTCTTTGAACTCCAAGCAAATACAGTATCTCCCATGAAGAAAACATACCCGGTAGTACTTTTTCTATCATTCATATCTCCGGCCCAATCACTATCACAATAACCCAAAAGCTTGGAATTGTTAGAACAAGAATATAGCAATCCATAATCAAGTGTACTTTTGATATATCTAAGAATTCTTTTCGCCGCCTTCAAATGGGTCATGGTTGGAGCTTTCATATAGTGACTTACAAGACCAACACAAAAAAGAATATATGATCTTGTGCATGTTAAGTACCTTAAGCTTCCCACTAGGCTCTTGAAATGGGTGGAATCCACATGCTCTCCCATCTTCATATTTTGACAATTTTACACTACATTCAACGGGTGTGCATACTAGCTTACAATCTTGCATCTTGAATTTTTTCAAAATTATTTTAACATAACCTTCTTGAGAGATGAAAATACCTTCCTTCATTTGCTTCACTTCAATGCCAAGGTAGTATGACATAAGCCCAATGTCGGTTATCTCAAATTCTTTAGTCATTGCTCTCTTGAAATCTTCAAACATTCTTGGACAATTTCCTGTGAAGATCAAGTCATCCATATACAAACAAACATAGAATATACCACCACTATCATTCACCTTTGCATAAAGAAAATGTTCATGGGGACACTTAGTGAAATTATTTGCTTGAAAGTACTTGTCAAATCTACTATTCCAAGCTCTTGGTGCTTACTTCAAACCATTTGGCCTTTTTTAATTTCAAGACTTTCTCTCCTTGCCCTTTCACAACATAACCCAAGGGTTGTTCAACATACATCTCTTCATAAAGAAAACTATTCAAAAAACAGACTTTACATCCATTTGATGAATTTTTCAATCATTTAGAGCAGCTAAAAAAATAATCAATCTAATTGTTTCCAAATGAACAACGGGTGCAAATACCTCATCATAGTCAATACCCAGTCTTTGACTATAGCCTTTTGCAACCAACCTTGTTTTGTACCTCTCCACTTCACCACTGACATTTTTCTTTGTCTTGTACATCCACTTCACTCCAATGACTTTTTGTTCTCTAGGGAGAGTGGCAAGTTCCCATATTCTATTTCTTTCAATAGCTTCAATTTCTTCCTTCATGGCATTCCTCCACTTCTTGTTTTGTGCCGCTTTCTCATAGCCTATGAGATCATAATCGGCAAATAGGCAAAATAGTGTTAGATCACTAAATCTTGGAGTTACCTCTTTGTTTTCTTCATAGATATCTCGAAGACTCTTCATACGAGGTGGCCTTTCACTTGAACTTGCTTTGGATGATGATGGAGATGCTTTCACATTGGTGGGTAATGGTGGTGATGGTGGAGGAGAATGAATGGGCTGCTCCATGATCTCATTGGGCTCCTCCTCTTATTCAGAGAATGAGAAAAAAATCTTAGTCTTATTGTGGAGTGTTCCAATCCCATTCATCTTCTTCATCAAATTCAACATCTCTACTAATCATTGCTTGGGTTGTAAAGCTTGGGTTCTTGAATCATAGACAATGAAGACAAACTTTTCACTCTTGTCATCTAGTTTGGTCCGTTTCTCATCCGGCACATGTGCATGACATACACTTCCAAAGACCCACAAATGAGAAACATTTGGTTTGATTCCTCCCCATGCTTCTTGTGGCGTTTTGTCTTGAACACTTCTAGTGGGACACTAATTTAACAAGTAGATGACACAATTAATAGTTTTTGCCCAAAACTCCTTGGGCATTTTTTTACTTTTCAACATACTCTGAGTCATGTCAAGAATGGTTCAGTTCTTCCTTTCGGCAATACCATTTTGTTGTGGTGATCTTGGAACTGTTGGTGAATTCCATGTTCTTTACAAAAAAATTTGAATTCATTTGATGTGAATTTACCTCCTCTATCGGATCTACTTATCTTAACTTCATACCCACTTTATTTTTCAATCAAAGCCTTAAACCTATTGAAAACACCAAACACCTCTGATTTTTGTTTTAGAAAATAAACCCACTTTTTTCGGCTAAAATCATCAATAAAGAGAAGAAAATATTGGTTCTTACCAAATGATGGTGGATCTATAGGGTAGCAAACATCCGAGTGAACAAGTTGAAGTAGTTTAGATGCTCTTGAAATGGATTCTTTGGGAAAGCTCTTTCTAGCTTGTTTTCCAATTAGACATCCCTCACAAAGTTGATCCGGGTGGTTGATAGAAGACAATCATTTCACCATCTTCTTTCTAGACAACAAGGTTAGTCATCCAAATTTCAAGTGTCCAAATCTCAAGTGCCATAACCAAGAAGAATCTTTAACACATGCTTTCAAGCATTTTGCCACATCACTTTGAATATTTAACAAAAATATTTTATTTCTTGTTATCGGCACTTTAGCAACCAAATTTTTGTTTCCATCTCTCATTGAAAGATTATAATTTTTCATGCAAATATCATAACATTTCTCTAAGAGTTGTTTCAAGCTCAAAATATTATTTTTCATGTTTGGTACATAAAAAAAAATAGAAATAACTTGGTGTCTTCCATCCTTCAAACTAATCAAAATATTACCTCTTCCTATTACTGGAATTTGAGATTCCAAAAGTGACTTTTCCACTTACCGATTCATCAAGCTCCACAAACATCTCTTTATTTCCACACATATGGTTACTAGCACCGGAGTCAAGGTACCACACTTTCTTGTCTCCCTTTTTCTCTTCTTTGTATGCCAACAACAAAGTCGGTTCTACATCTTCAACTTTGTCTTCAACAAAAGTGTGTTCTTTCTTACACAAAATCATTTCTACATTCAGATGCAAAATGGTCATATCGATGACAATTATAACATTGAATATGAGATTTTCCATACCTCCCTCCATATGACTTTGAATTGTTGCCTCTTCCACATCCACCACGACCTCTACCTCCACGCCCTCTACCTCTTTGACTTCCATCTTGCCTTCTTTCTTTTTCTTTGAAAGAAAGCTTGGTTTGTGGCACTTGTTTCAACGACTATTACTTCTTCTTGCCTAGTCGTTCTTCATGGGCTAACAACGATTCCATGAGTTGGTTAATCGCCATTGTGTCTAAATCTTTAGACTCTTCAATGGCTACGACAATGTAGTCAAACTTAGGGTCCAATGAACGGAGGATTTTTTCTATCACCCGAGTATCATCATAGTGATCATCACCATAAGTTCTCAAATTATTCACAACTACCAAGAAAAGTTTGGTTTGTAGCACTTGTTCCAATGACTATTTTTTTTTTTTTAAAGAAGAAAAATTTTTATTCCAAAATTGATGAATTTACAATAAGCAAAAGAACAAAAAGTTCTAAAGTATGAGGAATTGGCTTTAAAACCAATCCTAATTACATTTTGTAAAACTCTCCTATCTATATGAAAACTTTCCTTCAACCCAACTCCATAATCCAGTTCAGCTGTCTTCAGTCCATGATCATTGATTTCCTATACAACAGAAATCTACAGAAAACAAAGCAGAGCAGCAGAAATAGCATAACTCAGCATATACCTCATCCAATCCCTTGCTTCTGACCACAAACAACCACCTTCCTCAGTCTAGCAGTGGGCATACTCTTTTGATCCATATACAATAACATTCTACCAACAACTGGCAACACATCATTCTCGAGAAATTCTGAACCTCTCCCAGATTGCATGACAAAGGAAGCCAAAAAATTAGCTACTGCATTGGCCTCCCTGTATACATGCCTCATTTGAAAAGTTCAATTGCCCAAGCACATTCCATATCTGATCCAAAGTCTTCCCCATTCTCCAAGGAACATTTACTTTCTTCAACACCATCTGAACCAGTACCTGAGAATCAGATTCAATATGCATCTGACATCCCTCCAATCCATGTCTTAAAATTAGATTCAATCCGTCAAGCAAAGCCATACACTCTGCCTATTCCATAAAAAGCAACAGTTGCTACTACCACATGTCCCAAGCCATTTCTTATAACCATCCCCCCCACCAGCAAGACCACTGCTCCCCTTAGAAGCACCATCAACATTTAATTTCAAGCAGTTTCCAAGCGGAGGTTGCCACTTGATCCATTTCACTTTGGTAATTACAGAGAAAGCAGAACCAATTCTCAAATCCTTCAAACACTACTTCCCCCTATAGTCATCAACTCTTCCAGGTTTGGTTCCAACGACTATTACTTCTTCTTACCTAGTCGTTCTTCTTGGGCTAACAACGATCCCATGAGTTTGTCAATTGTCATTGTGTCTAAATCTTTAGACTCTTCAATGGCTATGACAATGTAGTCAAACTTGGGGTCCAATGAACTCAGAATTTTTTCTATCATCCAGGTATCATCATAGTGATCATCACCATAAGTTCTCAAATTATTCACAACCACCAAGATTCTTGTGAAATAATCTAAAATTAATTTGGATTCCTTTATACGTAAAGCTTCAAATTCACCTCGTAGAATTTGAAGTTGAACTTTCTTGACTTTTTTCACTCCACTATGAGCGGTTTTCAGAACATCTCATGTTTGCTTGGATGTTGTTACACTAGCGACCTTCTGGAACATAGCATCATCCAAGCATTGATGAATGAGTGAAAGAATCTTTCGATCCTTCTTCTTTCTAGCTTGCAAGACTTCCTTTTGGGCCTGACTTAAGAAAGCTTCATCTTGCGATGTTGTATAACCAATTGTTACAATCTTCCATAAGTCTTGAGATCCAAGAATTGCCTTCATGCGGATACATCAATTCTCATAGTTATTTTTGGTGAATCGAGGTATTTGAAATTGAAGCATTCCATTTGCCATCTCTCTTGCTCTCACTCTCTCTTTTTCAACATTCAAGCCTAGCTCTGATACCACTTTGTTGGAATTTAGAGGACTATCACACACTCACAAAAAAATAATAATGGAAGAGACTATTGAAGATAGGAATAACTCTTTCTATTCACTCATACTCAAATGGATGTATTACATAGGATATATATAGACTCATGTATAACACGTGATATACAAAATAACTACACTACATAATACAGTAATAAAAATAATAAATACCCCATTCCTCCATTACTTGGAGAATTAAAATACCACAATTACTTTGGCCCTACTAATATCAAATTGATGACCCATTAATACAAAAAACTAAATGCATAAAAATAACTCTTAAAACATGAAAAGTCATGTTTATTATTATTATTTTTCAACACAACTAGCAATGCATCCTAAGGTCATGATCAGTGAGTACTCAGCACTATTCAAGAAACTATTCTAGACTTTTTGGCCCTTGTTAAAATATTTGGAAAAATATTTGATTATAAGAGATTCTCTTCTCTAGGTTTAACGTAACATTCTAAAAGCTATAATGTGTCGTTTTAGATAGGATATCTTCATGCTCAAGTTAAGTTTGGTAGTGCAATTCCTCTTCTGACTCTCTACCAATGATTGCCGAACTGCTTCAGTGATTACTGAGCTGCTTTGTGCTTTGGCTGATAAGGCTCCAGTCAGGTTAGCTAGACTTCTGTGCAGTTTAGTTGACTGGTTTGAACTGTATCTTTTCTTTTGGTATCATTAATTTTCATATAAAAATATAATAATAAAATATACATTTACACATTCTCCTTCCTTCTACTTTTTTATCTATATCAAATACAAAGAAATTAATCAATCATTCATATTTTTCATCCCACCTACTAAACCCAAAGGAGGAAAGAAAGAAGCAACACACCATTAGGAGGAGGCTAAGGTTAAGTTACCAAAGTATATACAAAGAAGGAAGCAATGAAACATATATTCGCATGAATTGCCAGGAATGGAGGCTTGCCTACTCGTGCCCAGTGCGACTCCCATTGAAAAATCGTAAACAAACGGGTAGTAATATGGCGGGATTTCGTTTCGATTGAATTTTCCAAGTAAAATAACCCTGATGATTACCCTGATGATACAAAACAATCAAAACATAATACTCTACAAATTATATCTGATGAACTGGAGAACAGTGTCCTAAACAGGTGTATAATCCTCCCACAAAATTTCCTCCATCTAATAACATTAATACCGCACAAAATACAAAATACAAAGTTTGAACCCATCATTGAGTTTGCTTGTAAATTTCAGCAGGCAAAACAAGTAATTAATTCCATGTATACAGTTTCATCCTGCCACAAAACAGCACAAGTAGGCATCTGTCTGGCATAACGGAAACAGAATCCAGAGATCACCTCACGATCACCACATCAGGGACAAGCGAGCATGCTACTAAAATAAATATGGTTACTTACACCCCCTTGCGATGTCATGAACATTCGAGAGCTGGTCTTTTATGCATCTAAATTTCCCGTCTCTTCTGGCCCTTTAGAAACATAACCATCTTCAGCCATTTCTTCCACAATATCTTCAGGTTTAGTCAAGACAACACCCAGCATATTGTCTTCCACAACATTCAGCTGATCCTCAACTGCCATGTCCTCTCTGAAATCTTCATTATGACCTAAACTCTCACCAACAATTCCATTGGAGTCATCGGTCCTCTTATCCTCTTGTGTGTCAATAATGTCAGAATGGCTATCTCCTTTTTCAAGAGAGGGTTGACCAAGAACTGCAGCAAGTTGATTTCCATCCGCACCAGAGAATTGAGTATTATCAGCAAAGTCAAAGTCTTCAGAGCTATTACCTATCGATTTTTCACTTTGTTTGCCAGCAATAGAAGGTTCTCCAGTAGCTGATGGTATGGTGTGAGATACATCATCCATTGCCAGGTTAGCCGTTACATCAACTGCATCGAGATCCATGCCATGTTTCGGGCTCACATGAGCTTGTTCTTGAGCATCATCTATCTGTTGACTTGAAGTTTCCTCGTGAGTTGAGTCCAGTACCATAGAGTTCGCAAGCATTTCTGAGGCACAACCAGATTCAATATTTTCACTGCTTGAAGCAACAGTATGATTTGCAGCAGCCGCAGCGAGCTCAAAAGCACGATTTTTTGCCTCAATTTCTTCTTGCAATTGTGCTTGTATTCTATACTG
Source organism: Ilex asprella (assembly GCA_023539305.1). NCBI lineage: Eukaryota > Viridiplantae > Streptophyta > Magnoliopsida > Aquifoliales > Aquifoliaceae > Ilex > Ilex asprella. The sequence continues at coordinate 15,782,635 of CM042185.1, read as the reverse complement.
GTCAATGAGTAGTTGAATCCTCTCTTGCTCCACTATAAGGTTACCATAACGTTTCTGTAAGATTTGCTCAAGTTCCTTCTGCTTCTGAACTTCTTCCCACAGGCCATTGATCCTGTGTGTTGCAGCTAGCTTCTCCTGCTTTTGTAAGGCTTGGAAGCACTCAAGTTCTGTTCCAGCAGTCTCCATCTGCCTGAAGGTGGTCTCGATTTGTGACCAAATTTTCCCAGCTCGCATCTGGTCATTTACAACAACTAATCATTTAGACTCTAAAGCTGGACGGCAATCTAACCCAATGAACAAACACCAATGAGTCTATGAAAGTATTATTACTGATTTTCATTATACCAAATACTGTGGCAGACTTTTATAATTTCTTCTTTTATCTTGAACAAATTATTTTGCAAACTAAGTCAAATTTTTTTTTTTTTTTTCTGGTTAACCAGAATGGCTACATAACAAAGAATCATCAACTCAAACTCTTACTTAATCCCATGGGGTCGGGCCGAGCAACAACTCAGTACTTACAAATCATTAATGAAGAACGGAATATGCTGCTAAAACAGTGAATGTGAGTCATGTGACAATCAGAAACAAATTTAATAGACAAGAAACAGATGAGTAAATTTACTTTAAAAATGACCACTTGAGCATTTTTCGCATGAAGTAACATAAAAAAATCAATAATATGAAAATGAAAAATTAACCAAGCATTGTAAGTATACCTGATAACCATTGGTAAGAAGTTTTATCTTCTGCTCAAGGCGTTGTGCTTTCTTAGTATCATCATCCATCTTCTTCTTCACATTCTCAAATTCATTCTGCAGGGCAGCGAGCTTCTCCATGTTTCCAGCAACACTAGAGAGACCATAACCATTCCGGGTAGGAAAGTACATGATATCGTTTGAGCACATTTTGTGTGCTTCAACAAACTCATCAAGGGATTCATTCTCATGCCCCATTGCTAAGCGAAGAAACTGAGCCTCTTCCTTAACAATATGATCCGCCTGCGAAATTGAAGTTCATTAATTGTTTGTGGTTGGAATGACACTAAACAATTTTGTAAGGATTACATGCAAAGCTGGAGATGAAAATGCCAGTCTGAATACTCAAATGAGCAATCTCAGAGATCCAAAATACTTCAAACCAACCCAGTAAAAGACTAATCACTACAGAACTTTATTCTGAAAAGTGATTCTATTACAACACCTAATTACTCTGAAGAATCTCATCACATTTTAAAAATCCCTAGTTTGAGGTTTAAAAACCACTATAGGCAGAACCAAATCCAGCTATGACATTCTTTGTCTGAAGGAATGAGGAAACAAAAGGTATTAACCAACTATTACACAAATATCATGCTCTAAAGTTTCTGCAAACTTTCAACTTATAATTTGAAATACTGTTTTAGAACCTTGCATTTATATGTGAACTCCATCGACAGGAAACAAAAGGATATTCCTTGCAGACTTGCATGACATAGCAACAACTGATATAAACAATTATGAATCATGCACAGCAATTACATTGGCAATTTATGTGTGAATATAAGCCCCATCAATAACTCTTCCTTTCTATTGCCCCACATGGACTCTATTGAAAGTCGCTCGTCCACAATGATCAATGATCCAAAAATCTAGAAACCCAATTTGATATGGTGGAAAGTTGATAAACATTGACTGCTGAAAATATATTCTTTGGGGTTCTATGGCCTTACAATACCACCAGGCAAGCAACAAAAAATTGGTCTACCAATCTTCAAAAGCACACCAGACTAGAAACTAAGCATCTGGAAATTCAATTATAAAACGTTACTAAGGCTGGCAATTTTCTACATGACATGTTAACATGACATGAAACCAACATGAATTAGCAAGTTAGGGCTAACTAGTTATTGACACAAACCCTAAAATGATATGACCTGCTAACAAGAATAATAAATAGATTAAGTTAGTGTCCCATACGAATAACCCGTTAACTGGTATTGTATGAAAAGAAGTCCAATTTTTTTGTCATGTTTTATCGGTCACTGATATGAATCACTATAAAATAAAAGAAAGTTTACTTGTTTTTTGCTTTTTGATGGACTTGATGGTTTTTTAGCCTAAGAAAAAAGTCGAGAGGTGGGTTAGGTTGAAAAATAATGTGATCTTACTATTGGAATTTTTTTATCATAGCTATGCGGATAAACAAGAATGCAACACGATATTAAACAGATCGGATTAATGCTAGGACATCTAAGAGTATTAATTAAATTGGTTGAATTAGATTTGACTAGTACTCTTTATATCTCAATACAAATACTAGATAAGAGATTCGAATTGGTGACCTTCACTCCCTCGAGGTGGAATTAACAATCTCGGATAGACCCATAGGTCTAGTACTCAATATGTCTCGACACGCTATGACTTGAATACGACACAACACTTGTTGATTACCAACCTAGCCAATAAATTTTGAAACTGATTTCCTGACATTTGCATGGATGATGACCCTCTTTCTTTATACCTACTTTTCATGGCTGTTTGTATACTTGACGTCCATTGTTGGAATTCTATAAAGTAGATCAGTAAAGCGGTGCTTAGTTAGACTTACAAGGCAATCGTTGGTGTTCATATATTTTATATAAACAGGGAAATTGCTTCAGAAAGCTTCAATCTTGCTCCATTAGAAGCCATGTCAGAAGTACTAGGCTCTAGTGCCAAATTTGTTTCATACTTTTTTGTGGAACATGTGATTTTGGAGACGAGGACAACACATTTTTTAGGAAAATCAAATGTTCAGAGGGTTCTACTAAGATCAAACTTTTTTACAGGTAAGGATGACAATATCATCGTGTATGACGACGTTTCCTTCAGTATACCCATAGTTTCTGGTTGCAATGTACCATTTTTTAAACTTTTACTAATGGTATTTCCAAAGCCATACAATATTTGTGACAGATCTATATCTTTGGTTTGCAATATATCATTTTCCCAACATTTCAATAGTTTTCCATAGGATCATTCCAACGCATTCTTGACCTATCTTGATTAAGACAATAGCTATCTGAAATGATGCTTAGATTGAGCAATCAAACAAATAATAGAAAGGAAAAATATTAGAAAAAACACTAGTAGAGATATGGGAGAGTTTTACTGTAAAGAATGAAATAGATTTGTGGAATAAGAGATGTTTGACTAGCATAAACTGATAAAAAAAAACTCTTAGACAAAAGCAACTAGTGCTATACCCAAGCCATCATCATCTACATCCAACCACTACTAATACCCATCCGTTGTACAACCAACACTTATCTCCAAAGATGACTTTATTGGTAACACATTCCATGACATGATAAATGGCAAAATCCTACAGTAACTTGCATAAGGCTTATATAAGACATGAACCATTACCAAATAGTTAATAGGTATAATTCATAGCAAAGAGCTTTTGGAAGAAGTTGGTGGCGGAGAGTCCAAAAGATGTATTGCTTGATCTTATTTTTGCAAATCATTTGGTAGATCAGCATGAACATGCTAAGTCATCCAAACCCCACATGCATCTAGGTTTCCTTCAAGGAGATTAATAGAGATGATCAAGGACCCGAAAGATTTTTAGGGTGTTTTCTGACATCATGAGCTGTGTATACTAATTCTATTCAATACTTTACTATATATGGTCAAAACACTATAAAGTCAAATGATAGTTATGCCAAGGTAGCTAGCAGTGTATGATGCAGGATACGTATTATATGATACTTTTCAATACATAAAAAAATTACTCCTTGCCAAGTTGAGTTGTTTTTTGACAATATATTGTCATATAGGAATAAATATGTTATTTATAATGCCGATGAAGGTGATAACGTAAAAGTCAAGACCCAGTGGTAAAATACAGGTCTCAACCCTCACGCCAAATACCATGTTGAAGAAAAATGATTAGGATAAAAATATGCTAAGATGTTTGCAGATATTGTGATGCAAATACCCTTCCTTTTAAGCGATAAAGGATCCTCTATTCCAAAACAATGTTAGAATCTGTTGCTTCATTTTGCAAGGGGATTGAAACCTCCTTCATATCATGTGGTGCACTCCTCTTCTTAGAAAAAAATAAACTCAATTAATGTTGGTTGATGGGAAAATATTACTTGGAGTTGACTAAGAGAGGCTACATCTTATGTCTGATGGATGGAACAATGGAAAGCATTGATCCATCACCAATTTCTTACTGAATAGTCCAAAAGGGAGTGTATTATAGAGAAGCATTGATACATCATAAATTTGTAACAATGCAAATAATATTTATGACTTCTAGGCTCAATAATAGAGGAGATTGGTGAGAACAACGTTGCTGAATTGCAACTTATTGTAAAAGGTGGGGAATTGTTAAAGGGAAAGAGACAAACATAGTTTTGGTCCTCTTGTGTTGCACATTGCTATTCATACACATAGCAAATGTTAAGGGCAAGGAAAGTCACAATTTATTTCTACAGGCATTCTTGGGTGTTAAATTTCAAATTTCATGACGAAACATATGGAAAAAAGCTATTGTCATAAGATTCAGAACCTCATACTTGAATTTGATAAGTTTATAGGAGAATAAAGTTACGCTTACAACGTTTTCTTATGAGGAGTGACAAAGAAGTCATTATTCTAAGAAGGTAGATGGTGGAAGAGAGAAATATCAGCGAACTGACCCAACTTTTTGGGGATCAATCAAGCATTGCTTGAAGCATAGATGCTTTTAGTGAAGGGGTTGAGGCTTATGGATGGGATGTAAACCTATGATGGGCATAGTTATCAAACTCCCATTCCGGCTCCTACGATCCGAAATAAGAAAAATGACTCAGATCCCATTAAAAATCTCAACCTGGTAGGTTCGCTGGTGAGTTCAGATTCGGATCACACAGGATCATGAGATCCCGATTTTGTCCGATCCAATTTTCGGCCTAGAAGAAGAGCCCAATCCAGGCCAGTCCAATAAATTAGAGCTGACCATGTGTTTTATAAATAAAGGTCCAACCCATAAAACCTTTATTCACACCAGATTATTTAATTACGGCATTGGGTGAGTGAGAAACTGAGACAGCTTCGGTTCCACGCCACTGCTCTGTTTTCTCTTCCAGCGAGGTTCGTCCACTGCTGCAGCGACAGGCAGCAAGGTTATTTGTCTGCAGGTATGCTTTATTCTCTTCACTCTTATTCTCCTCTTTACTTCTCTTTCATGTCAGTTGATCGTCTCTTATCTGCCTGCTTTTTTCTCTTGTAGCAACGCGTAGTTCACAGTTGATAGCTCTCTTTCACTCTGAAGACATGTATTCTCTCTTTCATTGAAGCTTCTCTTCCTCTTCCTCTATTTTCCTTCACCCTAGTTCATGGTTGATGTTGCCCTTGTCCTCCACTCCTCCTCTATGGTTTTGTTCCCCCTTGAAAAGATGGATGTAATGTCTGGTTGTTGGTGCTCCAAGAATGGATGGAAAATTGTAAATTTGGAGAGTGGATCATTCCACAATAGTGGAATGAAACTTGAGCTTAGTGCTTTTTTGGTTGTGTAAAGACATGCCCCATAACAAAAAAGTGGACTGTTCAGTTCTTTATTTACAGTCTCAGTGTGAGGGCTCTACCTTTTGAGCTACATTCTCAAAATTTTTAGCCCCATTTTTCAATTTTTGTAGGATCCTACGATTCTCGATCTAATCCTACGATCCCAATCCACTACCCACCCCAAGGATACAAGATAGTATCCCGATTTAAAAACCTTGATGATGGCGCATGACAACGAAGCAATAAAGAACGTAAAGGATTAAAAAAAATTGTGGGGTGAAAAAGCATTAAAAGCCTCCATGGCAGATTATTGATACGAGATGGCACATACTATTGCATAGACCTTTTCATGTAACTTGCTTGTTATCTCAATCCAAGATAAGGTTTATGTTATGTAATGTGTATGTTGTGTATATTTATCAATTGATTAACATTGATTAAGTACCAAATATATATTTCACTAATCTGCTGATTTAAAGAGGACCATAAGATAAAGATGGGGCTCTACAAGACTAGTCAAAGAATGTGCGTCAATCCTACTTCCAGAGAAAAATTTTGATAGACAGCTGGATACGTTAACGATGCAAAGAAATTTGGAATGCACATGGCAATCCAAATGAGGAATAAGAAACAACCAGGTAAACAATAAAGCATTAGCTAGATTTTAAAACTACACATGTTTAAAATAGGTAATCCAATACTTCTACTTTTGAAAGCCTTGTGTGGGAATCATTTGTAGGAGGTTCTCCAGGATTGCAACAACTTGCCATTCACATCCTTAGCTGGAATTGAACTGCTATGGGAAATAAGAAAATTGGAGTACATCTGATCCGGTATGAGTCATGAAATGAATAGTGTAAGATACTTTAGTAGTTTAGTGTATTAATTCGTACCAATTTCAAGTCCAGAAACTAGGTGCATTCTAAGTGCAGGAATTGTTTGGACTTTGGAGCAGCAAAACTAAGTGCACTTGTGTTAGTGAAGTACAATTGTCAATTGGAGGCAGGGGACATAAAAAAGTATCTTGGAGGGCGACTCCTATGACCTACTTCTCTTTCGGACATGAAATCCAAGAATTAGTGCTTAGTGGCTACTCGAGGTGGACTCCGAATCTGACATACAGGGCCTCTCCCTCCGCTTCGATTCCAATTGGCAGAGTTAGACCGGAGTTTTCGAAGTTGGGCCATAATTGGGGACTGTGGCCTCTTTAGCGTCTCCCACATTTGGTATCTCCCTCATCTTCCACTTCAATGATTTTCTAATTTATCTGCAAAAGACAAAAATTCTAGATTTTCCTAAAAAAAAAATTCACAGACATAACCCACAAGAAAATATGGTGCTCTACTGGTTGTTAACCTGATATAGATTTCACCAAAATGATTCCACTAGTGAATAAATTCTAACTAGGAAAAAAATTTCTCCTATTTTATATCAAATTCTAACAAAAAAAAAAAAAGATGTACATACATCCTTCACGCCATATACATGTTTGTACAACTTGTTTGAATCGATGTAGATGGGAAAAAATAGAAATCGAAGAACCTTCCCTCATCGAAGCAAATCGAAGCTGTAAACAGGGCTTTCGTTATTTAGGTGTGGCTAGGGAGTTGTGGAATGGTGGTTCTTGTGGAGTAGTGGAAGCTGGCAGTGGTCTCTGGTCTGTGGAGGCTCAGAGAAGACGGAGGAGCAACAAAGACATTAGAAATTTAAGGTTGGGGGTTAGGGATTCTCTTATATTTTTATGTTTTTATATTTTATATTTTTATGTAATAATATAATTTATACTTTAATATGGGGTCAAAATTAGATATTTTTTTTTATATTTTGATATTTTATATTTATATGTAATAATATGATTTATAATTTACACAAAACCATTAATTAATAAAAGTCAGAGTTGGAGGATGAATGTTTATGGATCAAAGTAGCAAAATGAGAAAGAGAGGTAAACACTCTACAATTTGTGTATATATTTTTAATCACCTCATTCCATAATTTGAACATTTATACTAAGAGAATAGTAAATACACCTCACAAATCGTATCCGAATTAATGGAGGAATCTATGATAGCTTGTTACCAAGGAACTTATAACCACTTTAACCAACATAAAATTTCAATGTTTCAAGTAGTGGTAGACTATTGAGTAGTAGCTTAATTAATGAAATAAAGGTGTTAAATATTCCTCATAGAGACATTCTAATATGCCTTCAGCCAAATTCATACCTTATGATAATTTCAGACGCGAGTTCAACAAATGGAGACCACATGATTCCCAAAGATTAAACTTGGCATTTGTGATTAGGTTTTTTGTAGCATCTAAATTTTTGATAAATTTATGTCTTGTCACACAAGAGTGAAAAATCCGTTTCTTGGAATTTGAAAGGCATTCATGCACTGTTTTGGTTTGCCAGTAGCATAGGTGTGTAATAGAAAGCATCATGGAGTTCTGAGATCTTTATGCCAAGAAGAATTTCTCAAACTAAAAAAACCAGAGAAACATAACCGAAAAAGTGTGTTGACTTAAAAAGATCATGCCTAATAACGGAAAAACTAGGCTAACTTAGGTCAGTCCCACAAATAGGAGGAAAAGCTAAACACTTGAAGCCCCTCGGTACTCTTATGTGCAATAAAGTTTCATGCTAGTTTCCATCAGTTTTTTTTTTAAATGACAACATTTGATGTCCCCGTATTTTGAGACTTGAATATGATGATGGATGTCACTATACATTCACATAAATGTGTTGAAGCGGTAGTGGTAAGTCTTAACTTTTGTTCGGTCCTATTCATATCCTTGTCATAGAATTTTGGGTTTCATAGGAACCTTAATGATAGAGTGTGTACAAAGTTGGTGGACCTTCTTTCTTTGCTCAATGATGTCTCTTTGACCCAAAATTGTTTGGATAACAGATGTTGGACTATTGATTCTACAGTGTATTCTCATGTAAATCCTTCTTTGAGTGTTTAATTGATGCTCCTTCTCTTTCTTTGTTTCCTCCAGCGAAGGTGATTGGGAAGCTAGTGTGCCATAACAAGTGCAAATTTGTGCATGTATAATTGCTCATGCCACTTATGAATTATGATATGCTTCAAAGAAGAAAGAACCAAAACTTGTCTTCAACCACAATGGTGTGTTATGTGCAAAAAGAATAGTGAGAATGTGGATCACTTATTTTTACATTGCCCCATCATGCTTTCACTATAGAATAACATGTTTTACCATATGAGAAGTAGTTGGGTGCCACCAAGTACTGTGTTATCTATGTTTTGCTTAGATGTTATGGTTGAAGGGAGCAATAGAAGATGGAAGATTCTCTTTTCTCTGGGGCTGTGCTTTTATGCCACTATATGGGTTTGTTGATTGGAAAGGAAAGGATCTTTGAGGATAGAATTGAGGTGGAAGGATTATGGAACTGGCTTTACTTTTTGGCTTCCTTTTGGGCATTGGTGACTAAGGAGTTTGAAATGTTCCTCTGTTTAGCATTACATTTGAGTTGGAAAGCTGCATGCGGAATGTAGTTTTTGGTCTTCCAGTTTTTGATTTCTTTTATATGGTCTTTGATCTGGATATCCTGGCCATCCTTGACTGGCATTGTACCATTTACGTTTATGTTTTTAAGTTTAATAATATTATCATTCTGAAAACAACATTTATGGTAGATATGATATTAGAGCATGGACTAGCCCAAAGTGATTAGAGATATTAACCCAGCATCAGAAACAAAAGTATATAAGATTGATAGGAAAAATAAATGACTTGAATACTTGCAACAAAACACGTACCTCTTTCAGCTCACTTTCTTCAAAATCTTCTATCACAGGGACAGAAGCGTACTTTCCATTTGCAGCCCGCTTGACTCCTTTCTTTTTCTCCTTTTCCACTTTCTCTTCAAGAGGATATTTCACATTATCATGCTCTAGCAAGGATACAAGCTCCTTTCTTATCATCTCATCAGCCTGCTCAATTGAAGTAGGAGGGACAAAGGAGCTCTTGTCTTCGTCAGCTCTCATCAAAGAATTTTTAATTTGCTCTAGTGAAGCAGCAGGAGGTCTGGGGAGCTCCCTTTGCAATACTTTTGATCTCTTCCTAAGTAATGCTTGCAACCTCGCCTCTTCCTCAGCCTTCTCTCTTGCAATCCTGTCAGACATATCTTCTTCAATCTTCTCCTCTGGCTCTTCACTATCTTCTGGAACAGGCTGGACAACTATCTGGTACTCATTCTTAGGCTGGGGAAGAGTGCTAAAACCAGAGCGCAGGTTCTCTTTCAACTCAGCTTGTCTTCGGCGTTCAAGCTTAGCACCACCATGAATTTCTATATCCTCATTAATGTGAAGATCATCCCGCATGGGAGTTCCTTTTGGGGTCATACCAAAAGAATAGCCATCCCTTGACGGTGTCATGCCAATTGCAGGAGTAAGACCCGTGCCTCCGGGAGTTGCTGAAGGAGTCAACATTGGATTTGGCGTTTGAATATCCATTTTTTTAGGAGTGACCCCTGAAAAATCAGATGGGTGCAATTCAGGGTTTTCTCCTCCTAATAATGGCGTTTGAGATTCTCTCATCCTGGCCGCATTTTGAGCTTCCATCATAATAGCATCACCCTTTCCCGCAGGTGTTCTTTGTGGAGTTCGTAAAGGGGTCATTCCCTGCCGTGGCGTCTGGGAATAATTTGCGAGAAGAGCTCGTGTTGCACCACTCCCTTCTGTGAGCTCCTCACCCGCAAGATCTCCAGCATAACCTAACTTTGCAATTGCCTCCAAATCCTGGTCCCCCATCTGTGGTGCAGGAAGATTCAGTTTTGGCCGCTTCCTAACTGCTTCCGGATCATTAAGCTTGTTAGCTTGCAGTATAGCCGATGGAGCATCCTGCCTCTGTAAAATTTTATTCCTCGCAATATCCTGCTTTCTTAATCGTGCTTCCATATCAACCCTTCTTTCTCCTTCAAGTTCTTCGATGGTTGTCGGGAACTTAGGTTGTTCCAGTGGTCGATCTTCATCAACAACATCATAAAAGCCAGGAGGAGGCTTCTTCTCAAAGGGGATCTCAGCATTATAGTCAATCCCTCTCCTTTTCCTCCTCCTATGCCTCGTATCAATTCCAGCTGCCTTTAGTTCTCTCCTTTTCTGCAACGAAGCAAGCCTTCTGGCCTCTTCAAGTTGCTTCTCCCTGGCTTTCCTTTTTGCCTTCTTGCCTCTGGTGTTGGCCAACCGAGCTCGTGCTTCTGACAGCATTTCTTTCTCATCCTCATCCATATCAACAGGGTCAGGACGTGCAGGCTTTGATTCCGGGTTTGGGTCGATCTCTCCAGGACGCAATTTTCGTGGATCATCACCTGGCTCATAGTTTTCATCCTTAGCACACGCTGCATCAAGGAGTTTCTCATAACGTTCAAGGCACTGGGATGGAGTACGGCCAACAATTGGGGCAATTGTTCTCCATTGTGTGGGCATGAGCTTAGCAAGGTGAAGCAGTTTCTCATCTTCTTCTCTGGTCCACTCAGTCTACAAACAAGTTTTTTCATTGTTCCTTGTGTCACAAGTAAATTTTCACAGTGATGTAAATCAGAGCCGAAAAGTAAACACAAAATAAAAACTATATACCGACAACCTCTGGTCCAGAAAGCAGAAAATGGAAACATGTAAGAAGGAGAAGTACTCGTACACAGAAGGTTCTGTAATATCGTAAGATTTATTTTATCACTAGGTTCATTTGCCAAATATAAGATGATTCAAGTGATATCTGATGCAACACGACATAGAACTGATGCGCATCTGATAATGTCTCCAAGCACACAATGCATTTAATCTTCCTTGACATTAATGGTAGTGGGTTGCAACTTGGAACTAGTAAAGTTACTTAAGTACATGATGGACGAGGACAAGGTTCCTGTCTTAAAATTGATCTTCTGTCTAGTTGCCTAAGTGGGATAAAACCAACAGCACGTAAGACATAACGTAAAATTCTTATTGTTCTTTTTGGGTTTGGGAAAACCAGGGAGGGGGGTTAAAGAATGTGTACACCCTCACCCAACAAAACTGACAAGTCGCAGCGAGGAAAATTGAGTAGACTAACATTCTCAAAAATGCACAGAGAGTGACATCGGCTAATATTTTAGAGGCGCATGGCTGCTTTGATATTGATATAAATGCAGGTAATCAAAAAAAAGTCGTAATTTTGAAATTTCTCACTCATTTTGTCCTAAGATTAATTAGGATAAAATAAGTAACATTTCGTTATGGACTTTTTAGATGGTCCTTGAACAATAACAATCACAATCTTAACAACCTCTACTCTCTCCTATTCTATTTGTTGGTCCTTACTTTGCCCCTGGGAGCATAGGAATAAAACATTATTTCTTTGACATGATTCAAAAGTCGAATTGAATTGGATAAAACTCCAAAATTGAAAATGGACCTATACCTTCAGCAATGTAAGACAGATGCTCAAACTGAGTGCATATCACAGTGAGATAATGATTCAATCCTTTGACTTATTTTAACTAAATGTTGTCTTCACTTAACTATGACCAGATTAACATGTGATCTGTTTTAGTAAATTATATGCAATATTAGAATTGTAAAACATAGCATCTACAATTACTACACATGGCACAAGAGAAGCAAAACCCAGCATTAGTTACAAGTACCCAACAAAATCTCCACCAAAACCACAAAAGATAACATCAATAGAACCACTAAAACCACAGAAATTAACACAAAAATAAAAAATAAGGAGTGTATAACTATAAATTACTAAATTCATAAAAGAAACACATGCCTTCTTGATTGAAGGATCGAGCCACTCGTACCAGCGAGCCTTGCACTGTTTGGCGGACTTGCGAACGAGAAGGGAAGAAATCCGAGCCCACTGATTCTTCCCATATTTCATCACCGCCGCTTTGAGGATTTCATCTTCGGTGTTCTTCCAAACACCTCCTTTTATCATAATCCTCATCTTTGCTTAGATTTTCTTGGTCCCTCAAAGGAGACACCTTCTAGCTCCTTTGGTTCTACGTCTTCCACAGACAGGAGGACAGCACTGCGGGTTCTCTCTTCCTCTCTCTCGTTGATGCTCGACCTATGCGGCGACTAGCGGCCCAATATGGATCGGAATCTCACTCTTCCTCTCTCTCTCTCTTCTTGCTTCTGTGTGGTGTTGTGGATATAACACAAATCAAACCGACTTGGATCCGAAAATATTTCTGGCCGGACCCTCTCTTTACTTCATGGGTTGGGTTTGGGGTTGGCATTGGGGTTGGGAAAAATTCAAGCCCGATAGTTGGCCGGCTCAAAATAAACACGCTCTTGACCCAAGATCGAGTAATCGTCACATTGTTCAGTCTATGGGCTGGATCTAAGGCCGGTCCACTAGCCCAGCCTTACACAACTGTATATATAGTTTTTTACAATTAAATCACTCTATTCTTTCACAATTAAATATATAAATTATCATCATATTCTTATATATTTAAATCTCTAAATTATCTATGACATATCTTTTAATTATCTATTTTATATGTATAAATATCAATTTCTATAAAAAAAAATTAATTATTATATTACCTTTAAAAAAAATATGCACTATTATATTTTCAATTAAGTTTCAAAAAATCTCCAAAAACACTATTAATTTAATATTACTCATATCATATGCAAAGACAACACTATACCTACATATGTGTATTTTATTTTTTATCGAAAAGTTTAATCCTTTCATTTCTAAGATAAAAAATAATTGTATATATAGTTTTTTAAAATCAATTTATGTTATATCAGTATAATTTTTTAGTCCCAATAAGATTTTTAAGTTGTACTAATATTTTATGTAAAAATAGATATTACAGTATATTTTTTAGTAAAACTTGAATTTTTTTTAGAATTTTAATTTACCTGATAATATATATTATAGAGTAGTATATTAAATATTATCTCAATTGACCTAACTAATTCCTAATTACAATAAGGTTCCAATGTGATTAATATATTGACAATTACTTTTATTTTATTCAAGAAAGTATAAATGAAATCCTAAGAATTCATGTTTTATTGCAAGCTCTAATTATTACGGAGTGTCTACTAATATGGAGGCTGAATTTTTGGGGGTTATATCATGGACTCAAGCTTTTATAGGATTTTGCATTAACTGACTACAAAATTTCTATAGAATGGGACTCCAAGATTTTAGTAGAGATGGTAACCGGTGGTGTGGAGTTTAATTGGAAGTTGTGGTATATTTGAATGAGGATTTCTCGCATTTTAAGCGGATTTGATTTTCAAATAACTTAAGTTTTTTTGGGACGTTAATGCAGCAACAGACTTGGCAAACTAAAGAATTCTTGACCAACAACCAAAGATTTATCTTAGTTGGAAGGAATTTTCAACCAAAGGAGGAAATCTCGTTGGAGGGAGCTCTGAGGCGGTGGTAGAATTTAGAGGGTTTAAATTCTCTTTTGGGTCTTCATTTTTTTATATTTAATGAAGTGCTTAAATATTTTTTCATTGGTCAATTACTAATTGTATTAGATTGCATAAAGGGGTCATGTTCTTTGTCACCTTATTTTAATGCTATTTTTATTTTATTAATAATTTTTTCCTCGTTATAAAGAGGTTTTATTAAGAAAAAACTAAAATCACAGTTGTAACATCATAGAGGGACAAATTGATTTCATGGCTTGGCTACTACATATTACAACAAACATTGGATTGTGTTCACAGAGAGACATTATAGAGTGACAAACTAATTGCATAGCTTGGCCACTATAAAGTACAAGAAATATTGACTTGTGTCCATAGAGGGACATTATAGAGTGACAAACTAATTGCATCGCTTGGCCACTATAAAGTACAAGAAATATTGACTTGTGTCCATAGAGAGACACTATAGAGTGACAACCTAATTTCATGGCTTGGGCACTACTGACTACAACTGACACTGTATTTGTGTGCATAGAGAGACATCATGTAGAGACAAATTGATTTCATGGCTTAGCCACACTACATCTTACAACAAACATTGGATTGTGTTTAACGAGCCCAAATTTGATTGGGCCAAGTCCAATAAAAATAATTCAAAGGCCCAAATGTTCAAGACCGAAGAAATAGTCCAAGTCACCAGAACCCATGGAGCTGGATCGACCAATCTAAAGGGAGCCCATAAAGAGGTCAAGTGGTCAACGCCCAAGGAAGACCAAGGGGTGCCACCCAAGGGGGTCACCCAAGCCCTTAGGCATCGCCTAATGGGCGCCACTCAAGGCTTGGGCGCCAATCCAAGTTCAAGACAAGGTCAAGTCCAAGCCACGCTGATTCAAGGCAAGTCCGAGCTCAGGATGAGGAGTCATCCTCCGAAGGAATAGGAGCATAAGGGAGAGAATGGCGGGATACGGAGATCACATCCGCCCATAACTATACTTACCAAAATCGTGAAGCCCTCTTCCTTATGTCACCACCTCACCGCCTTGGTGAGCCTATATAAAGTAAGTCCCTCTCCACATGAAAGTGCATGATGTTGATCACCTCCTTGAGACCTCTACACCTTGAGATCTCTACACACACCACAACTCCCTCCATCTAGAGCATTGCTCTCTCTCTCTCTCTCTCTCTCTATTGTAATACTCCGGGGTATATTCTCACTATTACTCATCAATAAAGAACACTAGACCACCGTTGCCGTTGCCGTTCCCGAAAGTGAACGTAGGTCACTTGGACTGAACCACTATAAATCTCTGTGTTAATCCATATTTACTGTTTTAATTCTTGATTGTCATGGATTGTCTATTTACTGCTCATTAATCACACTCTTACACATTCTTTACTGTTGATCTTGCACAAGACAATTTTGTTCATCATCAGTGTTCATAGAGAGACACTGTAGAGTAACCAACTAATTGCATAGCTTGGTCACTACAAAGCTATGATTTCACTATTTGATTTCACTCTTTGGTGTCACTCTTGTTTGGATTGTGTTGTTACTTATGTCACTCTTTGTAATCCCACATAGACAACAACACAAGAAGAAAACAATAACAACATACAAATACTTGCTTTCACAAAATGATTTACACATTTCTACACATTCATCCCAACCTTAGCATATGTTAAAAAATACATGAAAAGAGTGACACCATGCAATTCATAGTTTCGGATAGTGTGACACTACACTATGACTTGTCCACATAGAGTGATTCCATATAGTGACAACAAATTATACTAATAATAAAAAAAGACATAAATATGTAGACAAGTAGTGAATCCATAACAATTATTGAATCACAAAAGGCTCATTACAAGTTTTCTTGTTGTGGCTATATAACCGCCCATAACAATCACAACGAATTCACCTATTAAGTTTACCCCTATACCTTACTCTACATTTCTTTGGTTGGCTAGGCTACTTCTTAGATAATAGTGGCACAATCTTAGTTTCTTCTAATGATAATTCAAATAAATTATGTCTTAGAACCATGTTTGCATAAAAACATCACCATTTTCCTTCATTGACACCCTTGTAATTAACAAAATGAATGAATGTATTTTTTTAAATGACGCAATTACAATAGTAAAACAGTGACACCAAATAGTGATACAAGTCCAAAATGTAAAATATGTGCATTGGATACTAAAAGTAATTCTCAAATTCAAAAAAAAATAATGGAGAATTTTTTGGAAATAAGAAAATATAATTTATTTTGATATTATTTGTTATTCCGGGAGGGAAAACCTTATGTGGATTTTCCCTCATGATTATCCATGTGGAGACTAACACATGGATTATCCATGTGGATTTTAACTTAGAGGAGGGGTGAACAGGTTTTACAATTTTAGCCAAAATCAATTACAAATTAAAACCTATATCTACCACAATTACCACTTCTCTCAAATATATAATAATGAATGTGAGAACCCCTTTAATCACCACAACCCATAACACACATAACGATTGATTAAATTAATATGCAATTAATTCACTTGTAATCAATCTCACGTCAATCCCAAATCTCACAAACCCTATTTGCACAACTACGAATAATATGATATCAAGTAATCAAAATATCAAACACATAATGTACGTGTATGTTCACAATTGTAAGTGTATATAATAAACAATAAGAGCCACAAGCAACTTGGTGACACAAAAAACACTCCTAAAAAAAATCGCGAGAAGTCACTCAGGGTTCACCAAAGCCTAATCCCCTATGTGCCAAGTCAACATATAAGTACCCAAATCTTATACCTTAATCAATACCCATTGTTAGATGTTCATTTCCTGTTATGTCTCTCCACTGAAACTCCCTCTTCAACGTTTGGTGTAGCTTTACTTGGACATCCTCACCACACGGTTCGTCTGGGCCTTAAGCAATTATGGGCACACCAATAATCCTCGGTATGCACACACCAATGGGTTTGTTCACCAACAAGCTCGCCTACTTCATGTTGTGAGGATGGAAAGAATCACTAGTGTTAAAATCTGGATTCTTAAAGATCTAGGTTGCTGTGGAAGCTCTCAAGTTGAAAGATAGATTTCTTCTTCAAAAATCTCTCTAAAGGCTCTCTCAAGGCTTGACCTAGATATGAGAAAGACACTCCTTATTTATAAGTTCTAAATAAGGGTAATTTTAGTAAATAAGAAAACTCATATTCATGAACAATCAATTGATCGATAAGAGGACGGTCATAATGCGGTTGTCGCTGGAGTGAAAACTGTATTTCAAATACGACTAAGGCAAGCATCACTTGAGCAACCATAGACACCATTCAAGCGACCATGGAGATTGCTCGAGTGAGCTCATATAGCAAGCCCTGTGCTGCCTTCCGTGGCATTTTCTCCTATTTCTCCTAAGTCATCAAGAGAGCGCTCTAGCAAAGGGTAGCAAGCACAGGGTGGTCCCTTCAAGTTTTTTAAGCCTAAAACCATGAAAAACTTGTCCTATTGAGTATTAAAAGGTGTTGCTCGAAGGCGAGTCTAATTGTAACTCAAACTATGTTTTCAAAACACAAAATTGGTAATGAAAGTCCCTAGGAGTCATAATCGAAACGTTTTCAATTCTATTTTTCATCCTAATTATCCTAAGTTAAAAAATAACGAACGGGTTATTTTAGGTGTCTAGATCATTATCTTTGTACTAAGTATGAAGGTGTATGTGGAAGTTGAATGATTTAGTTTTTATGCTTGATTTCCTCCCTTCAATGTAGTTTTCAGATTTTGAACTTGATAGCATCATGACCATGAAAGTGGTTGAGATTTTACAATGAACTTCACGAAATTAGCCAATTATAAAACTTGATCTAACATAATTCATAGAAATGCTTGAATTATTCAACTCGAAACAGTGACACCAAACAAAAACATATACAGAAAAAAATAAAATAATTTTTTTTAAATCCAAAAATCACATCCAATATTTTTTTTAAAATCTATAATGAAATTATAAATAAGAAATAATGATCAATAATATACTGAGCACAAAAATGATTGCTCTGAAATCACACAACCAAATTCAAAAAAGAATAATAATAATTTTGAATTCTCCAATTCAAATTTTATAAATATTCAAAATTTAACAACAGAAAAATAACACACATAATTGAAGGAATACTTCAAACTTGATAACAAAGATCTGGTGTATGAAAGATGGATGAATGTGCTCCAATTATAACCCGGTTCAAAATCCCATCTTCTTAATAAGATAAATTCGATTTGATTCAATAACATCCTGTTTCGAGCAACGTAAATGGTTGAAGAACATAAATTCGGTTATTGGTTCGAAAAAAACCTCAAAGGATTTAGAACGTAGAACACCAAAAAACACATACTTACAGGAAAAATTTACACCCGACATGCAAATTGACGAAAAATTGATTCTATCATGCATGAAATAAGCTAAGGGTAATTTAGTAATAATTTTTTTTAATTTAGGCATTAGAGGACTTATGACTTAAAAGTCCAACATATGTACCTAAAGTCGAACAAGTCCCCCAAGATGTACCCATAATCAATTTCCCCTTTTTAAATTAATGATAATTGAGAGTCGATCCTTTTTAGAGAAATTATAATGATTTAAGTCCTGCCTTAAACATGTTTGATGTTAAGTCATAGTCTTATCTTTTTTAGTAAGTAGTTAAGTCCATTTATTTTATTTTATTTATAAAAATCCCTTATTGTTCAAGACCGCTCTATTGGACGTTGAAAGTAGTTTCCAAACTAGAAAAATCAGTTACAGAGTGACCGAAGATCTTCTAGATATTTTTAATAAAATTTGAAATTCAAATTTTGGAGTTGATATTATCCATTTTCTTCTTCTACCAATGCTTTGGGGTTGTTTGGTTGCAGTATTAAAGGGTGGTTGCAGAGTCATAACATATTAAGACTCTCTAATCCAACCTTATTCAACATTTGGTTGCAAAAAACACTATGTATTATTTATAGCCTTATTTCAAATTCTTATCCAAATAATACACTACTTATCCAAAATAATACACTGTGGGCTCATTTGGTTACGGTATTAAAAATAGATGAATTAGATAGAGTAATCCAGTCTAATACAATACAGAAAGACAAAATACAAGATTAAATGAAGTATTAGAATAATATATAATTTTATCTAGTGTTTAGCAATACACAACATAAACGTTGGATAATAGTTATTTAATTCAATCGGTTGTTTGGTTATAATATTATTTCACCGTATTAATATTGAATTAACAAAATATATTCAATCAGTGTTTGTTACATTGATGACAACTTGATTTTATCACTTAGGGGGTTATAATAGTAAATACGTAGAATAATACATTTGAGCTGGATTATAATACCACATTTTTTTGTGATATTATAATTCCTCTATAATACAGGCTTATCGTATAAAAAATATACGATTAATATACGTTTTTTAAATTCATACGGTATCAAATTTGATTACCAAACAAAGTATTAGACCCGGTTAAATAAAAAATAGTACAATCTAAAATTTAATCCCGTCATAATACGTCTACCAAACGAGTCATGTATTCATACTATTAAGACAATTATAATACCACCTGGTAAGGTGGTATTATAGTCCAATTCTAGCATATTAAGTTGTAAATTTATTATTTTACCCAATAGATAAACAAAAACATTAATAACTATACAAAATTGATGATTTTTTTAGTCAATATGTAATTGTTACTTTATTATCCCATTTTTAATCCAATATCTTACCAAATTCTAGATTATAATGCATAATATTTTTCTCTCATATTTAATCATGTATTTTATCCACCTATACAGAATTAGCATGTATTACCTAATACAATCCATTATTTTACAATATGGCAACCAAACGAAACTGTTGTGTTTTTCTTTGTTCATAAGTTAAAAGTAGAAATCACGAATTGTTAGACTCTTTGAGCTCGATTGCTGGAGTTCGATTCGTCAACGTAGTTGTCGTTGCAGAGTGGATTTGCAAGCGACGAAGCCTTCGACTGTATGGCTGATGGAGGTAGTTCCGCTAATCTTCTTCATCGTTGCCATTAGAATTGATTTCTGCACAGTTCTCACAGCCGCATACACTTTGAAACTTAAAGAAATAGAAGCATGATGGCAAATTTAAGGCAGTTTAGTTTTTGGGAGGAGTCTCTTAATCTTGCCACGTAAGCGTATTATTGTTTTGGGTTTTAAATTTTACTATTTTTGATTTTGAATGTTGCTATTTTTTATTTTATTTTTTAAAATATTAATATTGAATGTTACTATTTTTCGAAATGTAAATATTGAATGTTACTATATTTTTTTGAATGTTACTTTTTTTTTGTTTTTTGTTTCACAATGTTAATATTCAATATTTTTTTTTTGTTTTGCATGTTTCTATTTTTCTCGCGTATATGTAGAAAAATATTATACATATACATGAGAAAAATAGTAACATTAAAAAATATGAGAGAAATAGTCCTAATTTATATGTGTATATTTATATAATAACGTAGAGCTGAGTTTAAATCTCAAAACTTTTCTTGAATTTTTCGTGGTTCAGATTAATTCTGAACAAAAGATAAGTTATATCCAAGGGTCCATGTTATCATAAACTTTTTTTTGGTTTAGATCAACTAAAAAATATTGATTCGACGGATCAAATTGACCAATAAATTTTGTTTTCCCGCTCAACACACCTTCCATTCATGCTTCCCAAATTTCAAACCTCTAATTCCCAAATTAATGTTTTTGAATCTCCCAATCTCACGCCTCTATCTCTCCTTTTCAAATCTTCCCAAATCTCTCTTACGCTCACACGCTCTATGCCTTAAACCCACTTTCCAAATTCAACCTCAAAATCTCTCTCATGGAATCCCTCTCAATATTCACCCCAAATCTTTCCCTCTGTTTATATGCTTTCCAAATATCCCCCTCTGTCAAATATCTCTCTCACACCCATCTCTCTCTCACGCCTATCTCTATCGCTGCCCTCTTCTACAAAGCAACGCCACTGCCACGACCACTGCGAACAACAACCAGTAGTTGCCTATGTATCTCTTTTACACATCTTATCTCCCTTTTTTTCTCTTTCTCTCTGTCACTCAAAAGTCTTCTTGTTGTTCTTCCCTGCCTGTGCACATAGATGTTCAACTCACGCACACCACACATACACACTCACAAAAGCTGACACCCATTGCTCTTACCCCAGTCATACTCCCTCTTCCTTGCTTGAATGTTTGAGGCGAAATTTTAGCAATAGCTTGAATGCTCATTGCTCAAAGATTTGTTGGCAATAGCTTGGGTTTTTCCAATACTTTTTCTCATCCCCTTTACATCGTTGCTCATCTTTCACTCTGGTTGTCCATCTCTCTACTTTTCTCCCACTGTCTCTCTGTTTCTCTCTCTCCGCTAAATGCACAACACTCACAGGACATCATACACACAACACACTTAGGACATACACACACGACACACAATATGTTCAACAAAATGGCCCCATCTCTATTCCCCTAACTATATGCGCACATTCATCTCACCCACACACAAAGAGCACACAAACACAGAGACGCATCATACACACACACATAGCACACAACACACGTGTCTAACACCCCACACACAAACAGAACGCGCACACAAAAATCCAGCAAAAATGAATTAGCTACATTGAAAATTAAAAAATTTTAAACAAAAAACACCAAAAAAAATTTCCCTAAAAAACTAGCAATCATTTCTCTTCATCCCTCTTGGTTGACCCAATGTAAAAAACATTGGTGCAAGTACACTATGGTTTTTCCTTAATTTCATCAATTTTTGAGCCCATTATTTTTGCCTATTTTCGTGTGACAATGAAAATAACTTCCATGGGAGAGCAATGGATTTGACACAGTGGGATAGGTGTGTTGATTTGAACAAAAGTCCAAAGGAAATGTTGGAACTTGAAAGCAAAATTTGTGGAATATGATGATAATGGGTATGATCGATGACATATAAGTTCTTGCACAATAAATCCGTAAGCCTTTCCAGTGAACTATTTGATAATGTTCAATAGTGCAGACACATACAATTATTAGGTTGAAGTCACCTGGCATGTTTAAAATTTTTCTAATGGATCCTCCAAATTGTTATAGTGACGATTCAAATTTTTTAAGTTATTGGGTCAAATTTCCTTTTAGCAACAGGTCTTTCTTTATTCTTGTTTCCAAGCTTTTGCGAAGTCAATCTGTAATTCTATCTAACTACATTTGTGGTGGTCAAAGGTGTTGCTAGGTGGTTTTGAAAGAGTTGTATGGCTGCCTTTGATTTTGAGAAAAGTTGCGAATTTTGTTGGAACTGTTGGGTTGTTATGAGAAGAAAAGTTTTGAATTTGGTTGTGTGCGATGGCCATAAGCTATTTGACTTAATTCATTATGATTTATGTTACTACTCATTATTTGTGTATGCAAAATTCTATGGGGAGACATATGCTTGGCAAAATAAGTGGTGAATGTGGATCTAATTCAACAAACACTAGGTGTTAAACCAAGGTTTGCCTAAACTTTAAAATGCCTTTTTAATCGAGATGTAGTTGGTTTGTCTTTTGTATTCCTTTTATGCTTGGTCTATGAGAATTATTCCGGATTGTAAGAAAAGTCATTTTTTAAAATAAAGTTATTTGATTTCTTTAGTAATTGGATATTTATTTTATGGTTTTATGGTAACGATATTTAGTATTATTAGTGATGAAATTGGTTTTAAACCATTTTTTTAGAATGTCGTGGATGCAACTATATTTTTCATATATGACTATTCATTTAGTGAGTAAATCAAGTGCAACATTTTGGTAAATGTTTGAACAAAGATATTGCAGTAGTTGGTAAGTAATTGTATTAAAGCAAGATTGTGGTGCAATGGTGTGTCGATCCTTGGTTTCAGTCATATTTTTTTAAAAAAAAATTGAACCAATTACTAAATTTGATTATATAAATGATGTACACCAGGTGATATTATTCAATGGTTATGTTTTTAAAGGAATTTATTGATTAGTTTTTTAAAAAATAGTGGGTCAATATTGATTGATGGTCTTTCTCAATTTTTTAATTTGTGATTTTTTTTTGTTATATAGTGTCTTGTTTGCAGCTATGTTGGGTACAAAGATGGAGAGGCATTGTGGCTTGATTTTTGGGGTTATTTGATTTCTATGGAATGAGTGAATGTACTTACTTATTTTTATTAGTTTAATTTTGGTGTTAATTCAGTTTGTATTTGTATGATAAATAGTGTTAGTAACACTATTAACGTGATGCGATGAGATTATTGATTTAAGTCATGTTTATTTACACAAAGATCTGATTCTATAAGTTATACACACAACACTGTTCAGTGATAATATTATCAAAACAAAATTTGATTGACATTTTAAAAAAATAATAGTTGGTACATACCAATTATGGAAATTTTATTTGTTATAATAATTATTTTGATCTAAGTGTGTTATAGGTAGTGTTATGGGTGGTGTAGAAATATGATATACACCAACATGGATGCGGCTTGGGCTATTGTTTTTGTGGTTGTTACACAGAACCGTCAGGGCAATTTTTAGTTGTACAAAAAAATATAACTTTTAATATCAAGTTATAATTTTAGGGGGTATAAGTTACAACTGTAAAGATAAATCTCAAAATTTTATTATCGATCATGGAAGTTACAATTTTTGAACGAGAAGTTATAACTAATGAAGGGAATTCATAATCGATCACAACATTTTATGATCTTGAAAGTTTTATCTGTTGTTTGAGCAAATCTTTTGAGGTGGATGTAATTAACCCAACAAAATTTTTATTCAACTCAGTTTAAAAATTCTGCATCAATGCAAACTCATAATTTCAATTTGTTCAAGTCAATCCCCCGTTCACAAAGAATCCACAACTTTAATTATGATTTACCCGAGACATAGTTACAACATCTCATTCATGTTGGAATCAAAACAGTTTTTAGTATAAAAATTGAGTTTTTTGTCGACTTTGAGCTAAAATTAAAGTGGAACCCAATTATTTTTTGAATAAAATTTCGTGGGTTCATATTCTACTCCGTGAGGAGAATAATGTAGTATATTCACTTACTCAAATCGAGTAAGAAATGAATATGAAAATAGACTCCAAAGTGACCCTCTTGAAATGTGAAAATAAATGATATGCAATGTGGGATTTGACACCAATCCCACATTGGTTGAGGAAGAGATTCAATATGGGCATATATAGGCCAAGTTTGCTCTATGGGATTGGGCACCAAGGGGTACTACAGTTTTATGAGCGGAGCGAGCGCCTACTTACCTTCGGTTCGACCACACACGCACGCGCCGCCTGGCCGGGTTCGGCTCAGGTGTGGGTTCAACCTTGTCCTATCTTTTTGGAGAAAATTTATTTAATTAAATGGGCGTGAATTTCTTAACCCGAAATTAATTTCGGTATCCATGGGTCGGATTTATACTTCTTTCCAGTCCGGAAGTTTGGATTGTGCCTGTTCATGAAAAATAGTTATTCAAAGGTGTCTACTGGCTGCTAGAGTTTTATTTGAGTTGTGTCTTTTAGAGTGGTGATTGTCCGGAAAGTCACCATGAGGTTTATAAATACCCAAGTTCATTTTCATTCATTTCATTCAATTTTTAGTCAGTCTATTTTCGACATTAAACCGAACAGTAGTGCATAGCATTTCGGTGTGCATTTTAGAGAGTACACAATACAAGTTTGATTCGTTGTACGAATAGATTGGAGTGCTACTTTTATTCATGAAAGATCATTGTATCCTGAGAGACAGACGCTCAATATTCCATAAGCACCGAGAGAGCGGCGAAATCTGTCTTAAGGACATAGTGTCAAACACTAGCCTTGATCTACCTAAAGTTCAATAATAGTTCCTGTTTTGCAACCGGGTTAGTATTTTTTTACTTTAAGAAACAGATACGTGTAACTCTTTGTTGTTACTGTTTCCATTACACTGCTAGTGTTTGACTCTATGTAACTCTTTCGTCAAAGATTGTTTTTGTGTGATTGTCTTGCAATACATTGTTACTGTTTTGTTTTACTATAAATTATATAATATCATAAATATCAATAGGTGATTTTACTACATCTGGAACACCCCGTGGTCAACAATCTTAAGACAAATTTCCGTTAATATAATTGCTTATTTTGTTTCTGATACATGCTTTAATTTTTTAGACTGTTCTAAAATATTACAAATTGTGTAAAACCTGTTTTTTACAATCTGTGATATTTTATAGACACTTGGAAAATTTTGTAAATTCTGTTTATGTGTTTGATTTAAATAATTACACAAAACAGTGACTTTATTTTCGTGTCTGATTTAAACAGTTTCACCAAACAGTGACTTTGTTTATGTTTCTAATTTAAATAGTGACACCATACCGAAACGTTAATTTAAAAATAGTGACACTAAACAGTAACATAAGTTGTCTCTGTTTTAATAACTTACTGTTTTCCTATTTTTGAGTTGTTTGTAATTTTTATATACCAGAAATGGATGTAAATGACAATAATGTTCATGCTACTACAAATCATGTTGTGCATGTGGTGCCTATTTCTGTTCCTACTCATGTGTCTCATGGGGAGAAACCCGAAAAGTTTAATGGGAATGATTTCAAGAGATGACAACAGAAAATGTTGTTCTATCTTACTACATTGAATCTTGCAAAGTTTCTTCGTGAGGATGCTCCTATTTGTAGTGAGAATGAGACCGACCGTCAAGTTGTTGTTGCGGTAGATGCATGGAAGTACTCTGATTTTCTGTACAAAAACTATATCCTCAATGGATTGGATAACACATTATATAATGTGTATAGTCCAATTAAGACGGCTAGAGAGCTGTGGGAATCCTTGGATAGAAAATACAAAACGGAGGATGCCGGAATGAAGAAATTTGTTGTGGACAGATTCCTTGACTACAAATGGGTGGATTCCAAGACTATCATAAGTCAAGTTCAAGATCTTCAAGTAATCCTATATGAGATTCATGCCGAAGGGATGGTGCTTAGTGAATCTTTTCTAGTTACTGCAATTATTGAGAAACTACCGCCAAATTAGAAGGATTTCAAAAATTATTTGAAGCACAAACGCAAGGAGATGAAGCTTGAAGACTTGATTGTGAGATTGAAGATTGAGGAGGACAATAGAGTCTCTGAAAAGAAAGTGGGTAATCATTCCATGGAGTTAAAGGCACATGTGATTGAAGAGAGACATAAAACCAACAAGAAAAAGAAGTATGTTGGCCAACAAGGAGCTAAGGGTGGTGATTCCAAAAATTTCAAAGGCAACTGCTTTGTGTGCAATAAATCGGGACATCGTGCAAATGATTGTTGAAGCCGTAAACCACAAGAGGAAGGCTGCCTAAGCCAATATAACCGAGGTAGAAAAACTTTCTGAAAATATTTCTAACATAAGATTTTCTACTATGGTATCTGAAGTGAACTTAGTGGGAAATACCAAGGAATGGTGGGTGGACACCAGGGCCACTAGACACATATATTTAGATAAGAAAATGTTCTCTTCATATGAAACAATTAATGATAGAGAACAACTCTTCATGGAGAATTCCTCCACTTCTAAAGTTAAAAGCAAAAGAAATGTTATATTAAAGATGACTTCCTGGAAATAACTCACTCTCAACGATGTGTGACATGTTCCAGAAATTTGAAAGAATCTTGTGTCTGGATCATTGTTGAGTAAAAAGGGTTATAGGTTGGTTTTTGAGTCCGACAAATTTGTACTCACCAAGAGTGGAATTTATGTAGGCAAGAGATATATGAGCAATGAGCTCTTTAAGATGAATGTAATGACTATTGTATCTGATTTTATTAATAAGAACACATCTTCTGCTTATATGCTTGAGTCCTTTAATAAATGGCATGGTAGATTATGACATATTAATTTTGACACTTTGCGCAAATTAATGAATTTAGAATTGTTACCTAAATTCAATATTGACGCAAATCATAAATGTGAGACATGTGTTGAATCAAAATTAACTAGAGTATCATTTCATAATATTGAAAGAAACACTAAACTTCCAGAGTTAATTCATAGTGATACATGTGATTTGAAATATGTTCAAACTAGATGTGGAAAGAAATATTTTGTTACTTTTATTGATGATTACACAAGATATTGCTATGTATATTTGCTAAGGAGTAAAGATGAAGTATTGAAAAAATTCATGCATTATAAAAATGAAGTTGAGAATCAACTTGACAAAAAGATTAAGGTAATAAGGAGTGATCGAGGTGGTGAATATGATGCACCTTTCGATAGGTTCTGTCAAGAACATGGTATTATTCATAAAACTTCTGCGCCTTATACACCTCAGCAAAATGGAATTGCTGGACGTAAAAATAGAACATTGAAAGAGATGATGAATGTCATGTTGATTAGTTCGGGATTGCATTAGAACTTGTTGGGGGAAGCTTTGCTTTTAGCAAATTATATTTTAAATAGACTACCCCACAAGAAGTTAGACAAAATCCCTTATGAATTATGGAAATATCGGAGTCATTCCTACAAATATTTAAAAGTGGGGGTGTTTGGCTAAGGTGATGGTTCCTATTCCCAAAAGGATTAGAATAGGACCTAAGACTATTGAGTGTATATTTATTGGTTATGCAATAAATAGTAGTGCATATCGTTTTCTAGTGCATAAATATGATATTCTTGAAATACATATCAATACAATTATTGAGTCAAAAAATGCATCATTCTTTTAAAATATATTTCCTTGTAAAAATACATGTGATGAGAGTTCTCTTAAAAGAACTCATGATACTGTGACTAGTAATATAGACCATGAGTTTATAAATGAAGAAAGTGAAGAGGCACTTAGACGCAATAAGAGGGCAAGGACTTCCAAGTCCTATGATCCTGAATTTCTAACATATTTATTAGAAAATGAGCCTCGAAGCTTCAATGAAGCGATGTCCACTCCTGAAGCACCTATGTGGAAAGAAGCTGTAAATAGTGAAATTGAATCCATCATGCAAAATCACACCTTAGAATTGATAGATCTTCCTCTAGGGAGTAAACCATTGGGGTGTAAATGAATTTTCAAAAGGAAAATGAAAACTGATGGATCAATTGATAAGTAGGCTAGACTTGTAGTTAAAGGCTATAAACAAAAGGAAGGTCTTGATTACTTTGATACATATTCTCTTGTCACGAGAATAACATCTATTCGTATGCTCATTGCTATTGCAGTGTTGCATAATCTTGAAATACACCAAATGGATGTGAAAATAACTTTCTTAAATGGTGATTTAAATGAGGAGATTTATATGGACCAACCCGAAGGGTTTATTTCTCTGGGACAAGAGAAGAAAGTGTGTAAACTTGTTAAATCACTTTATGGTTTAAAGCAAACACCAAAATAATGGCATAAAAAATTTGACAAGGTAATGATGTCAAATGGTTTCACAATTAATGAATGTGACAAATGTGTCTATGTTAAAGACACAAACAATAGATATGTCATTGTTTGCCTATATGTGGATGATATAATTATTTTAGGTTTTAATAATAATATTATTACAAATAACAAGAAAATGTTGCCCAGTAAATTTGACATGAAGGATTTAGGTGTTGTAGATGTTATACTAGGAATTAAAATTTCTAGAACATCTAGTGGACTTGTATTATCTCAATCACACTATATTGAGAAAATACTTGAGAAGATTGACAAAGATGACAGCAGTATTGCTCAAACACCAGTTGATATAAATCTTCATTTGTCTAAAAATACTGGCCAAAGCATATCACAATTGGAATACTCTCGCATCATTGGTAGTCTAATGTATGTCATGAATTGCACTAGACCAAATATAGCATACTCAGTTAGTAAATTGAGTAGATATACAAGTAATCCGGGAGTAGACCATTGGAAGACAATTATCCAGGTTCTTAGATACTTAAGATATACCCAAAATTATGGATTGCACTATACAAGATATCTAGTTATATTTGAATGTTAAATTGATGCAAACTGGATATCTGATATGAAGGAT
>CM042185.1:15735440-15753222 GCA_023539305.1 Ilex asprella | reverse complement strand
TTTAGATAAAGCAGAAGAGGAAACTGAGTGGCTTCGCCAATTTCTGGTGGATATTCCAATATGACCTAAACCTGTGCCAGCAATTTGTATACATTGTGATAGCCAATCTGCAATTGGTAGGGCACAGAGTGACATGTATAATGGTAAGTCTAGACATATACGTCGTAGACATAATACCATTAGGCAATTGTTCTCAAATGAGATTATTTCTATTGATTATATAATATCAAAGGAAAATCTAGCGGATCCGCTTACTAAAGGTTTGACAAGAGAGCAAATAAATTGCACATCGAGGGGAATGAGATTAAAGCCTATGATACAAGAGTCACCTTAATGGCAACCCAACCTAGTTGACTGGAGATTCCAAGATTTACGGACAACCGAATTATGCGTGATTCCAAAGTAGCACTAAGGAGATAATATTTCTTACCTTTTCTTATGATAAACTAGTGATGCCTACAGAGTTTATTAGGGTAAGCTATGCTTTTAATGACTCTTATACCTTGAAAAATTCAAGTTGGATATTACAGGATATTCCTAATAGGGGTCACCTATATGGGTGTGAAGGGGCTGTTTCTATGAGAATTTGTAAAGGCTAAATTCTCTAAAGCACTCATGAAAATTAGGAGTTGTTTAAGGCTAAAATGAACACAATCATGAGAACCAATTATGTTAGGAAAGAGACTGTGTGAAGTCTATTCAATCTGATTTATCAAATAGCTAAATAGTTCAAGACGTCACGTTCACTATTTAGTCGGTAAGTCCGATGGGCTTTCACTAGGGAAGGTTTAAGGCCAAAAACTATCTATCTCGATGCACGATCTTTTCAAAGATGTACTCTGTATAGTGTGTCATCATTATCATTTACATACTAACATCCAATTTTCCATTCATGTGGGGGATTGTTGGACCCAAACAGTTTTTAGTATAAAAACTGAGTTTTTGGTCGACTTTGAGCCATAATTAAAGTGGGACCTAATTGTTATTTTTAATAAATTTTATGGGTTCATATTCTGCTCTGTGAAGAGAATAATGTAGTATATTCACTTGCTCAAATTGAGTAAGAAATGAATGAGAAAATAGGCTCCAAAGTGACCCTCTTGAAATGTGAAAATAAATGATGTGCAATGTGAGATTTGACATCAATTTCACATTGGTTGAGGAAGAGATTCAACATGGGCATATATAGGCCAAGTTTGCTCTATGGGACTGGGCCGTAAGGGATACCACAGTTTTATGAGCGAGTGAGCACCTACATGCCTTTGGTTCGATCACACACGCGTGCGCGCGCCGCCAGGCCGGGCTCGGCTCGGGTGTGTGTATGGGTGCAACCTTGCCCTATCGTTTTGGAGAAAATTCATTTAATTAAATGGACGTGAATTTCTTAACCCAAAATTAATTTCGGTATCCATGGGTCGTATTTATACTTATTTCCAGTCCGAAAGTTTGGATTGTGTCTGTTCATGAAGAATAGTTATTCAAAGATGTCTACTTGCTGCTTGAGTTTTATTTGAGTTGTGTCTTTTTGAGTGGTGACTGTTCAAAAAGTTACCAAGAGGTCTATAAATACCCAGGTTCATTTTCATTCATTCATTCAATTTTTAGTCAGTCTGTTTTCGACATTAAACCGAATAGTAGTGCATAGCATTTCGGTGTGCATTTTACGGAGTACACAACACAAGTTTGGTTCATTGTATGAATAGATTAGAGTACTACTTCTATTCGTGAAAGATCATTGTATCCTGGGAGGCAGATGCTCAATATTCCATAAGCACTGAAGTAGGGGCGAAATATGTCTTAAGGACATAGTGTCAAACACTAGCATTGATCTACCTAAAGTTTAATAACAGTTTCTTTTCTGCAATCGAGTTAGTATTTCTTTACTTTAAGAAACAAATACGTGTAACTCTTTGTTGTTACTGTTTCCATTATACTGCTGTAAACTGTGTAACTCTTTTGTGTAACTCTTTCGTCAAAGATTGTTTTTGTGTGACTTTTTTGCAATACATTGTTACTTTTTTGTTTTACTATAAATTACATAATATCAGAAATATCAATAGGTGATTTTACTACATCTGGAACACCCTATGGTCTACAATTCATGCTTTGGAGCTTTGAAGAGTATACAACCATTGTATTGAAACATAATTCTAGAGTAGGGTCTTGTGGGCTAAGCCAAAAATAAAGAAAGTTCAAGGGTTGTGTAGTGATGAAAGACAACAACAACGGAGTTAAGCTTCATAGAAAACTTGAAGGAGGCAGCATCGGAATTGGAGGCCACTTAAATGTGGTGGGGGGGCAACACCAGAAATGGGTTTGGTAGCGAGACCCTAAGATAGGAGTAAAAATTGGGTGTAACGGTGACATCATGTTACTATTGTCACCTGGTGTCACAATCTAATAACAAACACATAATAGACAAAGTGAATCCCACTTTTTTTAACATGGTGACTATTTTCCTTCATGGACATGGTAGTCATTAAATTAAAGGGAAAATTATAAAAAATTACTAAAGGTAAACTATATTTTGTGTGTGAGAGAAAAGACTACACATTTTGGGCTTGGTATCATCCTCACACAATCAAAAAGAGTCCATCCGGGACTCCTTTTACATCACGTGAGGAACAGATTGATCAATGCTTTTTGTCTATAGACAACCAGACAACAGAGACCATCGGATTGAACCCGAGGTTACAACTACTTGAAGAAAATATATCATTTCTAACGATATTGATTCTGGTCACAACTGTGTATTGTGTCGTACTTACAATTATGGTGGTTGGTCGAAAATAATTTTATGCTCTGTGTTATGTATTTGCATAATGCAAAAGTTGACATTGCCTCCTCCATGCCATATGACACTGCTTATTGAAACCTAATGTATAACAAACTGTTTTTGTAGATCCGATAAAATCATTGCAAATTTCATAAATTATTCATACAAAATTCAAAATATGAGATCATCTGTTACATGAAGTTTATAACTTCAACAGTGTTTTTCATAGAGTGAGAAAGATATAACTTCAACATTTACGCATGATGTTTATTTGATTAACTAGGAAAAAAAGATGCTAATCGAAAAAAGGGCTAGGACAAAAGGATAACATTGTTCTCAAATTCTTTCGCTACCTAATCTTGTTCAGAAGACCTGCAATTGTTGGGCCACCCTTGTCAGCATCTTCAATAGCAGTTTCACCTTTACAAATGCTTGGGCTACTACTACTAGAACCACTAGTAGTAGATTCACTTCCGTTAGCACCATTAGTGGTAGACGCACCTTCTCACGCACCACCAACTGATAGGTCTCTGGTAAACCAATGGTGGATCCACCTCTTCCATTACCACCAACTGAAACACCTCTGTCAACACCATGAACATTTGCACTCCTTCCAACTAATGAACTCTTTCCAATTGATACACACCTGCCAACACTGACTGATCCACCCCTTTCAGCAACCCTAACTGATCCAACAACCTATGCAATCCCAAATGTACGCTTGCTAGTAACTCCTGCAACCCCAACAGCACCAACTGATGTACCTCTACCAGTAACTCCAATATCTCATCCTTTGTTGCACCAATTATTAATGGAAGCTTATGTGGTCTTGGATGATTATACACATAATTCTTCACCTATGGTGTTTGGTGTACTACTGGATTAGGTATTAGGTTGTGTTACAGCACTACTATTTGCATGTGTAGCAGCACTTTGTGAATCTTGTGCATTGCTTGTGGACTTCTACAAAAGACCTTAAATGTGTAACTAAAATGTGCGTTGATTGTGGACTTCTAGCATATTTAAAATTATGCCCTTATTTGAGAAACTTAGCTCATGTAACTGCAAGTTTTTACTGGATGCTTTACATAGATTTCTTGGCTCATCTGTATCTCTCCTCCTCATTTTCTTGGGTCTCCCAGGTTGTCTCCTATATAATGGTGATAGTATTATATCATAGTTTGTGTGTATCCAATCATGATGACTTGGTACTGGATATATCAGGTTTTGATATATATCAATGTAAGCCTCTCTTCTACAATATGGATGAACGTAATCTTCAAGCTTCATCCTTAACTTCTGAATGACACTCACATCATATTTACATGGAATGCCTTGTAGGTCCCTATCCAATAACCACCTGTTCTACCCCAAAACTTTGACAACTGATATTTTGTTTAACACTCTACCTCAAATTTTTGCTCTCCTGCCTAGTTAGCAAAGAATTCCTAGACTCCGCCTTTATATGTTCCAACTTTGACTTTATTAATGGACAAATAACTCATTCATATTTCTTCATCCCTGTCTTCTTTATTTGAATCCTGTCCATCAAATACCTCATGATTCAACTTTTCCAATGATAGGTTTGTCTCTGGCCTCCATTATTGCACCACTGAAAGATTATGACATGTTATTGACTAGGGCTTCACATCTAGGCCTCATTCTAAAATGTGACTTGGTCTAGTGACAAGGATTGATCCTTGATAGCCATTGATGGGCATTGATTTTGTTCTCTACCTTAGGATCAACCTTCTCTATCTCCTTCATTGTGTGTTCAAACTCTTTCACATTCCCTGTTGAAGTTGCCTTCTAAAACAAATCTTCAATAATTTTCCATTATACTTTTGTCTGAAAATTTGGTACATATGCCTTAAATAGGATCAATGTTATGTTGTAGGCACATGTGTTTGTAATGTATCAATCAATTCTTTTTATGATAAAGAACCACTCAAAATATTAACACATGCCTATTTCACTCATTAGCTACTTCATAAACTAAGACCAAGAATCTCCACATTCAGATTCAACCACTGCAATGGCAATTGGAAACATATTATTACTCTTATCTCTGCCAAGAACACTTAGCAGATAATCTCCATCAACCCCATTCAAGAAACAATCATCAAGACCTATAATAGATCTTCATCCTCCAAGAAATTCTCTTTTTTGTGAATCTAACCTCACATATAATCTTTAAAATGTTGGAAAAATGTCCAAAATAGGCCTATCAAACTATATAATCAACACATTGTTAGGATTATAGTTCCTTACATTTTCACAATAGTCCCACAACCTAGCATATTGTTCTATCATATCACATTCAATCACATTTGATGATACCCAGAAAGAGCTCCAACTAAATACTAGGTCAGGATCTGAGCTTGGACCAGTAGGTCAGATCAGGTGGTCAGGCAAGACCTACAGAGCTCAGAAGACCAAAATCAGACCTCCCCTAGGCGAGACAATAGCGAAAATGATAAGAGAACAGATGGATGAAAGCAAGCGCCCCCGAAGCAATAGAAAGTAAGAGTCAAAGAATAAAACTCTCAACTAACTAAAATCTATTCCTAAGATCAAGGAGGATTCCACACATGAAAGGCAAGGATCTCGGCAAAGATCACAAAAAAAAAAAGAAATAGTTCTATAAATATTGGATGACACCTCCATGGTAAAGGAAGAACCCAAATCACCCTCAAATGGTATTGTAAAAACATTAAGCCATGAATAAAAGAAAAAGGAGCAAGAACGTCCATTAAAGAGTGGACTAGCCGAGCTCTACCGTCGGTGAACCACTATACTTTTCCTATGTAAATCTCCCTAAGCCCCTGATTACTCCATCCCCTTCAGCACGAGCCTTGTAGCTCAGATACACATTTGGTTTCCTTCACGTATTCTACTCATATTTGTTAATTTATACCATCAATTTGGCGCCGTCTGTGGGAACGACTATTCCTATTACAAATACACTAATCTTTCAGTGACTGATATTCTCAACTCGCAACATGAGTAGAAGTCAAACTAACCCACTGTGAATGCAAGACCAACAGGAAGCTACTAATAGCAGACAATTTGAGAATGACCTAAAGACTAATCCACCCATAGGGAATCCCCCAATAAACAACGAGTTGGAGGCCCTTCGCCTTGTCAACCAACGCCTGCTACAACAAAACGAGGAGCTCTTGAAGCTCTTGAAATGCCTACAAGAGATACGACTGGCCTAAGAAGGCCATAATAACCCCCCTCGCAGAGAACAACCACACCTGGACCCCCTTAGAGAAGTTAATGAAAGAGGAGAGAATAGTCAGACTATGGGGCAAGTTCCCCATCCACTCTCTAGGAATGGCCACGACGAAGAAGTGCAAAGTCAGGATGATGGGGTAGAAAGGAGTGATTTCTTTCCTCATCAGCAGGAAAGAAGATATCAATATTGGGAACAACACTTCAAAGATATCAAGTAAGAGCTCAGCCACATGAAGGAGACTGTGAGAAGTAAAGCTCCGATCATAATGGACGCTTGGTGCAACAGACCGAATTCCCATTCACCACTGGTGTGCTATACTTTCCCCTTGCCCCCTGAAATTCAGAATGTCGCAAATTAAGGCATTTGATGGGACAAAAGACTCTGTGGATCACCTTAACACTTACAGGAACCAGATGAGCTACATGGATACCAGGATCCAGTGCGTTGTCGCGCCTTTGTCATTATGTTAAAGGGGTCAGCCTTAGCTTGGTTCAACAGTCTCTCCCAAGCCTCAATCTCCTCCTTTAAGGAGCTTTCTATATCCTTCGTGTCTTATTTCATAGGAGCTCATAGCTACAGAAAGTCGAGCTATCACCTATTGAATGTGAAGCAAAAACCCCAGGAGAACCTCAGATCCTATGTCCAAAGGTTCAATTCGGAGTCATTAAAGGTTTATGTCCCAGATGAAAAGTTTGTCGTTACGGCCTTCATAGCGGGTTTGGGAGTACAATCCAAGGATTTGATGTTCTCAATATCAAAGAATTCTCAGGCAAGCATGGCCGAGGTGCTAGTTAAGGCAGAAAAATACATCAACGGCGAGGAAGGTCTTCTCTCAAAGGTAGGGAGCTTATCCGCGCAAAATGAAAATGGGAAAGAAGAGAGAAAAAGGGGTTAAAGTCCCAAAAGAGAAAGAGGATGAGATAAGTCTCCAAGAAGAGACAAAGACCGCTCCCCCAAAAGAAGGGGAGACGTCAAAGATCATTTAGGTCCACCACAGCCAGAGTTATAACCGAGGTACGCTCCTCGGCAGCTCTCGCCTCTCACCGCAGCAGTATCACAGATCCTATATGAGGTATAAAATAAAAAGTTCCTAAGGTGGCCTCCTCGAATGAATGCGGATCCAGCTAAAGGAGATCCCACCAAATATTGTGAGTACCATAGAGATCATGGTCACCACACTGATGATTACAACCAGTTGAAGAAAGGGATCAAGTTTTTGATCCAACGAGGGCATTTGTGCTGCTGCGTAGCTCGTGGGGATCAGAACCAAGCCCTATTACCGCCACCAACTCAGCAGCAAGCCCCTGCACAACATCAATAGCCTCTAGGAGAAATCAAAGTGATATCAGGAGGATTCGTACGAAGTGGGGATTCCAGCGTAGCTAGAAAGGCACATTTGCGAAGAATCATAGCCGACGAGACACTGAAAGTACACATTGTGTCCAAGACACCTGGCTGAGCACATCCATCACCTTCTCAGACTCAGAATTAGAAGGTTGCCACTATTCCCATGATGACCCCTTAGTGGTTGTCATGGCTAATAGAATAGTTCATCGAGTCTTGATTGACAATAGAAGCTCTACAGATATCATTTTTACTTCTGCGTTTGACAAAATGGGCATAGGTAAAGAAAAGCTATAGCTAGTAAGTGCTCATTTGTTGGGGTTTTCAAGGGAGAGAGTGTTACCCTTGGAATCAATCCAACTTGTGCATACCATGGGGATCCACCCTACCAAACCACCTCAACTATGAGATTTCTAGTGGTTGATGCCCTTTTTGCATACAACATGCTGCTTGGAAGACCCGTCCCTCAACGCAATGAAGGCTATCCCTTCTGCCTATCACTTGGTTATGAAGTTCCCTACGAAATGGAGTTGGAGTGGTCCAAGGAGACCAGCGCGTGGCAAGGGAGTGCAACATGGCTTTCATGAAGCAGAAAGAGGTTGAAAGCAACCAATTGGATGAACTCGACATGAGAGACGAGCTAGACACAAGACCAACGCCATCGGAAGAGCTAGAGCCTGTGCATCTTGACGAGGAGCTAGAGCATCTTGTTTACATCGAGTCTAGGTTGAGCAAGGAAACTAAGGATCTTCTAATCCATTTCCTAAAGCAAAACATGAGAGTATTTTCTTGAAAAAGAGAAATTTAGGAATGTATTGACCCTTGGGTTATCACACACAAACTAAATGTGAATCCAACTTGCAAGCCTATTAAACATAAGTGGAGAAACTTTATCTCAGAACGCCAGAAAGCAATCAATGAGGAGGTCAGTAAAGTTCTCCACACCAAAGCCATTAGGGAAGTAAACTACCCTACCTAGTTGAAAAATGCGATTCTTGTCAAGAAGATCAACTGCAAGTGACGACTCTGCATTGATTTCACTGACTTCAATCGAGCATGCCCCAAAGACAGTTTTCCCTTGCCACGGATTGATCTAATAGTGGACGCTACAGCTGGGCATGAGCTCCTCAGCTTTATGGACGCCTTCTCAGGCTACAATCAGATCATAATGGACCCTAGCAGTCAAGAGAAGACATCTTTTGTGACCGAACAGGGAACATACTGCTACCAAGTCATACCTTTTAGATTGAAGAATGCTATAGCCACATATCAACGCCTGGTGAATCGGATGTTCCAAAAGCAGATTGGGACATCTATGGAAGTCTGCATTAATGATATGCTGGTAAAGTCACTAAAGGTAGAGCTCCACATCCAACACCTAACAGAATTATTCCAGATCCTTAAGGAATACAAGATGAAACTCAACCCTGCGAAGTGTGCCTTTGGAGTATGAGCAGGAAAATTCCTAAGCTTTATAGTCAACACTAGAGGAATTGACGCCAACCCAAAAAAGGTTAAAGAAGTACTCGATATGCAACCACGATCCAACACAAAAGAGATTCAACATCTAATAGGGAGAATAGCTACCTTGAGTCGTTTAGTGTCCAGATCAAGTGATAAATGCCAACCCTTCTTTCAAGTCTTAAAAAAGGCATTCCAATGGGATACATGATGTGAAGAGGCGTTCAAGGCCTTGAAGAACTATCTGAGCTCGCCTCTTATTCTGGTAAGCCCCTTAGAAGGGGAGGTACTTACTCTCTACCTAGCTGTCTCAGACTTCTCAACCAACGCAGCACTAATAAGGAAGCAAGACAGAGCTCAACAACCAGTCTACTACTGTGGCAGAGCTCTGAGGGGGGCAGAGGAAAGATATCCTAAGATGAAAAAAACTTGTTTTAGCTCTTGTTACAACTGCTCGAAGACTTTTTCAGGCTCATACTATCAAGGTCTCAATAGGTCAGCCGATGAAGCAAGTGTTGCATAAACAAGAGTCTTCCGTAAGGCTAGTTAAATGGGCTATAGAACTCAACGAGTTTGATATCAGATATAAGCCTAGAACTGCCATAAAAGGGTAGATTTTGGCAGATTTTATCACAGAATTTACGATAGCTGCACCTATGGATACAAAGGCAACACAGCTAGTATTCGACCTCCTCACGTGCAAACTTTATGTGGATGGAGCTGCCAATACTCAAGGAAGGGGGAGGTCTAATTCTAACCTCTCCAAACGGGATAGAAGTCGAATACGCCCTCAAGTTTGGGTTTAAGGCTTCAAATAATGAGGCAGAATATGAAGCTATCATTGTAGGACTTAACCTTGCTCACTCGTAAGAGGCAAAGCAGCTGGAGGTCTACAGTGATTCCTAGTTCGTAGTAAAGCAAATAGACGAGTCTTATGAGGCTAAGGGTGAGAAAATAACCCTTTATCTCAGGAGGGTACATGAATTAATCAAGAAGTTTGTACAAGTTAAGATAAGACACGCTCCCAGATCTGAGAATTCACGAGCAGATGCTTTGGCGAGGCTTGCAACTGATTCGCAAGAGAACTTGGATAGACTAATACCAATGGAGCATCTAGCGGAGCCATCTGTTAGTACTGAGGAGGAATAAGTGCTCCCTGTTTTGATCCAGTCGAGCTGAATGGATCTCATCATAGGGTATCTATAGAATGGAACCCTGCCAGAAGATCCCAAAGAAGCTTCGAAGCTAAGAACCAGGTCAGCTAGGTTTTCTGTCTTGCAGGAAAATTTGTATAATGGAGGTTTTTCAACACTTCTCCTTAAATGCATAAAGGATGAAGACGCTAACTATGTACTCAGAGAAATCCATGAATGAATCTGTGGTAATCACATTGGAGCTCGGACTTTGGCACGAAAGGCACTAACGCAAGGATACTACTGACCCACTATGCTCAAAGATTCTGCAGATCTAGTCAAGAAATACAAGGTCTGCCAAGTTCACGCCAACATTCTCCATTTTCCACTAGAACTCTTGACCTCAGTGGTGAACTTGTGGCCCTTCCAGCAATAGGGTTTGGACATACTTGGACCCCTTCCTACTAACATTGGACAGCTCAAGTTTGTCATCATTGGAGTGAACTACTTCACCAAATGGGCAGAGGTGGAGCCCTTGACAACGACCACCGGACAAAAGGTTCAGAACTTCACGTGGAAGTGAATAATTTGCAGGTTTGGGATCCCCAGAGCAATAGTTTCTGACAACGGAAAAAATTTTGATAACCCTAAGTTCAAGAGATTCTGTGCCATGGTCGGGATAAAAAATTACTTTTCAGTTCCAGCTCATCCACAGTCTAACGGACAAGCAGATGTCACAATCAGAACCATCAAGACAGGTCTAAAGGCCAGACTTGAAGCTCTTAAAGGAAAATGGGTGGAGCATATCCCAGAAGTATTATGGGCTTATAGGACAACAATTAGATCGAAAACCCAGGAAACACCATTTGCCTTGGCATTCGGAACTAAGGCGGTGGCGCTGGTAGAAATTGGAATCCCATTTCCCAGGACGGAGTTCACAGAACCTGCACAACGACAAGTCATTTCTACTGAACCTTGATCTCCTGAATGAAAAGAGAGACATAGCTCTTCAGCACATCTAGAGCTACCAGAGGAAGACAACAAGGTATTACGACAAAAAAGTCAGGCACAAGAGTTTTAGGGTTGAGGATCTGGTACTCAGGAAACTCCTGCTTGCAAGAAAAAACCATTCTCATGGGAAATTAGGCCCTAATTGGGAAGGCCCTTTCATCATCTCCAGGGTAATAAGACTTGGAAATTACTAGTTGCAGACCGAAGAAGGAAAAATCCTACCTCATTCTTAGAACACAAAGCATCTCAAAATATTTTTTCAGTGAGTTTCTTTTGTAAGAAAATAGTTATCAATAGAATAGTAAGTTATTTCAGCAAGATTCTTCTAAGTAGCCAAGTAGCTACCGACGAGTTTAACAGCTCAAAAAGTTTTTAAGTAACTAAGAAGCTACCGATGAGGCCCTCTGACCTCGAGGTCTACGGCTCGAAGCACCATAAAATGGCTAGAAAGCTAATGATGGACTTTTTAGTTCAGAAACTGAGCCACGCAGCTTAGGATGAACTCCTAAGTTCATAAAACAAGGAGGAGTCACGTAGCTCAGGATGAACTCCTATGTTCATCAAACGAGGATGAGCCACGTAGCTCGGGATGAACTCCTACGTTCATAAAATGAGGATGAGTCACGTAGCTTAGGATGAACTCCTCAGTTCATAAAATAAGGATGAGCCATGCAGCTCAGGATGAACTCCTCAATTCATAAAATGAGGATGAGCCATGTAGCTCGAGATGAACTCCTCAGTTCATAAAATACAGATGAGCCACGTAGCTCAGGATGAACTCCTAAGTTCATATGAGCGAGTTCTGCAGCTCACGACGAACTTTACATTCCATACAACGGAACCCCATAGCTCACAATGAACACCTCAGTTTGCGAAAATCAAAGCGAACACTTGGGTGCAAGAAGAGCCCTCGTAGGGCTAAGATAAGCCATGCAACTTATAGACATACAACAATGCAAGAGAGAAACTTGTTTAAAACCAATGTTCATAAACACAGGCAAGCATCCAAAAGAAAAGACATAAAGTCTGTTACAGCAAAATCGTTAAAAGGGAAAAGCTTTTAGTTTCCCTCAAGTTGCCTTTTCAATCCAAGGACTTCCTCCTTCAGGAGTGCGTTCTTCTCCCGCAGATCATCTCTTTCTTTCTTCATCTTTACAAGCGTATTAAGAAGCTTGTTCCTAGTAGAGGAAAGTAGAACGACACCTAAAGAGGAACCAGCTGAAGAAGAAGAGTCGTTAAACCCATCCCTCTTACGTTTTTGAGAAGATACTTCAACATCCTTATCAGACTTTGGAATGGATGAAGTAGGAGAATCTGGAAACAAAGCAAAATTCATGGCAGCCGCTGCAGCACTAAGCAAGAAAAGGTTGCCTAATGTCATCAGTTCAGGAAAAGACATAGGCTCAGCCTAGGCTATCTGCTAAACTTTCATTGATTCCAACAGATCAAGGCCAGGTGCACCTATGCAACGACATCACAATGAGAGCAGGTCATCAAGGACCTAGAAGAAAAAGTACTCAAGATACTTATCAATACAAGAGAAACTTCCCCAAGATCTGGGAACTCTACACCCTCTGTGGTGCAGCTCAGATGATCCCCAAGAATCTTCAGAAGCAAAGAAAAAACGTTTAGCCCACCCTTTAGGTGGGTAAGGTAGATCATAAACCAAATGGCGCGAGCGCAAACTCCTCCACCGGAAACAGCTGAAGCAAGGAAGCTCATCATCTTCAAGCTCATAAAAGTAAAGGAATTTGGGGACAGTAAGGAACTCCTTGTTACCATGTAGTCTCTAGAAGATTAAAAAGCTAATCAAGGCACCTCATCTACTAAGAGAAAGGCAAGAAGGGCACAACACACAATAAGCCAGCATCCACCCAATAGAGGGATGGATAGGAAGTCGAAGGCCCATCTTCAGAGCACTTTCAAAGAAACAGACATCTCCTTGAGGGAGATAGTTACAAAGCTCATCAAAGATTGGGATTCATAGAGGCAAGTCTAAATCAGGGAAGAATCGCCTTTTCACCATGTCCAAATCCGAAAAAGTCATCACCGAGGGAAACAAGTAATTGTGTTGCCACTTCCACTCGATTCCTGAGGAAGTTCGTTCCCTGAACAAGGAAGAAATGGAGGCAGCCATCAGAATCAAGAAGGAAAGACAAAGAGCAAGAACACTTCAAGATTCAAGAAAAAGCCCCAAGTTTCAAAAAGAAAAGAATCCAAGAAACTATGAGAAGCCTGAAGAAACCCGTGTCTTTAAAGAGCCAAGAAGCATGTGAAAAGAAAAGTTAGTGATCCCCTAGAGTTTCCAGATTAGAACGGCAACAACAAATTTAGAAAGTAAAGGGGTGCGGACAAAGAAACCCACCATCCAATGCTCCCTTAAGGGCACCAAAAACATGATTACTAGCGGATGTTCATACAAGGCCAACATCCAGGGGAGCTTGGGAAGGGCATCTTACTTACAGTTGATTCAATGAAGAAAACATCCCCAGTAGTCTCAACATTTTCCTAATACCTCTCATTCATCTGAAGCATTTTCAGCACTCAGCAAGTTAAGAGAAGTCCAGTACATTAAGCTGCGACATGATTCGTAAGACTCACTTCAAGTCCATAATGAGAAAACCCATAGTTAAGCTCTGCCAACCCAATTCTACTAAGGGGAGTAAAGATTATGCTAAAGAAGACCTTCTAGTATGTCTCCTTGAGGGGACTTCTCAGATTTCCTTGGGCTGAGGTCAGTTCGTATGGCTACATGGACCCCTTGCCCCTTCTTTCATTAGTGTGCTCATGTACACAACAGCATAGCGCCCACAGGTATACATGGGAAGGGCCCTAGGATCAAATTACTTATTCTCTTTGCCAGATCTAGCAAACCTCTTGTCACTAAGAGGAATGGCAAAGCACCTGCTGAGGGCACCAAAAAGCAGGGAGGAGCTCTTGAGGTATCAACTCCCCAGCTCTATAGCTCCAGGGAAGCTCTTGAAAAATATGTTACAAGACACACCAAGTCTTCCTTACATGTCAACACCTCATTTAGCCCCTCAAACTCAGCAATT
Source organism: Ilex asprella (assembly GCA_023539305.1). Taxonomy (NCBI): domain Eukaryota; kingdom Viridiplantae; phylum Streptophyta; class Magnoliopsida; order Aquifoliales; family Aquifoliaceae; genus Ilex; species Ilex asprella. The sequence goes on along the minus strand of CM042185.1, from coordinate 15,739,200 downwards.
TTGCTCTAAGAAGAACTGAAGTACTTCTCAAAGTAGGGGACACGGGGAATATAAAGCAAAGAAGAGAAAAATTACATCTTAAACGCGTCTTAAATCAGAGTTACGTTTCATTTCAAAACAGAAGTTGCATTTCAGATTACGAAGTCAGGGTACATTGAACACGAAATTAGAATCACATAAAAAGGAAAAAGCTCTAAGTTTCTGAAGAAAGTATAAGTGAGGGATTCTACAACTCAGCAGATGAGCCTTTAGCACCAAGAGGCAAAAGAGGAGAACTGTTAGGGGTGCTAGTCGTAGGGACCCCTATTCCTATCGTCTGTCAATCTTGAGTAAGAGCCTCATTCTAAGATCGGTAGAAAATGGCACAGTAGCAAGAATAACGATAGGGATAGCTGGAAGCTCAGTAGTTACAGGAACAGAGACTGTCCCAAGAGGGAGAGCTGCAGAAGCATCCTAGGCCAAGACCCCAGCAGGAGGAGCAGATGTCTCAACACCTTTTGGAGCCAGAAGTTGAAAGACCTAAAGTGCCTTCCTCAGCCTCTGTATCAGACTCCTCAAACTCCTCCTCAGTTGGGATATCAAAGTCGAGGTCTGGATAGGTCTTCTTGGCTTTACGTTGAAAGGCAAGATATTTAGTTGCCCACTTGGTGATGACATCATCTTTAAGCTCATGAATTATATCGTCCTTCTGCTTGATAATGGCTTATGTGCCTTGAGCTCACTACAAAGGGTACCATTCGCCTCGAATAGAACGACGTATTCCCCTTTCAGATTCTTAAGGGAGCTCTGGGCATCAAAAGCTTCTTGGCTGGCTTTGACCCTGACATCGATTTTAAGTTTCAGCTCCTTCCTGGTCACTCTCAGCTCATCACTGGCTTTCTTTTCTCCTTCCTCTGCCTTATCTCTTGTGGCTTGTAAGCCCTTGAAGGTCGAGACCTGCTTCTCTATTTTCTCTTGAAGATCTTGCACTTGAGCTAAGAGGTCATCATTATCGAATGATAGCTCGACCACCTTGAGCTGGCATGCCTTCATAGCTTTGGCAAAGTCCTCTAAAGATTGAATTCTACCCATCAAGCTCTTCACATGAATAGTAAATTGGGGACATAAAGGAAAACAAGTGAAGATTAGCATACAATTTTGACATACGCTTAAATGGAAACATAAAAATACATGGACTTACCGCAGCTGCTCCTTGGATAGCTGAGCTGATAGAGACCTCAAGAGGCATGGAAGAGGTCCTCTGGACGTCAGGATCAGGGAGAATGGAGGAAATGGTCCCTGCAGCAAGTTCAAGGTTGTCAAAAAAAGAACCCTCAGGCTTCTCGATCTTCAGATGTTCTCCTCTTTCAATCCCAGAGCTCATCAGAGGTAATTCAAGAACCCTCTTAGATGACCCATCTGAAGCAGAGGTCATTTGAAGACGAGGTATCAGCTCCAAAGCCTTCTCTACTTCAGATGAAGTGGGAGAGGTCAGGCCTGGCTCGAGAGCTTGTTTAGAGGCAGGCCGAACCCCTTGGAGCAAGGGGGTGCTTGATGATGGAGCCAAAGTCTTTGTGGACGAAATGGGAGAAGGGGAGAACGCCCCCAACCTCTGGACCTTAGCCCGAGTAGTGGGCTACTCCTAGAGCCGACCTCGGCCTTACATTTGCCACCCTTCATGCTCTTCTTTAGCTGGTCGACTCTAGCCTGGAGTTCCTCTGGGGTAAACTTCATTGTAGAAGAACCTGAAAACTCGAAATAAACAAATCAAAAGGAAAAAGAAAGGCTAAGAACGGGAGAGCTAACGAAGGGAGTCTCACCTGATACCTCTTCAGCACTAATGGCAGAAAGAGGGATTGAGGCTTCCACTGTTACCTCAGGAAGTTTAAACCCTTGCCTTACAAGAACCTAAGGCTTAATGAGCTCAGAGTATTTTTCTAGATCACACTTCTCCAATCTCAACATACGTCTTGTCCTTAGCACTGTGTTCGGGTCAAATACCTAGAAAACGACATAAGTAGAACAAAGTTAACAAGACAAACCACCAAATTCGATCTAGTAAGCTCAGGTAGACACTCACCCAAGTTATTAAGGACATACCAGGCTCTAGGAATTAGAAGAGTGTCTGTCTTATCTGCTGTGTTGTACTCCCACTGTGGGCCCCCTACGAAGAAGAAGAAAATTTTTCAACGTTTATGGGAGCTCGAGAGATCAGAGATAATCAATTTGGCGTTAGGTCGTTTGAAAATGTACAAAAAACCTTCAGAAGAATTGTGCTTGACGTTAAAAAAATTCATAAGTAAAAAAATTGTGGGGACCACGAGCCCGTGTTTCTTGAAGAAAACAAGGAGACCCACCAAAACGCCCCAGAAGTTAAGAGAGAGTTGGGTGGGACAGACATTGAAGTGCTGCAAGACACTCTTAATAAATGGATGAATAGGAAAGCGAAGGCTATTCTCAAAGGCAGTTCTAAAAAAATAGACCTTCTTATAAACAAGGGAAACGTACGAGGTAAATTCATCAGGGCAATAGGTCTGGACGCTAGGAGGGAAACCGTAATGAGCACTGAAAATCTTCATAAGAGAGGGAATGGCCTCTTTAGCACCCACGATTTCAGCAGTTCTGAAGGCACCCCCTAAGCCAGTAGCGCTAACAGAAACTCCCACACCACTCACCTTGCTTTTACCTTTGCTGGGCTTGGTGGGCACTGGAGAGGAGTTTGAGGGAGGCTCCTCAACATTTACCTTAGCATCGACAGAGCCGACGCTTGGGAAATTATAAATTTCATCTCCCACCTCTCCTAAGTCGACATCCTCCTCGGCAGACCTATCTCCCAAGAAGGAAACAGAGGAAGGAGTGGCTCCAAAGGAGGCAGACATTATTAAACAAGAGAAAGGGAGATCAAAAGAGCGGTAGAGAGAAGGAACATCGGTTAAGCACTCCCTAATAACCCAAGGGTCAACACAGTAGCTTCCAACCCCGAGAACCCGCACGATAGAACCCCAGTCCACAAAGAGAGGAATAGGAGACAAACAATTGTCTCGGTTCTAGAAATAAAAGAACTGAAAAGCCCAAAAATGCGGTAACCACCTCGAACTCGAGGGATTCAGAACGACAAAAAAGGTGAGGAGGGCAAAAAATGTACCTAGCTTAGAATGAACAACGAACCACATCCCAAAGTGGAATTAAGGGAAGGGAGCACTGCTAATCCTCGAATCGAACCAAGAAAACTAGATTTCGAGTAAAAATCAAAAAACCTCAAGCCAGGAAACCAAGAATTCGAGAAGAGAAGAACAGAGAGGGAAGCTGAATAGTGGAATAAGGTGGTTCTAGTAGCCGTTTGAACATTTATACCTTAAAAAAAGTGGGTTGAAACGTGCACGGGAATCAAAAAAACCATGATTGCTGAAAATCGTCAAAAAAAAAAAAATCAAACCCCACGTGCAAGTCAAAGGTCTGCCATGTGCTGGTCCGACTCGTTTCTAAACAACTCAGCCCTTGTCCAAGCTCGCTTGGACCAAGGGTTGATGAACAACTGATGATACCCAGAAAGAGCTCTAACTAAATACTAGGTCAAGATATGAGCTCGGACCAGGAGGTCAGGCAAGACCTAAGAGCTCAAAAGACCAAAACTAGAACTTCCCTAGCCGAGACAATAGCGAAAATGATAAGAGAACATATGGATGACAGTAGGCTACCCCGAAGCAATAGAAAGCAAGAGTCAAGGAATAAAACTCTCAACCGACCAAAATTTACTCCTAAGATCAAAGAGGATTCCACA
>CM042185.1:15711064-15735430 GCA_023539305.1 Ilex asprella | reverse complement strand
AAAAAAAAATGAAACAGTTCTATAAATATTGGATGACACCTCCATGGTAAGGGTAGAACCCTAATCATCCCCAAAGGGTATTGTAAAAATATTTAAGCCATGAATAAAAGAAAAATGAGCAAGATTCTCCATTAAATAGTGGACTACCCGAGCTCTACCGCCGTTGAACCACTGTACTTTTCCTGTGTAAATCTCCCTAACCCCCTGATTACTTCATCCCTTTCGGCACAAGCCTTGTAGCTCAAATACACATTTGGTGTCCTTCACGTATTCTGCTCATACCTGTTAATTTACACCATCAACATCAATTGCTCTATAACATTTAGTCGGATCGATGTCTACCAAAATATCTCTATGAATTGACCTCTGGAATGATTTCAAGTCAGAATTAAGTTTGTCCCTTGTTTTTTTCATGTATTTCCTAGCCAAGTACCTTGAACCAACCAACTCATTTCCATAACTATTGCCACTTATGTGCTCCCTAGTGATTTACTTGATTTGGAAAGTTCCCGTCCTTCTAATTGGAGAAGCATGGATTCTCCAATTACATCCATACCTACAAACGACATTGATCCTTTTGTTTTCATTCTTTACCCACTTCAAGTCATTACTCCCTTGCATGACCCATTCCTTTAAGGCATCCTGAATATCTATGGGTATGAAAATTTCATCCCAATTGTTAACTTAGGATTAACCATGTCTCTATCTTTATCAAACTCTGAATAACCATCATCATTGTCATCTTAATAAACCTTCTTACCAAGGATATCCCATTCATTTTCATTTTTAGAATACCAACCTATTTCACCTGCACTTGGTCCATTACCTAATATGTTTTCACTTATATCTTTGTTGTTTCTATTTTGTGGATGATGTGGTTGAGCTAAAGCCCCATCAAACATATGTCTAGCTTTATCAGCTACTTGTTATGCCCCATCAGACACAAGTTTAGCCCCATTAACCACATATCCAGTCTTATCCCCCATATGTACAGCCTTATCAACCATAATTTCAGTTCAAGTTTCAGCCACATTTTCTCTAGTGTGAATATTATCACCACCAAACTGCACATTATTAGACCTAGCAACACTATTGTCATCCCCAACATTATACATCTTCATAAGGTGTTTCAACCCTTCTGTCATCAAACTTGGTTCCTCATCACTAGAAGACTATTTTGCACCATGTTAAATTTCTGTTGATATAACTTGTATTGGGACTTGGCCCTTCTCCCCATACACCACAATTGTATCTTTGCCTTGGTAGGCCTTGAGCATATTGATTAGCCATAAATATTACATATTTACCCTATCATTTGTGGGTTAATTGTCACGAGTTTGGACTTAATTGTATGAAATTAATGTTGTATTTGATTTTATCATGATTTAATTGATGGTTGTCTATTTTGCAGGTAAAATGGCAAGATTAGGAGACAAATAGGCAAACGTAAGAGTGCAATGCACAAATAAAAAGAGAAAATTGAAGATTGAAGTTTAGAAGACCACGCTCGGACATCATTTATCCATGTCTGGATGTGAGGTGCTGCATCAAAGACAAAAAAAAGGCTAAGCTCCCAGAAGGCCACGCCTGGATGTCACTTAATCCATGTCTGGATGCGCGTTGAACTGCCTGTTTCGTCTTGATGTCCTTTAATCCATGTCTAGACGCATGTCTTTGTTCCCAACCAATCAGAAAAGCCCGATGATACAAGATGGACTTCATCTTCCTCTTTTGGGAAAAATGTTTTGTAGTTTTAGAGAGTTTTGAGAGCTTTTACTAGATCTGGTTTTTTTTTCATTAATTTTTTTCTTTAATTCTATGATTAGCACATCCTCTATGGCTAACTAATCTCTTTTACTAAGGCTGGGGGTTTCGTTTCATTTTGGGTATGTAAATTAATCATATATTCTTCATTTGATGACTACTTTAATAATTCAATTCCTCTTATTTTTGCAAAGCTTTCTCTCCATATAATATCTTGAATTATTATGCAAATTTTGATGGATGCTTGAGATTTTCTATAAGTTGAATAATTAGGTGTATATGCTTGGGTTGAATTGTTAGAGTTTTCATCTAATTAATTGATTTGTTGGTTTTTATGAATTTAGATGTTTGATTGGTTAATTGCTTGATTTATCATTAACTGTAGGCATGTAGAATGCTTATAATTAACAATTGAATGTTTGGATTTATTTAGATTAACTCATTGATTACTAAGAGAATTTCCTAATTAATTAATGTCAAATCCTTTAATTGGTTTCACAAAACCAATTAACTCATGATCACAAAACCAACAAAAAAATCAGAAATGACAAACAATAAACTATCTCAATATACATATTTTATCTCGTGCATGGCCTAATCGTCACATGCAATTTCTATTTCTAGTGTTTAGACTGACAAATAGGTTATACCAACAAATATTTGTGCAAATTTAAACCTAATAGTTGTTCAATTGACAATTTTTCCCTCTCAATCTCTCTCTCTTATATCTCAGATCTCATTCTCTCAGCCTTGCTGAACACAGACAGATGAATGAGATGATCGAATCGTTAGGTGAGAAGACCTTTGGTTATAAATGAGGGTAATAAGGTCAATTTATCATTCTGTTAATAGAGTTAAGGGTTTTTAGTTAAGTCCAAAACGGTAGAGGGTTGGTTATATGTAATTTTAAAACAATAGGTAGGTAATTTGAAAATGGGTCAAACCACAAGGGGATAATTTATAATTTGCACTAAATTAGATGAAAACTACTTACCTACATATTTGTTTATTATTAGTTGGTGATATCACATAACATTGTTGACGTCGTGTTACTGTTACATTCAATAATTTCTTGAGGCAGAGGTAGTGATGGCTATGATTTTTGTGTTGACAATGACTTTGAGTTTTGACACCACATCATCACCGTCATTTGATGTCACCATTCAATAAAAAAAATAATAAGTGAATCCCACTAAATTTTATAACCATTCCTCCATGTAATATAATAACTATCCATATAAAATAATGGAAATCACTTTGTTAATTTCGGTATTTTCTCTTAGATAGTGACTCTGCGTAACGATAATGACTTGGTTACATTTACTATTTTCTCATAGGAGGTGGGGGCTGACAAGTGGGATCCATTAATGTGAGATTTAGGGGTGCAACTTGGGCGGGTTGAGAGGTCAACCCTAGCCTAACTCTAGGTATATAATCTTCAACCCCAACCCTAAGCCTAACCCTACCTCACTTGAGGTATTCAAATTCGGGTTGAATTCAGGTTATTAATTCAGGCTGATTTCGAGTTAAAAATCGGGTTGGACTTGGGTTACTTACTTCGGGTTGATTTTTTGAAGTATAAATTTGATTTTTTTCAAGTGTAGATCTAATTTTTTCAAGCTATCTAGGATGAAGGGCGAGACGTAGATGAAGAGAGAGGGAGTGAGAGAATGAGAAATGATGAGTGAGAGAGGGAAGCTAAGAGTCTGAGACAACTCAGACGTGTGACGATTTAGAGAGGGAGACTAAGACAAGGAGGAGTAACGAGTGAGAGAGGGATCAGAGAGTGATGAAGACATAAAGATGAAGACTTGAAGTGAAATGAAAGTATGGACTCTAAAGAGTGAAGATAATTTCTAACTCTAAATATATTTATATATTTATATATATTTGAGTTCAACCCCATTTTAATTTTAGGGTTGAACCCGACAACCCGAGCCTCAACTCGAGATTTACCCAAATTCAATTTGGGCTGAATTTTTTTTGCCCAGGCCTAACCCAAGCATTAAAAATTCTAACCCAAACCCTTTTTTTCGGAGTGAGCTCGAGTTAAATTTGGGTTGGGTTGGCCCACCCAAGTCGCACCTCTAGTGAGATTCTTTTTTACCCCATCCGTTGGGTTCTCAGTATGGGTTTGGGTACTAATTTGGAATTATTCATGTGTGTTTACGTCTAGCCACTCAAATAGAGGGGTAAAAAGGTCTTTTAAATGAAACTTTAACCACCAAGCCAATCAACTACTAATGTCAATTATTTATAATTTTGACTCAAATTTAGACTTAAATTTAAATTTAAATAAAAAAATCTAAAAAATTTGTTTCCACATTTGACTCAAACTTATACAAATTCGAATAAGACTCATTTTTTTACTCAAACCATGGGAGACTCAAATCCTTACTCAAATCTTTAATTGCGAGACTTTAACATCTTTTACAGATCCAATGGTCATCTTTATTTTTTTAAAATTTAGGTTTACTTTCATTTAAATTTGAGTTTATCCATTAGAACGTTTTATATCAAATCAAATTTAGACTCAAATTTGAGTAAAAAATTGAGTTATGGTTGAAGATATTCAATATCAAGGATATCCATGTCATTTGGCCAAAACTTAGGAGGTCCAAATCATTTTCATCTTAATGTCCTGATTAGTATGATGAAAAAATGGAAGGATAAAAAGTTTAAAGGATAAAAAATTAGAAGGATAGATAAAACATCATGTTTGGTAAAGAAGGAAAATAGGAATGATGAAAAAATTAATGGATGAGTTTTCCTTCCACTCACCAAAATCAATTCCTAAAAAATCAGAAGGAAAGTGGATAGAAAGTTAATTATTTATTTGAAATGTATCTTATTTGTTTATATATTTTTGGATATATACATATATTATGTATACATTAGTATCATTTATATATTTATATTTTTTTAAAAAAATAAAAATAAAATAAAAAATAAAAAAAATATTTTTTCCATCTTAGCTAAAGGTAAAAATTCTCAACTCAACACGATGACACGACTCAAACTCGATACAAACTTGATTATAATTCAACATAAACTTGAAAATGACCTGACACACAAATACGAAATATAAATGACTCATTCAGTTTAACCCATCAGACCCAAAAATAACACCATCAATCCGTTTATTTAAGAATGAACACTTCCTTTATTTTTTTTCGTTTATATGATAGCACGAAATTAATACAAAATTAATATTTCAACTAGTATTATAAATATAAAATGTTAATTATTTGAAACTATTTATTAAGCACTGACATATTATTATATATAAAAAAATTACTCATTATTATTGTTATATTTATTTAAATTAATTTTTAATTTGTAAAAAAGTATGAACATGGATTCAATTAAGTAAAAATAAAATATTAGCGTTAAATTTTGTATTCAAATTTTTTGTGAGTTAATACGAATACAAACACGAACACAAAACAAAAATAAACTGATCAACTCGATACAACACGATTAGTTAAATGAATTAAATTATGTTTAACTAATGTTCGACACAAACCCGTAATGACTCTACACAAACTTGATACGACATAATTCGATTGTCACTCTAAATCTTAGACAACACCAAAAAAAATTAATTATTTTTATTTTTATTTTTCATTCATCATACTAAACACAAAGGAAAAAAAATATATCATTTTTATTTTCCTTCTTTGAATGATAGAAAATTTATCTTTTTTACTTTCCATTCCTCATTCCTACCAAACAGACCATAAGTTCTACCTGAGATTGCCCAACTTGAATTGAACCATACTATGTGTAACTCATACCTAAAGGCACAGTATAATATAAATAATTTTGAGAAGAATGTTAATGACCATTAGATTAATCCATTTGAGACTGTCACGCACTAACAGGTACTCCCCATCTGGTCCATCTGCCTCTTTTGGCAAAAAAGAGCAAAAAACACAAATATGCAAATACGAACTAATTCCAGTGCAATCAAAATAACTCATGAACTCGATATAATGCTAGTATGAAACACCTCAAGTTCATCCTTACAGTCACTGCAAACAAAGTCTCACCCTATAGCCTTGAATCACAACCAAAATACAAGACTCGCAAAATCAGGACTGACATTTTAGAATCCTGCTATTCGAAAAGTTGATTGCCAAATTTATGGAAAATGAAAAGACTCCCTGTGTAGAAGTTGCTATTAGCCCTAAGCCGGCAAGGAAGGTTTGCTATCTGTAATATGATGCCATAATGTAAAGCATGATGGCAGTTGAAGCAGTAACAAGAAGTTCCTGCACACACGTGAACCAATCATCTTTGGTGGGTAATACAACCACACTATTATACTTTAATCTAAGAAGTGCAAAAGATGCATTAAATTTCTATAAAGAAGAGAAATTAAAAAGATAAAGAGCATTGTCTATAAGAAAATTGATGATTAATGACTACCATGATACTTTAGTCTAAACATCCACACTAGTTGACTAGACATAAGATTTACTTGTCATAAAATACTGAATTCTTTATAAATAGGACTATAATTATTAGTTTATATTTGTGATAAATTATATTATTTCATATTTTAAACATAATTATTGGCAATGAATCCCAACATGTCCAGGTCTTACCTTTTTAAGTAATGCTATGTCAGCGTATCTATGTCAATTGTCATGTTATATCCATGTCTTGTGTTCATATCCATGCTTCTTGGGTAGAAAAATCCACATAATCTAAAGTATAGCTTCCCACCCCCAAAAGGGAAAACATAAAAAGGGTAAAGTATAGCTACCCACCCCCAAAAGGGAAAATGGAAAAAGGAAAAAACATGAATATATTACCGATGCCAAAATCTCGTACCTATCCAATTTTATAGCAACAGCCTCTGGCGTGCAGCGGGGTTTTATAAATAGGTACCATAAAGGAACTATAGAGAGAAGAATTTCAAACCAGATACAACCATGCATCACACATAATATAAAACAATTACTATATCTACCTTAAAAAAAAAGCCAACAGCGTATGAGAACAAGTTAATGTCAGTACCTGGTTATTGTACAAGAAAGTAGGTATATAGCCACCCGCCACTTCAATCAAATTTAGGAGACCAGTATATCCCTGTGGGAGAAATGAAGAAAAAATCTACTAAGGGATATAAAAAGACAGTAAGATGCTGGATATGCAACTCAAGCCAATGAAAATTCAATTTGGGAATGGGAGATATTGAAACTGTACGAAGAAAATAACAATCCATCCCGCTAGGCATGCAATTACACGGTTCCATCGTATACAGTCTAAAATAACAACAACTACCATTAATGCATAAACCAGAAAACACAAGAACCCTATTGCAATTAGGCTCTTCAAATCTGTAACTGTTCCATTGAGATGGCAGCAAAAATTTCTACTTCATAAAGCATTTGTTTTTAAAGTAATTGTCAATGTTCAGTAAATGATACGACCTCAAAGAAATAGGAGAATATGAAGAGAAAGCGGACATATAGACAAGATTGACGTGTCTTAAAGTTTTAGCAAATTTACATTGAAAAATGAGAGGAATGGACATGAAAAACATATTATTTTTGCTGGGCCCAATTTAGAGGCCTGTTAACAGAGTGCCCATGAGTAGAAAGCAGAAATTTCAGTGTGATTCACGAATAAATTATTGGGTAATTACAGCCACAACCCCTACGGATAAGGACACATCTTGCATTTTTAAAATGACATTGACACCCCTGTTAGGTTTTTCTAGGAGGAGCAGATGTAAGGGGAAGTGGGGTTTTAGCTAATTATCCTTCACTCATCTGTCTGCCTCTCCTCTAGCTTCATTTCTTGCAAATACAAGTGATGGGAATCGTGTAAGAATTTGATAGATATTTTAGATTAATCATGAGAGTAATTTAGATATTTTTAGTATTTATCTTTTAAGTATTTTCTTTTAACTTTTGAGGGTTTATTTGTCATTATTTATTTGTTTTAGGGTTTTAGTTTCTCTATATAAAGGGATGCATGTAAGGATTTTATTTAGACTTTGATTATTATCGAATACTAATATTACTTCCTTCTCAAATTCTCTATTTTTTTATCACTTTCTTCTTTTCTTCTCACCCCTAATTCTTCTCGTACTAGTCTACATCAATTTGGTATCAAAGCTAATACAATCTACATCAATTTAGTATTAGAGTTGGTACTTAACTATTTTTACCACCAATGCGTTATTATTACTCCTACGTCATCAATGTCTTGTCCCATTAAATATTTTTTGTTGAAATATAATGAGAATTGCTTTGCTATTCTTGAATTTGGATCTACTGCTTATTTGTTTAATTTTTCATTGAATGTCAAAATTAATCTGAATTTTTATTTGGAGGGCATGCTACTTAATTGAGGCACTCCAATGCCTCCTATTTTATTAGCAGGTGTTCATTCAAATGGAGATTCTTGCATTTTTCTTGGTCGATGGAAAGAAGTTGATGATTTTTTCATTCTAGATGAGGCATTATGTGATCTTCATCCTACTCTCTTAGGGTACTTTTACTTTGAAGACTCTCCGGACGAGAGTTTTTCTCAATCGGGGAAGAATGATGGGGATCGTGTAGGAATTGGATAGATATTTTAGACTAATCATGAGAGTAATTTGGATACTTTTAATATTTATCTTTTAAGTATTTTCTTTTAACTTTTGAGGGTTTATTTGTCATTATTTATTAGTTTTCGGGTCTTAGTTTCTCTATATAAAAGAAAGCATGTAAGAGTTTTATTTAGACTTTGATTATTATTGAATACTAATATTGCTTCCTCCTCAAATTCTTTCTCTTTTCTCATCCCTTTCTTATTCTCTTCTCTTCTCTTCTCATCCCTAATTCTTCCTTCCTAGTATACATCAACAAGTTTCACAACTGCTGAACCATGTCAACTCCATTACACAGCAATTTAAAACATAAGTAGTTTTGAGGTGTAAAGTGGATATGCCAACAGAATTTCTCCTCAAATCATATGATACTCAAAAGGTTTTATGTCATCTAAACTATAAATCACCATTCAGAAAAAAAAAATCCACTATAAATGGCAAATGACCAAAGTTTTATGTTCTGGTTTTGACAAAAGCACCAGATTTCATTGGGAACAAAACATTAACTTCTTAACAAAAGGATAATTTTGTACAAGAGGTGAATGTCCAAGAAAACAGAACACTTGAAATCAACAGCATTCTTCCACATTTAAAATCATGAAAACTGTGATAGAGTCAACTTAATATTACTAGTAGTAGGTATAAATCAATCAGGGAGAAGAGGGCTGGGGGAGGGGAGGGGAGGAAAAAACTTGATCATATCAGCCATGCTTGGTTTATGAGCAACTGAAATAAACTAGAGAAAAACTTGTGCTTAAAGAAGTCAAAGTGTCAACTAGGCTTCATTTGGGCATTCACATACACCAGCCCAGACTTCCTTATTTTTAAGAGCTCTAAGCTACATTAAGCTTGGCTCCAACCTACGGACCCAAAACTATTTAATCTATTTTTGGCCACCTAATCAACAGCTCAATCTTCTACCATTATTGAGTAGAAAAATGTAAAAAATGTTGAAGTCGACTTCAGACGGACTTACAAAGTAATAAAAGGGCGATATAAGAGTACAAAGTAAAGGAAACAATATATGATTTCCTTGATAATCAGGGAGATCTTTTCTTTTGATAACTATGAAAATAGTAGTCACCCTACCCCATTGAAAGCATTAATGCTAATAGTGGGCCCAGCAAGGCAGGGCCTACCTAATACTGGGTAAAGCAGACTCAAAATGTGCGAGTTCCAGGAAAATAATCCATCCAACTACTCAGGAATCAGCCTATCAGTAAATATCGTGTAAGAGTCAAAATTGCCACTCACAACAATGGAAAGAAGAATAAACAAAAGAAAGGGCCGGGAGATGATGTTGAACTGTTATAATACTAAGAAAGGAGATGCAAGACAAATCACACATTTTTGGGTTTTTACGTAGTGGTCTAATATGCCAACAGAACATACTTCATTGAGGTTTAAGCCATGTCAATCATCAAACAAAAGCGTAGTAGTATTTTTTTTTTTTGGACGTTACATAATAAACAAAGGATGAATCACATACCAAGGATGCAACAGCTATACAACCAAAAACCAGTGAAAGGGCACGAAGCAATCGTTTTCCCATTCGCAACATTCGCCCTTCATCCTCACCATCTTCCTGCAGCCAAGATCAGATAAAATATTTCGCAGACCAAAAACGAAAACTAAGTGGGCTCCAAAATACATAAATACAAGCTTCTCAGTATAAAATGCCATGCAACATTGAAAGGCGGTCTAAACCCCTAAATTACCGTAAATGTGGGAGATACAGGTGGTTCGAATGCTTTTAACTTCTCGAAAATCCGATATACAAATACAAAAGCTAAAAACTGCAAAGGTTTCCATTCTGCACTACGCTTGATAAGAATCCAAGCTGTCTGCAGAAAGACCAGAGATTGGGGATCAATATATTGAAAAGCAAGAAGCCACACGGTACACCCATATCTGACCTCCACGCCCCCCCCCAAAAAAATAAAAAAATTAGTATGCCAATAATTAAAAAACAGAAACATAACACCTGATTCACTTATTTCATAGCAATTATACTACCACAGTTAAATTCTGTCTCACTCCAACATCATCAATGTAAACATAACGAAAACTAGTCAAAACTTCCACTTTCCCCAACAATTTGGAAATATTTGAAACATTTTGTTTTCTTTTTCTTGTTATTACAAAAGAACAAAGAGGGTTAAAAAATATATCACATAAGTAATAAAGCATTTAATGATATTTCACACAATAGACTAAACATTCGACAGGAATTTTTCTCATGATATATATCTGGGGGCTCCAGATGATTTTACAAAAGTTATACAACAAATAATGTCATTATCAGCAACAGGAGCCTCTCAGATTCTACTATAAATTTAGATCAGATTAGAAATAAGACTATATTCATACCTCTTTCACTACTGCAGGCATTTATCAGTGCTACAAAAATGGTCTTCAAGCTTACGACCATGTTCATGGACCACTCAATGATAACGCTTTTTTTTTTCTTTCTAACCCTTGGCCCTCAGGGATCTTTCATCAGATAAGAACAAATTCTAGATTTCATAGTGGGCCTTGTTTAACAACTTTCCCGTCTGATTTCATACCATTTTTCTTGTCCTAGAGAAAAAATGAAGGAATGAAAAAGAAATGGCAAAAAGAACTCAGTAACTCTCAGAACCCTCGTTATAAACTCTTCAAATCAAAAAAAGCTTGCATAGATATACAAATTTGATAATTTCATGAAAATGCAGCCATATCTGAAGACCATGGAACAATTTAAGTGTCATAAAGAAGAGTTGTTAAAATCCGCATGGACTTAAGTGAAGTTCAACCATGTTGAAATACAGTTCATTTAAGACTTGTCTTACATTCTCCAGCCCTCATGGCAATTTCCTTACTTCTCTTGTATCTACGCAAACTTATTGTTCATGTATTTGTGGTGTTGCTCCAAATAATCCCAAAACCATTCCCTAGATAGAGCATTAACACCTCACCAACTTCTAGATCCTGCCTCTCCAAATACTTTGTTGTTAAACGATAGAGAAGAGAAAGAAGGTATTAGTCAGTGCAAGAAGCCAAAGGTATCGGGACCCTTCTTCAATTAGGAATAGGACAGCAAGCTTGGAAAGGGAAAAGGGCCCACACGAAGCTGACACTAATGAAGTAAGGCGAATGAAACAACCCATTGTAGCAGGGGCGGAGCCAAGATTTTATTTTAGAGCGAGCAAAAAAAAGTCAAATTCACAAAGTAATGTAAAAAATTTCGAATTATAAACATGAGAAATATATTAAGAATTAAAACTAAATTACTACATAAAATAACAGTATCAACCATAAATCAACGCAGAATAAAACATTCTTTTAAATTCCCAAAGTCATCTATAATTGAGAGTAATTCCTTTTCAAGGTATACGATCAAAATGTCTGTGATAAAATCATCTTTCATTTTGTTGCAAAGTTTATTTGAAATCATCATCCATCTTGTTCAGAAATTTGACTCTTTGAAAAAACATAATGCACTTTAGGGTTAAGACATTTTAGCATTTCACATATGTTTCCTGCAGTCCAAAAATAGAACATTGGTTTTACTGGATTATAAAGGTAAGTTGACAACTGATTTACTAAAAAGAATAAACTAGGACCACCATAAAAATTTTCAAAAATAAGGGGGTTAATGTATGAACTTGAATAGAAGAATGACCATTTAATGTTCTATATGTATACAAGGATTGTGCAACGTCAGTTGGGGCAAGTGCCCCCCTCTCTTCTGTGTAGCTCCGAGCCTGCATCGTAGTATTTTTGGCTGTATTTACCGAAATACAGTAATTTAAAAAAAATACTTTCATCTAAAATGGGGTCAACCTAGTCCTTTGAGCCATACAGACACTTCAATTAAAGAAGGGAGACACACTATAGAAAAGAAAGAAAGAGCATCCAGAACAGCCAAATGTCACCTACAATGAATCAATACAATTAAGTGTCCAAATTCAGCCTCTCAACGTTCCAAGTTATCTGACTCGCTTTACTGACATAACATATGCTTATTATAAGCAACAAGAATTGAAGTTTCAGAACCAGATACCAAAGCACAGGAGAAACACCGTGCTAGGCACAAAATGAAGTAACCAAGGTTGCAAGCTCGCATTTCTGCTACCACATAAATTCTGTAGTCTAACAAGGCAAGTATCATTTATCTAAGATAGAGGTTTTGAGTTTGAGTCCTCACACTAGGGATTTTTCTTGGTAATTTCTTGGTGCAGTGAAACAGGGGGACAACATATAATTGAGAAGATTAGTTGGTTGCAGCGAAAAGCACCATCTTCATGTAGATGAATTCATCAGTTACCACGCTTTTGAATCTCTTCTGAACAACCATATTTATCATAAAACTAACGGAAGGAGCATGGTACACCTTTAATGGACGTCTGTCAACACAATCCATAAATCCCGCTCCTATGGGACAGTGGCAGTTAGCGTGGTGGGATTCATCCCTTGAATCCCACATTACTCAGGGATGAGTGTGAGATGGGCTATTTAAGTTTTAGTCATATGCTTGTAGCATTCCATGAAAGTTCCGTTTCGGGGAAAAAGGACAAGACATGACAGAATTATTACAACAACCTACTTCCTGCAAATGCTTGGTCCAGATTCTAAATATCACTCTTCAGGTTTATTGGCAGGTCGAGGTCCTACGAGGTACCCACTACTTGGAGTATTCAAACTGGATTCATCCATCGAATTGCGCTCAACTTAGTTGCAACTTGCAAGATTCAACCACAAGGCAAAGCTCCTACTTTAAAGCCACAAAGTTGAGCCTTCCACTCAAAATTCAACAAGAGTGGAATACTCATCTAACTTCATGATACTAGTGAAATTGCAAATTTGAAATAAACTTGCATTAGGTTTGAGTTTCAAGAGTTAACACATGCTCCCTCTATTACATATTTTGCAACAAACGAACAGAAACAAAGGGTATCACAAATTGGTATTTATGTCCAAACATTTTAAAAAATAGCAATATGCCAATATTATTGCCTACTCATCTGAAGTTCCATAATTTTTAAAAGCACCCTCACTATCCTAATAGAAAGTTCGATTATTTATGCTATTGTCGATGGGGATGACATGTAAAATATGTCATAATATATAATGTTCGGCAACAAAGTTCCGATCTTTCTATTACGGATGTGTGTAAGTGTTGTGTTACAAACTCCTTGAAATCACACTTCAAAACTTGTGGGTGCATGGATTTGAATAATGCTTCCTACATGCCTGATCCAAATTTTTAGCACCTACCTCTCCTGGACAGGGCCCTCAAACAAAAATATAAACAATTAAATGAAGTCATGAAGAAACAAAACTTTAATCATGTATACCATGGTGAGCATGCCACTATTTCCAGAAAAAAAGAAAACTGGTGTTTTGGCGATGGACATTTCCGCGTTCCCATAGATGCATAACAAATGTTGTAACCAACAAACCACATTTCCCGAAAGTAAAAAAAAAAACGAAATACAAAGAAAAAAAGAAAAGAAAAGAAAATGCCACTATCATTTCAGTACTTACAAATACAGCTGATATCACCAAGTTGATTCGCATATCATTAAAATCGGACTTGGTGAACCTGAGAGCATAAGCATACGCCAGCTTAGCGAACTACACATAGTTTTGCAAAAGCAACCATCATAACACATTGCATGAGGACAATAAATGACTAGTTTCTTGTTCCTGGAAAAAATTAAATTGCAATGTTTACAGAGCGGCAGAAACAGAAACATAAAGCAACAAAACAGCCAGAGAAAATGTATTACTTTTACACAAAAGTAAAAGATTGTTCTTAGGATTTCATCCATGTCAAATAAAGTGATTTATGTTTCAACTTGAGCAAAACAAAAAAATAAGGCGATTTCTCATTGAGAACTGTAACACTAGTTATTGCTTTAATTTCTTTTTGTTCAAACATTTAGAAGTAACTCTAATCAACAAAGCCTTGTCCCAACATTTATTGGATCGGCTACATGAATCCTCTCTCGTGATTGTCCTATATCAAGGGCCAATTTAGGAATAACTAGCCACCTGATTTCATCTATAAGTACTAAGTATTGCCATAACATATGTTGCATAGAACATATTATTATGCAACATAAGCTATAAGTACGGATGCAACAGAGAGAAAGAAATCAACAACAAAAGATATCAAGGAAATAAGGGCATTTTTATGGCTACTTTCACATAAACACATATTATCACTACTTTATCTCACTTATTAAGGCTATCAGTGTAACTTATTAAATTTCTGGAATGGTTCAAGTTTGAGACATATTTTACTGAACACATGATGGTCATATACATTTAGATGTGGCGCAAGCAACACACTGCACAAAAAACACAGGAGATCTACACGAAAGAGTAAAAATGCTCATAAAGGAGAAAGACAAGACCAGCTGCTACCAGAGAACAAAAAGTCAAGAATATTCCATTATAAAAACAAGACTTGTGGCTATCATTATTCCTTTCACTTCAAATGCATCATTTCAAACGGAAAGGGGCTTCTACACTGCCTGCCACCAAGAATTTATTTCTGTAGCAACATCCTGGCTGTGTTCATAATCACCTAAGATTCAGCCAACACAGACCATAGGAGACTCCATGACTTTCTGGCCACCCTGGAACAAAGAAGACGTCAACTAGTGCTTAATCCCTCTATTTCACACATTGTAGCGCGAATCAACTAAGATGTTGCCCCTCCCCCTCAAATTATCCCCATTAAAATAGCCTCCCAAGCCATTGTCCAAACAAAGAAGGCCAATTTCTGAAGCCTCAATTACTGAATTGACAGAGTAACTGCCATTCTTTGACACGTGCCACCTCAACCTATTTTCTGTGCCTCACGCTGAAAATTTTACCTTAGAGATATCCTTGGCAAAGTTCAATAAAATCCACTCTTCAATTTTGAAGGCTAGTAAATTCAGGAGCCCAAAGTGCTTTTTTCGGAGAAAGTAACCATCTCTGCCACAAATGCTCCCCTGTAATTTTGAATAGGTTGGGAAACTCCTCTTAAAGTTCAGATCACCACATCAAATGTTGAGCCCAAAATCTGATACATACATACACATTACACACACACACACACACATTTGTATAGCTCTATGTACTCCTATTTTAAGAATTCTACCGGTCTATTCAAAACACCATATCCACAGCATTGATCCACTGAAAATTCAAAGATAAAAGTGTTAGAGTAGTTTGCATATTTAGTCTTGAGGATAGTTTAGTCTTTTGTTATTTTGTTTTCTTTTATGTTGCCCTACTATATAAGGGCCTTTTGTATGCATTTTTCTATTAAGCTGTAATAGACTAATTTAGTGGCAATTATATTCTCTTCTTCTTTCTTATATTTCTTTCTTCTATTTTGATAATATAATCATTGTTTATATGGTATTAGAGCAATTACGATCATAAACCCAAAAATCAATATAACAATATTCATCGGAAAAAGAAATTGAAAGATAGTAAGGGTTGACGTCATCGGCCAGAAGCCACCGAAGAACTGCTGGACTCTTCATAGGTAACATCATATTTCTCATTCTGGTTCAAACCCCTTCCACAAGGTGAGATTTAGGATTCTGGTGTTTGGCACAAAGATCCGAAGTTTGGTGAAGTGATTTGGGTGGAAAGCTTGATTGCTGGATTCTTTGCTGAACTGTTGGACTTCTGCTTCTGTTCGCTGCAGAGAGGTTCTAGATTCTTTTGCTGGTTTGGTTTCTTCTTCTTCCTCGCTGCACACAGGGTTCTGGATTCTCCTGCTGGTTTGGTTTCTGTTTCTTCTTCCTTTTCAAAGCACAGATTCTTCTTCCTCGCTACACAGATGTTTTGACAGATTTTTTCATCTAGAGTTGTATGATTCTACAATAGTTGGGTTGTCTTTTGGACAATTTAGCTACTTTAGTTGGTTTGGTTGAGTATCCCCCTTTCACTGGTGCTCTACTTATTGCATACTTGTTGGTCTTCTAGGTGATTTCTTGCTGAATCCTGCTTGTGAGAGTCATTTTCTGCATTGGGTATCTTTAGTTTGCACAATCTCTGCAATTTTCCACTGGTTTTGGTCATCGTCTCCATTAGGTTTACTGTCTTTGGTTGTTGGATTATTTTATTTTCTTTTTGGCTAATATTCTAGTTGGGCCTTTGGTCGTTGGGTCTATTTGGCTTCTAGCTGGGGCTTTGAACTTAAGTTGAGCTTTGTAGTTTAGAATTGGTTCAGTTGATTTGATTGTTGTTATTTTTGGCTAGTGACAATTATGGCGAGCGACAATTCTGGCTCTCATCTGTCAATTAGTTTAAAATTGACTAAGATTGTTGATCCTAATACTCGTTCCATCTCACCTTCTATAGGTTCGTTCACTTCGGGTCCTTCAAGTATATCTCGAACCGCCAAGGTCTTGACTCAGGTGCTACCTGTTATATGACTAGTGATTCTTCCTTATTTGCATCTACATTTTCTCCTCCATCTGTTTTTGTGCTTGTAGCTAATGGTACACAAATGTCATTGGCTGGTGTTGGATCTATAATTTCTCCACATTTAACACTTCCTGATGTTTATTATATTCCACAGCTTACCTTGAATTTAATTTCAATTAGTCAACTATTTGACTCTAGATATTCAGTTTATTTTTCCTCTACCGGTTGTATTGTACAAGATCCATGTTCCAAGAAACTGATTGGGACTGGCAATAGAAAGGGAGGATTATATGTGTTAGACGAGTTACATATTCCTGATATTGTTGTTTCTACTGTTATTTTATCTTATTTTCATTTAAGTCTCCAGTCTTCTAATTTTTATTTGTTACATTCTCGTCTTGGTCATGTGTCCCACTCTCGTTTGAAATTTTGTCTCTACTGAAAATTTGGATAATTTAAATTGTCGTGATATCTCCAATTGTAGGGAATGCAAGTTAGCTAAATTTACTGCATTATCTTTTAATAAAAGTTCCACTAGCTCACTTGCACCTTTTGATCTGGTTCATTCTGATGCTTGGGGACCGGTTCCTGTTCCCACAAAAGGATGATCTAAATATTATGTCTCTTTCATTGATGATTATATTAGGTTTTGTTGGATTTATCTCATGAAACATCGTTCTGAATTCTTTTCTGTATTCACTATTTTTCGTACTATGATACGTACTTAATATCCATCTGTTATTAAATGTTTTCGACATGACAAAGGAGGAGAATATTCTTTCAACTCTTTTCGTGATCTATTAAAATCTGATGACACTGTTTGACAATCTTGTTGTATTGATACACCTGAACAGAATGATGTAACAGGGCACAAACACCGATATATTATAGAGACAACACGCTCTCTATTACTGTCAGCAAATGTCCCAAGTTCTTTTTGGGGGGAAGTAATTCTTACTGCAATTCATCTAAATAATTTCATTCCTATTGTTATCACTCCGGAATTTCTCCATTTGAAAAACTATGTGATAAGCCACCTGATTATCTCTCTTTGCGTGCATTTAAGTGCACCTATTTTGTTTTACTTCCTAGTGTTCTTCATACTAAACTCTCTGCTCGTTCAACTTTATGTATTTTCCTTGGTTATGGTGAGGGTCAAAGGGGATACCATTGCTATGATCTTATTTCACACAAAATCTATGTCTCTCGTCATATTATTTTCATGGAACATATTCCCTTCTCTATTCCATCCACTTTTTCACATTTGCATAAATTTGATCTCATTTACATTGACCCATTTCCGGCTAATGTTTCCCCTGACACTTATGTTGATGATATGATTGTTTCTAATATACCCATCACTCGTCACCCTATTGTGCATACATATGTTTGCAGGAATCCAGCTATCTTCTCTACAGATATGGTGTCTCCCCTTTCTTCTCCTGCCACCCAATCAGGTTTAGACAATGTGGATCATATCCCACGCTATCCTCAGCGTTCTCGCAAATATCGAGATAGGTCTGGTTGGAGTAACACTTGTTATTCTCCAGACTTTTATTATTTTCTTCCTTATTTGAATCCACCTCCTACAAGGAGGCTTTACTTGATCCACTTTGAAAACAGACTATGGATGAGGAGTTGTCTGTCTTACATAAGACTAGAGCTTGGGAGCTAATGCCTTTACCACCTGGTAAACGCACCATTGATTGTAGGCGGGTTTATAAAATAAAAACTAAGTCTGATGGTTCTGTGGAACGGTATAAAGCTCAATTAGTAGCCAAGAGTTTTGCTCAGGAGTATGGCCTACACTATGATGAGACTTTTGCCCCTGTTGCGAAGATGACCACTGTTCGCACCGTGAGTATAGTTCCTGCCATTTGCCAAATAGAGTTTGTCTCAGATAAATATGAAAAATGTCTTTCTTCATGGAGATTTAAGTAAAGAAGTTTTTTTGACTCCTCCTCCTAGACTGTCTCATAGTCCTACTCAAGTATGTCGACTTTACCGAGCTTTGTATGGCCTTAAACAGGCTCCCAGGACATGGTTTGTCAAATTTTCTTCGGTTATCTGTGACTTGGGTTTTCACGCTAGTGACTATGATTTTGCTCTCTTTTATGGTCTACTTCCTCGGGTTCTATTATTCTCTTATTATATGTTGATGATATGATTATTACAGGTGATGACACTGCTCGTATATACTTATTGAAAACTCAGTTGCAAGAAAATTTTGAGATGAAAGATTTGGGGCAGCTTAGGTATTTTTTGGGCATTGAGATTGCTTCCTCTCCTAAAGATTATCTTCTCTCGCAGTCCAAGTATGCTTCGGATGTTATTCAAAGAGCCCGTTTATCAAATAATCGGACAGTTGAAACACCTTTAGAGCTCAATGTTCGTTACTCTTCTTCTGATGGTACTCCTTTATCTGATCCTACACTCTATCGTGCTATTGTTGAGAGTTTAATATATTTTACAGTCACTTGTTCAGATATCTCCAATTATGTTCATGTTGTTAGTCAATTTGTTGCCTCACCCATAACTATTCCCTAGGTTATTGTACTTCGTATTCTTCGGTATCTTCGAGGTACTTTACATCAAAGTTTGTTATTCTCTTCCTCCTCCTCTATGGAACTCAGGGCTTATTCTGATGCCGACTGGACTGGTGACTCTATGGACTGTAAGTCCACTACTGACTTTTGTCTTTTCCTTGGTGATTCTCTTATTTCTTGGAAAAGTAAGAAACAAGTGATTGTTTCTGATTCATCTGCTGAAGCTGAATATTGTGCTATGACATCTACTACAACTGAGATAGTTTGGTTACGATGGCTCCTTGTTGATCTTGGCATTATGTTACCTACGCCGACTCTTATTTCTTGTGACAATACTAGTGCTATTCAAATTGCTCATAACTCAGTCTTTCATGAGTGCACAAAGCATATTGAGATTGATTGTCACTTTGTGCGTCATCATCTTCAACTGGACACTATCTCCCTCCCTTTCTTTCTTCCACTAAGCAATTAGCAGATTTTTTCACAAAGTCGCATACTATTACTCGCTTTCGTTTTCTGTTTTGACAAACTCTTGATATTTTCTGCTACCACATCATGAGTTTGAGGAAGGGTGTTAAAGTAGTTAACATATTTAGTCTTGAGGATAGTTTAGTCTTTTGTTCTTTTGTTTTCTTTTATGTTGTCCTACTATATAAGGGCCTCTTGTATACATTTCTCTATTCAGCTGTAACAGACTAATTTAGTGGCAATTATATTCTCTTCTTCTTTCTTTTATTTCTTTCTTCTATTTTGATTATGTAATCGTTGTTTACAAAAAGAACCATCACGCAAAAAAACCACATATTCTCTTGTATATCGTCGAATCACGAACATATCTGCTCTCCACAACCCTTTATCTTACATACTGTTCGAATGTGAACCTGAGTGTTTACATATGCACCATGACAATTAGTTAGAAGGTAGAACATGAATTACATCACTTGGCGACTCATTCAAAGATTCCAGCACAATTCATTCATTTGTCAAGTATAACATCTATGCTCACCCAAAAAAACCAAAACTATAGAACTTGAACAAGGACTTCAGACCATAATTTACATGATCTACCCTTGTATATCGTAGTAATTTTTTTCAACTACTGGTCCGAATATTATATATTTTCCCATAGAATTCTACTTTTTTGGTTTTGGGCACATCTCAATGTTGAGGTGTCTCAGAAACGTCCAAGAGTACTGAGGAAACATAACACAAATGTTCATAGTTTCAAAGGACAGATTCTTTCTCATTTTTTATTGAAAATATCTGGAATGACAGGAGAACTTTGGTATGTAACAATTATCTGGGACAGATACCATGTATAATTCAATGTATATGGGCTACCCTAGCTAGGACACAGGCCATAGACTGACAGGCAATTACATTATATGAGCCAGACAATACAATATAAGCAAAATAGGACTACATTCTAATTCTACTCACAAGCAATTCAGATTCCACATACATACCTCGGCCCCCATGGTACAATGGGCTGCTTATCAGCATATCTGATATCCTTTGAAACCTAAAATTGAAGAGAAATAAACAAAATTACATGTAAAACTTAATTTATAACCTACTAGGTTTCAGAATTTGATAAAACATCCTTAAAAGGCATCAGACGAATTTGATAACTTGCTCCAACGATAGAGTGATAGACAGGTGATATCTCAAGTAAACTTATGAGAAAATGTGTGCTGTATCGTCGCGTAATAAACTTACAATTTCAAACCTACAGAGAAGATGGAAAGTTTAATGATGATAGTAACCCAAGCTTTTTGTGAAGGCCCAAAAGGGTACTAGAATATTGGCAGAAACAAATTATACAGGCATTCTAGTTCTTTGTTCAACAAATCCCACTATTGCCCCATGCCCTACTCTCTCAAGCCACCAAGAATGACGAAATACACCAACAATTTGAACGATCGTGGATAGCCTTCTCTGACTGAACAGTCCATTCCGAACAGTCGGACTGTTAGATGGATCCACAACCAAGGATCGAAATATCGTTTCGAAGTACTGTTTCGGTCAGCTAAAAAATGGAAACGTTTCAGAAATGAAATGGAAACGCATAAAAAATATGAAAACACGTGAAAACATGTAGAAATACAAATGCAATCCATTTATTATAAAGATAAGCTAAATAATTGATTAATTTAATATATTTATTCGGTCAACATCCATTTATATAAGAATAAATTTAAATTGGAAGAAAAAAAAATTTGATATGAGGCAAAAATCATTTAAATTATAATATTATTCAATTAATAATATAATTTTATTATAATACTAATTTACTAATTAATAATATTACATGTAGCATATTATTATAATACTAATTTATTAATTTAAATTGTGTCTTCAAATTAATAAATAATATTATTTTATTAATATTAAAATCATTGTGTACACAATGGTTAAAACACATAAATACTTAATTCAAGATATTTAACAAATAAGTTATAATTAATAAAATGACTTACAATTATTTAATATGTAAATTTAACAAATAATAATAACATACAAGAATAATTATAAAAAGGAAAAAAATAATGAAAGGTATCAAATTAAATTAATGATAGTTATGCATAGTTAAAAGTAAAAATTATAATGCAGTGGGGTATTAAATGTAATCATTCATTACTTATATAACAAAAAAAATATAAAATCGAAACGGTATTGTTTCGATCGAAACGGTATTGTTTCGATCGAAACGGTCCGACATAGTGACTTTTCAACCGAAACTTTGAAATTTTTGGATTCAACCCATGTTTCGTGTCGGTGTGTTGAAATTGCAAAACGTTTCGGACTTGTCGACACGACATTTTGATCCTTGCCCACAACCTTGACTTCTTTGCACAAAGTTCGAGATGCGAGATTTGAGAAGCTCCCTTGCCTAGGGTCTCAAACAGACTCTTTTGTACTGCCTAGGGTCTCAAACAGGCTCTTTTGTACTGCCCGTCCAATGAAAGCATTTAAGTGATTCCAGTGATTTATATATTTACATATTTTAAAAAAATATTTATTTCCCTCAATCATATAACTTATTTACATACCCTACACAGTATATACACACAACAATACATGGATTTTTATGGAGATTATGTAAGATAGTGGCTCTTTTGACTAAGCAAGTTGTGCTCCATTTGGATGTTGGATTTTCTTGCTCTTTCTTTTTCCTATTTTTCTTGCAGTTATTCATTTTCAGTGGGGATGGGGGCTCAAAACAAGATTAAGCTAGCACGATTCTAATGGGATCATACATTTCTAGGCTATGGGACTTTTCCTAAAGCTACTAGGACTAAGACTCCAAATATAGCAAAGTTTTAAACCTTCGACTGCCTAGATCATTCTAGATGGAAAGGACTCCATATAATGCCAGACAGCATAATTTGAACAAAAATAAGATCCTTGGACCATAACATACCATAAAACATAATCTGATCGGAAACAAATTAAATCATACCAACAGCTTATGAGCTTAATGTTGGTACATACACAACTCAATTCAGCCAAAATGTAGACCCCAGTATGTTCCCGAGACACGGAGGTTGTAGAAACAATGAGTTAATTATCTCCATTATCAGAATTTAGCAGAGCAATGGTGATGAATAGCTTAACTTGACTCAGGTGCTACTTTTAATTAGGGCTTGTCTCACATTAACTTTTCTCCATTAATATACAGAGTTTCTAAATTAACTACAGTTAATTTAATGTTGTCGTTAACATCATTGATCAGAAAAGTGATGTAGGTGGATGCATAGGCCTAAGAAAATGGTCCAATAAAGCCAATAACTACCTAAGGAAATTCCTACATTACTTCACATTTATAATAGTATGCGACACAAGGTTTATCATCAAGCCTAGCCCCGAAGTTGAAGCTACAGTAGAATCTGGGGCTAGAGGTGTTCATCTCCTGTGTTGACTACCCAAGATACACAATCTTTTTCTTATGGCCTCAGCTCTTCTCTCACACATGTGATTTATTTTTAACTTTCTCAAGTGAAAGTTTAACTCCATGTCAAACCTTATGAATTTGGGGTCGGTACACCAAATGATGTAAAAAACTCCCCCTCTATTATTTTCGTTTACCCCTCCTATGATACTCTGTTCTGCCCTATTGATTTCCTCCTCCCATTATAAAATATAGTTCCCTAATTGTTGCAATAAAAGCATGTTATAATGCAAACCAAAATTAGCATAATTATTTATGCACATGTGTATCAAGTCACTTACATAAACATAGTTCTTCTCTACCCAACTTCTCCTTTAGTTTGCCTAAAATTTCTAATTTCACCAAAAAAATTCAATATTATCCTTGTGTATCTTCCGTTGGGTAGGAGGGACTTAAAAAGAAAGATTAATAGTATACAATCAACAAACAACTTTACAGGATAAAGACAAAGGAGCCTCGTGGCCTTCTTCTAGGAAAGATATAAACCATCAGTATTAATGTTTTACTACATTACCTTTTATGAGATGACTCATAGACCTGCCATTTTTGTTCTCGAAACTCGCCAAATGTGTTCAACAAACATTGGGCCTTGAGGTATGAGTATGACGTTCCAAAAAGATGTATAATAAATAAATTGTGTCCTCATGTGTATTTCTTCAATGCCCATGGGCAATTAGTAAGTAGTGTGATTCATTAGCCAGCAATTTCATTTTAAAGCCCTAGAATCTTGCAATTTATGTTCAAAAAATAATGTCATGTGTGACCTATTTTATCCTATAGATGGAAACATTGGAAAGTGTATGTGATGCAGATCGGGGAAGGACTAGAAATCAGATAATATAAAGAGAAGAAGAAAGAATAAAGGGTGGAAGGGGTTTACCTCATCCTCGTAAGGAATCGGTGAAGAAACACAACTTCTCCACAGAGAACCACTTTTATTATATTACTCACTCTAATCAAAATAGCTGGGATTACACCATTATTTATAGGTAAAGTCCTCTACTAAAATAAAAACTACTTTCCTACTAAAATACTAAAAGAGTTTCATGATCAAACTCTCAAATCCCTATCCT
>CM042185.1:15698359-15711054 GCA_023539305.1 Ilex asprella | reverse complement strand
CAAACTCTCAAATCCCTATCCTACTAAAACTCTATAACAATTTCCTAATTAAACTCTAGTTAATACTCCTAACCAAACAAATACTCATAAATGAAATAATAATAATAAAACTATCAATTACACTTTCCTTTGGACTAAAAATTTTTAGTATTTCGCTGAGGCTTCTAAGGTCAATTGTATTGGTCCAACCAACTAATGGCTGCGCCATCAGTATATGTCCTCCTTTTTTAGGATTCTTTCTATAAATTTTATGTCATCTCCATTTCTATGTGGCCAATGGCGGAGCCATGTTATGGGCCAAAGGGCCATGGCCCCCCTCAACTTTTGGAAATTATATATTATACCTCTAAAATTATGTTTTTGATTATATTTTATATGCCATTTAAAATTTTTAAAATTATATTTTATAACTTAAATTATAATACTTTTATTTTATGATCTCGATTTTTTATTTGGCCATATTGCACCATTAATTATTAAATTGATATTTTTCATAAATCATTAAAGTGAAATTAGTGTCATGTGTAAGTGACAAATTATAATATTTTAAAACACTACATGAAAAGTTCAAAACTTTTTCAAATATTTGTTCTCTCTCTCCCCCTCTCTCTTCACATTTGCCAAAGGTATGATGAAATCTAATTGTACTCGAATCATTAGATGATAAAATCCAACTTATATAATTAATTATTTTTCGAATTGATTTATTTTTTACATCTATTTATTTGACTTAGTTTTAATTAATTTTATTCATTTTATTGAAAATAATGATTACACTATACCATGTGAGATTGATTCTGTCTATGAATGTGGAAAATTGACATTAACGATGCTATTGAATGACCCACATTAAATCTCAAGAAAAAATCATGGCTCCACCCCTCATGTGGCCCTTGCCCACATGTCTGATAACTCCTCATCCGACTGAAGGTAAGTTAATCCTTATACAATGCTTTGAGCATCAAAATCCTCTCGAAAACCATAAATGCCGACTGGATGAGGAATTTTAGTACGATTAAGTTATTCTGCGATAGGATAGTAGAAACATTTTAGAAGGGAATGACCCTGCTAGACGAAGTTGTAGCCAAGATACCCATGCATTACGCAGAGTTTAAAAGTGCTGTTATTGATGAAGTGCAAGAATGTCGAAGCAAACCAACGAAATATAGGTGAATTATACCTTAAATGAACCAAATGTCACACCCTTCTTCCGATTTGTTAGTTGTGCCATCATAAGGTTGTCATATGCCTTTTCCAGCTGGAAATAACGGATTTGCAAATGATTCATCCCCAAATGAGCAGATAAACTTAATCTCAACAACAACATTTACTGCACATAGAGTTATCAACTGCTGAAAAAAATAGAGAAGAAGAATATCTTATAACCTACACGAGCGACAGTTGCTTCATCACCTCTCCTCTCAGCCTCCTTACGTTTTCTTGTATATGTTGTCTTGACCATATCAAATCCCTCGATGGGGTTCACACCAAGAACCTAGAAACAAAAGGAGTAGGATGGGAGGAGGACCCAAAATAAGCAATTAACAGAAAGCATAAAGGACTAGTAGTATGTTCACGTTCGCGGGCTTAGATGGAATAACAACAAGACTACCTCATATGGGCTTAAGTCATTATCTGAACTAGAACTTCCAGCAGCGGAGGAAGCAGCACAAATCACCCTTGCATCTAGGGGAGATGTTCTAGAAAACCTGAAAAAATTAATATCCTTTATTAACTGCTGATGAAGGAATAAAAAAACCCAGCTAAAATGACATTCTTTCATAACTACAACATTTTGGGCACAAACATATAAAAAAATTAGAATACATATGACAAAAAAAGTCACTTTAACTTCCATTAGTATTATTCACATATTTATAATTGAAAAGACCGAAATATATAGACAATAAAAACTTAACTAGTAATACAAATCTGTAAGAATTTATTCAGTTTAACAAATAAAATTATCAGAGAAGTTCTGCTAAAAGACAATCAGATCTAAACCTCCATTGGGCTAAAGGAAATCAACAGGCAGAAAAGAGGAATCTACTCTAACAAGTAAGAACCTTAAGAGACAAGAGAGTGTCTAAAGTATATTTTTTTTCTGAATTTTGATATCAGAGGTGCTTAATCACCGGACTAGAGGGAATTTATCATGTTTTTTAACTGAATCAAACTAGACGGTGCAAATTTGGCCAATGAATGAACAGCAATTCTGCAAAATTCCACGTTAGCAAATGTCAAGGAGAGTTTATTCACATACAAACTATGATCACGCGTGGGTACAAACAAACCAACATCATTCCCAGAGCCCATTTGGTTCCTTCCATGGCTTAACATGGGACAATTTTCCAAGTCCCAAATCAATTGGTCACATTCGCATCCACAGTTCGACACACACACGAACAGAACGAATCTGAAATTAAACAAAAAGCATGGAAAACAGAAAATAACTTCTTCTTTTTTTATGCTTTTCTGGTTGAAAATTACCTGATAATAGAATGTGGAAAGTCCGAAGCTGAAGCTTTAAGAAAACAGTTCTTCTTCACAGGCAATCCCAGGAGAAATCGATTAATTTTCTTATTATTGAAAGAAAACTGCGAGGTGTTAGGGGGACATTGAATAGGGGTCGATGATATTGTTGCCAAGGCCATTGCTTTGACCTCTCTCTCTCTGTCTCTCTCTGTGTGTGGAGGATTGCTTTAGGGCTTTTAGGGGTTTATGCAGTGTCGGATAGCGGTTATATCCGCTATTTTCAGAATTTCAGTGCACAATTGAAGACGATGTATAATATTTTAAGTGCTCTGAGAGCTACTGTTCGCGTGGCCTAATGGATAAGGCGCTCGCCTCCGGAGCGGGAGATTATGGGTTCGAGTCCCATCGTGAACGGCCCAATTTAATTTTTGCCCCATTGGTCAAGTTCGACTCGCTAAAAAATTTAAAATAAAAATTAATTTAAAATTTAACGTGCCCTCAAAACTTTGTTTGTTGCATTACCGTCACTAAATTAATAACGGATATCAATTAATATAAAGCTTCACTATCAATCAATAATTATAATGCATTATGTCCTTGTCTCAATATGTACATGTCACGCTTAAATGGGACTATGCAATTATTTTTTGTATTGTTCTAATTATATCAAATTTGCCCTCAAAACAACTCCCGACTTAATAAATCCTATTTTTTGACACAAGAAAATTAGGAAGTACTAGGATATGTATATTAGAATAATCAAGTTATACTTTTTATAATTTATTATGCTGAACTCCTAAACTCAATAAATATTATGTTTTGTTTCAATTTTATCATTTCCTGAATTTTTTTATCTTTTATTTTATTATCTATTTTAATTTATTTGAAAATTATATTTTATGTACCTTAAGATATTTGAAATTGTGATTGTTTATAATACATCTTTTTTTTCATCCGAGTCTGACATGAATTTGAACCCGATTAATCATATGTATGAAGTCATATTTTTGATCAATTATTCACTTGGAATTTTTTTTGAATTCGGTACATTTTAATTCATGAATTTAAATATAGATATATTGATATTCGTATTTGTTTGTAGTCTAATCAAAGCTTGTTGGGTTTGTTTGGAACTTACTTAAATAGGTAGTTTTTAAGAATTTTTGAGTAAAATAAGTCATGTTCGTTTGGACCTTGACTTATTTACTAGCTTATGCAGTAGTTTTTTGAACCCCAAAAAACTGAAAGAAAAGTTTATAAAATCAGCCTAAATAAGTTTTTGTAGAGTTTTATTGCATGTTGCACATAACTTTTTGATTTATTATATTCTTAAAATATTATAAGGGACATAAAAAAATATAAAATTCATATTTTGTGAACTATTATGTATAATCTATACATACATATAATTTTTTTTAGGGAGAATTACACCAAGATCCCCTGAGATTTGTCACTTAATCACTCAGACCCCCTGACATTTGAAATATTACACACAGACCCCCTGAGGTTTGTACGAGCGTACCACTTAGACCCCTGATATAAATATATCAATTAATAAATTACACTTAAACCCCTATGAAGTTTGTAGGTATATAATAATTAGACATTTTTAGTTAAAAATATTATACTTAGACAAAAAATACTCCAATCAAAAATAGAATATCAAATATTTTAAATTTTACAACCAAAATTCATGTTCTATTGTATCATTTATTAAAATAAAATTTTAATTTTTCCTTAAAAAATCGTAATTAGTATACAATTATACTATCTATTGGAATAAAACTAAAAAATTAAACAAATGGTCAAATTCATTCATAATAGAACATGAATTTTTTAACCAAAATTCATATTCTATTATTTCATTTATTGAAATAAAATCAAAAATAAAAATTTAGGTTTTTTAAAAAAATCATAGTTAGTATATAATTATACTATCTATTAAAATTAAACTAAAAAATTAAACAAGAGGTTAAACTGTAATGAACACATTATATTTTAGCTTTAATTTGAGTAGTTTGGTATTTTAATTTGGTCGTTTAAATGACCAAATTAAATTCCAATAGATAATATAATTATATACTAATTACGATTTTTAAAGAAAAAATTAAATTTTTAATTTTATTTTTATTTCAATAAATGATACAATAGAATATGAATTTTCGTTGTAAAATTTAAAATATTTGACATTTTATCTTTGATTGAAGTATTTTTTGTCTAAGTATAACATTTTAAATTTAAGAGGTCTAAGTAATATATGTTTACAAACTTTAAGGAGTGTGAGTGTAATTTATTAACGGATATATTTACAACAGAAGTCTAAGTGTTACACGCGTACAAACTTCATGGGGTCTGTGTGTAATATTTCAAATGTCAAGAAGTCTGAGTGATTAAGTGACAAATCTCAAAGGTCTGGATGTAATTCTCCATTTTTTTTATTTTGACACAAAAAATCAAAAAAATTAGAAAGTCATTCAAAACAATATTTTTCAATTTTTTAAAGTATACTTCAAATTGTTTTTGAGAATTTCTTTAACTCTGACTTTTTTGTAAAATTTTTTAAGCCGTTGCTTTTCATTTGAAAAAGCTAGCTTCAAACATGCCCACGCATACTTAATATAATATTTAAGAAAGAGGTAAAAATGAGCAAGTGAAATTAGAAATGAAAGAGATATAATTTTTCTTAAGAATACTCTTAATTGGTTCTATTTTTCACACATAAATGTATTAAGTTCTACTATATTTATATTGATAAAATCAAGTCTTAATTTTTAAAAATTATTATCATACAGTTATAAACTTTACAACAATTATGTTTTGTTTCAACTGTATCCTTCTCATAAAAATAAATTATATTTTTATTTTTATTTTAGACTAGCAATGCACTGCATACATTTGCATGTGATTATATTTAAATAATACTATTTTTATAAGAAATTTAAATTTTATATGTAATTAAATTATATGTGAAATAATTCATTTGTATTTTAATTATTGCTAAACCAAATTGTAGATCTGTTCTATCCTTTTTTGAGTATCTAATCTATTATTTATTTAGTTATCTTTCAAACGCATTAGACATTTCCTCTTTTATTTATAATGAAGTGTCATTGTAAGATTTTTATTATCAGTATTTAAACATCTAATTACATTACATATTTTGTTGAATTGATTTATTATTGTTTGTATTATAATAATATGATATTGTTGTATATCAAAAAATCAAATATGACATATATTTGATTGTATAATCCAATCCAACAACTACATATATATAGTAATAGAATATAGATTGGACTTTATTTTTTCATATAAATTTAGACATAAATTTTGAAAGTTATATATAAGTATACTATTAATAAACGAGTACAAAAAAATTAAGAAGTTAAATCTATATTTATACTACTTATAAAAGTATTTTAGCATGAAAAACTTTTAATTTCCTATATCCTTACATAGTTTTCTATATCCAATCATACCCTACTGTCTTATCTTATTTGATTTAAACAATAACAATTTAATATGTCAATGGTGTATATTACTCTTTGGGAAAATTAATAGACACTTTTATTCAAGTACCATTTCTTTGTCTTCTCTAACTAATGGAAGTATAATTGCAACTATCATTTAAGGTAATAAAAACATGATAAATAGTATGTCATTGCAAATCAAAGTTATGGAAGCTAAAAGAGCTTAGTGCAAGTGAAGGGACACAAAAAGTCATAAAAAGTCCAAAATGTTTAATGAATTGCAAATGACATATGTCAAGTATAAATTCATCCCACCCTCAATACATAAAAGCCACTCCAATTATGCAAATTATAAGCAGACCAAATGTAATAGATCTTTATACCAAATAAGCTAAGACTTGGCTGGTTAATGTACAACACTCGAGACAGTGGTGGGGGCACACTTATACAGTCAAGCTCATCCTTGTTGGTTGCATGGCATTTATGAAAATAAATGTGGCACCAACCATTGGGACAATAGCAACTGTTATTCTTTTGGTGGGTGTAATAGAAATTAGCAAGCTTGTCTCTAACATAAGAAATTGAGATTGGCCATAAGAGAAAATAAAAAATACCATGGGTACATGGTGGGCTAGCATTGTTTTGAAACTAAAACAAACTCATGTCCAAATGGCCTAAAAATGTGGCTCATGCATAATCAACCATTTCAATAAATAGTTTGAAAAAGGAAGGGCTTGTTTTGGCTTAATCCAATAAGATGTGCACCTTATGTCAAGATCCAATTCGACAACAAAATTTTCATTTTAAATTTGAAATGCCAAATATTGGAAAACATTGCTATGGTATTGAAATCAATTAAAACATTGAGGATTTGATTGTTCTAATTGGAATTTCAAGAACGAAGTTAAAACATGACTCATACATGAAGAGTATAAATCTTAAACTGCTCAAACAACACTTATACTTCAACTTAGGTCACGTGCAACATACATGTGTACCAATTAATACTATTAATAAAAGAGTCCAAAATAACTTAGTAGTCAAATAGGTATAGGAAATAAGATTTGAATGAAAGTAATAACAAATTTAGAAGTCAAATACTATTTATAGAAAAGTCCAAAAATACTTAGAAGTCAAATAAGTATAGGAAATCAAATTTGGATCAAAATAATAGATGTGTATCATTGTCTTTATATTAATAATTATGAATAA
The DNA here is from genome assembly GCA_023539305.1 of Ilex asprella. NCBI lineage: Eukaryota > Viridiplantae > Streptophyta > Magnoliopsida > Aquifoliales > Aquifoliaceae > Ilex > Ilex asprella. The sequence continues at coordinate 15,703,897 of CM042185.1, read as the reverse complement.
AATAGGAAATCAAAAAATTATCACATATGACATTTATAAGTATTATATATATTAACGAGCATGAATTGTTTACAAGCCTAACACATGTGCTAGAACCTGGAACGTGCGCTCAAGGTTGACACGTGAGCTCTACCTCTTAATAAGAGGACTACAGCACCCACCTAGCTGCTTGCTCGCCCATATCTCAACTCATAGTCCAACCAATTGCCCGAAGAGCAGCTCAAACCAGCAGCCAAGCCTTCGAAGGACGTTCCACTTTTTTGTAACATCGACCGTTCAACCAAGTGAAGCAACATCGATCGTTCTCTCTGACAGCGTGACTGTTGTGACGGAATGTAACTGTCATTCGCATGTCACTTCAAACATCATTGGGGGATTAACTTGATTAAGCCACACTTTTTTGTAGTTAAGAACCATCCAACTTCTAGCAAACCCAGCTTGGACTAGGCCCAAAAAGGCTTAGACAAAAACAGGGTTGTAAGCTCTAAGCATGGCATAGGTTCCAAGAAGCCCCGCAAAAAATTAGGTCTCACTACCACCACTCAAAAGAATAGGCATCAAGCAAAAGCCCATATGCAAAGTTGAAATTAAAGGAACTCATAAAGTAACAAAAAAAAAAATTTTCACTCAAGAATAATTCTTTATAAAAGAAAAGTTAAGGCAAGGATTCTGTAGAATTATGCCCTTTTTCAACTTGCACTTTTGTCCCTAGGGTAGCCCAGCCTTCTGAGCAGGGGTTGCGATGTTTCTAACGGTTATCTCACCTGAAGTAGTAGGTAACCCCATGGTGGCAGCTTGAGGAGATATGGCTTGAGGAGGTACAATCTCCTCGTTTATGGAGGACCTACTATTCACTTCTTCCCCAACACCATCCCTCTTTTCCCCTCCAGCAAATGAGGATGCATCATTGCCTAACACAAAATTGAAAAAAGCCAAGTCTGGAAACTCCTTCCAAACCCGTTTCCTAAAATCCTTGAAGCAATTCACGTGGCACTCCAGGGCCACATCCTTAAATTCCTTGGAGTCCAAGTACTTTGATACAATAGCCTCACCTGAGGATTTAATGTCATATTCTTTTTGTAACAATATAGAGGAAAGCTCAGTGATCTTCTCAGAGAGAGCTTTCTTCTCTTCTTCGAAATCCTTATTCCTCATTGAGGGCTTCGAGGATTCAAAAGTAGCGTTATTCAGCCTACCCAGCAATTCGTTCCAAGCCTTTAAGACCTTATCTCAGTCCTTTTCAATGGCAGAAAGGTGGTTAGAGGCATTCTTTGTCTCCTTCATAAGTCCTAAAATCTCTTTTTGGGTAGCCATGAGCTCGGAGCCCTTTATCTCCAACTGAGCACACAGAGACTAGAATTTCTCACAAGAAGCCCTTTTTTTAGTCAAAATAGAGTAAGAAAGGCTAGTAGTAAGGATGGCAAGCTGCAGAACGAAGTATGAATATACGAAAAAGGAAATAGATTCTAAAAATTCCAGAGACGTCACCTTTCCAATGTGATTGTGAATTCCGAGCATGCATAATATTTTATCTTATAAGTAATATGGGTTAAAGTGCAACTTATGAATATTTGCATGGAGTTTAAACTCTGGCAGGTATGGTAGGTTTTAATTAAGAAATGTAATTGTAGAATTATGAGGTAGTGGAGAGTAAAGTGAAATTTTAAAAGTATTGGGTAATCTTAGATGATTAAATGAAGGAATAATCAAAACTTGAGGGCGCTTTAGTGTAATTGTGCTAACTCTTGCATGAAAAGAACACCCTACTATGTTTTGCTTCTCCAACCATGAGCCTTGAGAAAAATATAAAAAGAGAAAAATGGTCTCAGGCGGTGAGTGGAAGAAAAGGGAAAATGAGAAGAAAAACAAAGGAAAGGAAAAAGAGAAAAACTTAAGGGTTCAGAGAGTGAGATTCATCGGAGTTGCTCTTGCATGTGTTCTTGAGTGAGAGAAAACCTTCATCTTTGAGATTTGTATGATCCTTGTGTGAGTCAAAGAGCGGTGTGAGGCTGTATTGAAGAATTGAAGTGAATTCAAAGCTCATAGGTACGAACTCGAAGGAAAATTGAAGTTATTGAGTCACAACAGAGGTAAGAGATTCTCTTAAATTTCTATATTTTTCTACTTCTAAATATGTCATTGAGGCTTGGGTAGATGTTGTGTGATGTTAAAATTGGAGTTGGGTGGAAGAGGATGAAGTTTGGACTGAATTCTAGATATTCGGTATTATTTGACTAGTTGAAGCATGTGGTTGAACGTTGAACCGGTTGGACGTCAACCAGTTGATCATAGCCAACTTTGACAAATTTGGTGGGATATTCTAAGCTTGCCTATAATTTATCTAAGACCTTGCTAAGGTATTCAAAGGACCGTAAATGGGTTCTTTATGAGTTTTATGGGTTGCAAATACACCGTTGGGACAGATGATGAAAAGTGTTAGCATGTGTGTGGGTAAACATGCATACATGCATGATGGAATTAAATGAAAATGTTTGATACTTATATGTGAATACTATGACATATGATAGGAACGTAAGCATCAACCTCTACATCAAAGGCACCAACCGAAAAATAAATTGTTGTGTTTCGAGACTTGAGGTGAGTGGGCTTTTTCCTTGTGGTTGATAATGACCAGGATATATTTATGTGATGTTACTGAATGTTTATGATGATAAGACCTTAAAGGCAAGTGTAAGTAGCAATAATGGTATGAATACGCCTTTGTGATAGGACGCCTTTTCTGGCGAGAATATGGTCTTAAATGTTGCATAAGTAGCTGATAGTGGCATGATTACACCTTTGTGGTGTGTGTAAGGTCATAAAGGAAAAATAAGCAGCTAATAGTGGTATGATTACGCCATTGTGGTGGTATGTAGCCATAATGGCAGTTATGTGGTTTTAGTGGCAAAGATGTATAAATGTGTAAAGTGACTTTGTCTATAATTGTTACAAATGTTTAGTTGATGACATATGATGTATAATGATGAGTTGTAAGGTTTTATTTTAGTATCTATGTTAGTTCCTTGTTAATTGAGCATGTATTATGTGATGTTGTGTGGAGTATGCTTCTGTTGTTATCAATTTATTGCAATTGTTCATTGACTGAGCGTGTTATGCTTACCCCTTATTGTTTTTGGCTTTTCAAGGAATCAGGGAAAGGTTGAAGTCTACTGCTAAGTTCTAGAGGATCGAGGAGTTTAGTGGAGTCTTGATGTTATAGTTTATAATGTTTTGAACTTGTAAATATGCATTTCCTTTTGTCAACCAAGGAAATGACAGAAGCTTCAATCAGAGGAGCCTCCAAAAGAGGACTAATGTGTTCCGGAACAATGACGAGTTTTACATCACTTCCTGGAGTGTTGGAACTTTGAGGAGATTCCGGCAAAGCCCCAGAGCTTGACAATACCCCTTTGCCCCTAGAAAAGGACTCTTGCGAGAAAGAGGGTTGGCTCAGAAATTCTCTTGGCTTCAACCTCCAGAAGGGCCTTTTTGTCAACAAGCTTGGGAACCATAGCTAAAAAAAACAAAAAAGGGGAAGGCTTAACACATAATTCAACTAAAGAAAATCTCACCAAAATAGAACCATACCTTTGGGAGGGGAGACAATGCCAGTTGGAGGAGTAGAAGCGAAGGGAGGAGGATCCAACAGACACTCAAAAAGAGATTGGTTGTTTATGAGATCAAAAAGGTCCTTGGTAGCATAGTCAAGATATTTTTTGACTTGAAGTCCCAACTCAAGGGGCAGAAGTTATGATTTAACTGTGCCCATAAAGAGATAACAATAAATTTTCAACACAATCAATTAGCAAAACAAACCACAAGAAGACTACTTACGAAGAGAAGGGGTAGGAGAACCCCAAATACGAGGAATTGAGACAAATTTATGTAAAGGAGTCTCAGAAGGCACAAACTCCCAGCCGTGGCTAGAAACAAAGAAAAATTTATCTTTGCACTCTTTTGTGTTCAAGGAGTAACCTGTTAGTAGACTCGACCCCTCTCTCTTCGAAGATAAAATCAACACAAGCCCTTTTCTAGGGCAGGGATGAGTTTATAGCATTGCATCCACTCAACAAAGGAGGGATGTATACTGATACCATTGGCTCTAGCCTAGATGACCCATATACCAATAAAAATCCCCAGCTATTCAGGGGTTAACAATGCCAGTGCAAGGTTCAAGAGATGAAGGGCTTCCTTAATATATTTGGGCATTGGAAAACAAAGTCCAACTTAAAAAATAGATTCATGAAAACAAAATTCATCAGGTAAAAATATGTTTGCGATTTCGTTGGGAGACGGAGCCCTATGCACAAAATTGAGAATTTGATATAATGTCCTAAACTCTTGGAGGGCATCCCTGTTAACACAGCTATGGTAATTCTTGGCTCCGATAACTATGAGAGACAAAGTCCCAATCTCTTCGATCGAGTTAGAGTCCTCGTTGGCTACTTCAGTTTGAGCCACCAACATCGGAACACTTTCTGAGGGAGTATGCTTAGAACCACTTGCCATAAGGAAAAAGCTACAATGGTTGATGTATAGGTGCGAAGGAAGGGGACAATTGAAGTTATCCACAATCAAGGAAATGCAAAAATTGAGCACAGATTGAAACCAAGCTCTAAGAGATCTACTCACAAAAAACTCCAAGTGATCAAAGTTGGAGTTTTTCTACTTGAGAAAGTGAAATTGGAAGATTTGGTTTCAACCTATACGCTCCAAAATGAAGAATCATGATGAAATAAAAAAATAAAAAAGGATAAGAACAAAGAGGCAAAGGCGTACTAGACTTCTTAGAGCTCTCAAAGATAAAATAGAGCGAAGAAAGATTTTTATATGCCGGACTCAAAATGGCTCTTTTGCAGTTGTGTGTACAAAGCAAGCAGTTCCACTCCTTAAGCTTGTAGCGGACAAGTGTAATCAATGCATGACGCGAGTCTTCCACTGGTTTGAACTAGGGGCAATTGATGAGCATGAGTGGTTACAAGCCTAACCCGTGTGCTTGAGTTCGACATGTGAGCTTGGGACATGCGCTCAAGCTTGGCACACGAGCTCTACCTCTTAATAAAATGACTCCAACAACCACCTAGTTGCTTGATCACCCATATCTCAGCTCTGAGTCCAACCAACTGTCCGAAGAGTAGCTCAAACCAGTTGCAAAGCCTTTGGAGGACGTTTCACTTTCTCTACTGCCTTATTCAAAAAGTAGTTGGGAAACTCTAATGACACATTTTGCCTACCTATAAAAGGTTCATGCTAGCCATGAACTAGGCAAGCCATCTTCTCCTATTATATACAATTCTTTCATCATTTCAATTATGATTTAATTATCAGAAGGTCGACCGCTGGTGCCCCTCCAGTCTTCGATTTTCTTTACAGGAATTCCCCTCTGATTGCTAGATTATCCCACAATCCATATATATATACTAGTTATTATCTGTGCCTGAAGGCACAAAGTAATAAAAAAATGGTCAACAATAAATATATTTGTATTCACATCTAAAATTAAATCACAAATATAGAGAAGAGAGAAAGGAATTTAAG
>CM042185.1:15682397-15697959 GCA_023539305.1 Ilex asprella | reverse complement strand
AGAGACAGGGCGACATTGGTGGTGGTGGTGGTAGTGATGATGATGGTGGGGGGTAGTTTGGTGGTGGTGTAGTGTAGGGTGGTGGTGGTGAGATGTGTGACAGCGATGGGGGTAGTGGTGCAGTTGTTTCAAACACTAATTTTTTTAAAGAACTTATGAGAAATTATAAGTATTAAAAACACTTTTAAAAAATCACACCAAACATACCATTAGAAGTCTATTTTCCCTATTAAATTTGGAGTGTTAATATTATCCATCGAATTAATCTCAACCGCGAATAACAAAAGTTATTTTGTTTATCTTTTAAGATTTGAATTGTATTGTATTTTATTATATATATATATATATATATAATAAATTTTATTTTATTTAAAAATTATATTTTATGTACCTTAAGATACTTGAAATTATAATGGTCTACATTAGGTTTGTCAATCCATCAGTCTTTTTCATCTGAATCTGATATGAGTTCGAACCTGATTAATTGCATTTGAAATATATTTTTAACTAATTATTTAATTTTAATTTTGAACTTTTATTAATTGTGTCTTAATTCAACAAATTGAAATTTAGGTCTATTAATATCCACTTCTCTAGTCTAACAAAAACTTGAACAATCTCTATTATGCTTAGTGTCAGAGTAATTTTACGTTTCAGTACTATATCAAAAATTATTAATTTTTTAGATCAAGTTATATCTTTTAAAATTTCAATATTGTATCAAAAAATATTATTATTATTTGGTTAAATTACATTTTTTTAAATATGAAGTTACAATAGTTTAAGGTAATTATTAACCGATCATGAAATATTATGATCGGTCATTGAAATATTATGATCGATCATAAATACTAACTTTGTATTTAAAAAATGTAACTTGAACTTGAAAAGTTTTAACTTTACACTTAAAAGTTATAACTTTGATTATTGATCATAACATTTTAGAATTGGTAATTATAGTCGTAATTTTTACCTAAAAAAATTATAATGTAACCTTAAAAACACAAAGAATTTGGTAGCGTAGTTTTCCTCTTAATATTATATTTAGGAAAGGGTTGAAATGAGATAGTGAAATTAGCGCCATCCGAAAAGATGACCTTTAGAAATCTTATCTCATAGGGAGCTAAAGAAGAGTGGCACATGCTTTATGTGAGAGAATTTTCGAGGAAAGTTCCTGCTTTGTAACTTACGGGTTAGCGTAAATTTGATCTAAAGCATGATGATATTTTGGACATTGGGCCTATAAAAGGACCAACATGAGTAGGGTGGTGGTTCAGTAGGGAGAGAGGTTGGGAAAGCAGCGTGTGAGCAAGGTGAGAGTGAAGAGAAAGAAAAGAAACAAAGGAAAAAATATGATGATAGAGATAGAGGAAGTAAGCAGCTGTGAAGCCCTGCCTCTCCTCTCTTTGAATCATGTCTCCATATTGGTTAGATCAGTGTGGGCTTCTGTGAGGTTCTATGAGGATGTCTTGGGCTTCCTTCTTGTTAAACGCCCTTCATCTTTTAATTTCCATGGAGCATGGTCTCTCTCTCTCTCTCTTTCTCTCCTAATTGTTTTTCTCCTCTGCCGTTCTTCTTTTAGGGATGCATGGCTGGGCAGGCTTCCTACTATGAAAGAAGAAAATATCATTTTTATTCTTTGTTTTCAATATAAGAAATGATATGCGAATTTCAAGCTTAACAGCAGCACTTCATCTCGAATGAAAATTATACGAAACAGTTAAGAGTGATGTAGTTTAAGAGGTTTTGAACACCATAGAGATTACTGTTTTTATAAGCATGACACAACACAGCCATACTATTTTACCAATTTATTCAAACTTGTGTAGGTTGTACAACTATGGCATTGGAATCCACTTGCTTGAGAACGAGTCGGCCGATGAGTATGACACTCAGAATCAACCGCGCCCCATCAATCCCAAGGATAACCACATATCTTTTCAAGTAAGAACCTTTCATTTACATCTAATTCTTTAGTCAATTACATAATTGTAGTAGAGTAGACAGTAGTAGTTGATCCTGTCATATCTCTATCAGTACTCCCATGCATATATAGCATGGATATGGATAGTGAAATTTTAGGATATATATAGTGGCATCTTTAAAAAAATTATCTTTTTTGAATCAGTGCACCGATGTGGGAGTCGTGAAGAGGAAGCTGGAAGAAATGGGAATGAAGTATGCGACGGCGGTGGTGGAGGATGAAGGGATCAAGGTGGATCAGGTGTTTTTCCACGACCCAGATGGGTACATGATAGAAATATGCAACTGTGAGAATCTTCCGATGCTTCCTATCTCCTCCTGCTCCTTCAAGCCCAAGAATGACAATTACAAGAAGATGGGGGCAAACCACTGCGGTTTCATGGAAGCTGTGGTGATGATGGAGACTGCTATGATGGAGAGCTTGAGCATGGATATGATGAACTTTTCATTCTAAGTTGTGAGATTGTGAAGCCTTCTACTTTCAAATGTTTGTTTTGAAGAAAATTTAAGGATTATGCTACATATGCATCAAAAGTTGTATAATTTTCAGTGCTTTGTGTTTTAAGGGGAAGAATTTAAAGTGGTATTTGTGGGATTGTAATAAAAATGTATAAATACATGGATTTCCGATTTGTCTCGTACCTTTGTGTTCACTATCGTTGCCATGTTCCAAGTGACACATCTTATAGAAGTAGACCATCCTAGAAACTCTAGTTGAAGACTACTTCAACAAATAGAATTTAGCTAATGATTCTTGTTCTCGAATCAGGCTTTAGATGTGGGGCTGGTTCAAGGACTGAATGATGGGATGTCTCCAATCCTCCTCCTCCTCCTCGATGCCAGAAGTGAATTCTTCTATTATCGTGCCTCTTTCCTTGGTTGAAGGTAGAGTTCTCCAATAAACTCTAGGGATAATGTGGCTGAAATAAATGAATTATTGCTTAGGTTTGGAGATCATAAAAATGTCACGGTATGCAGAATTTTGTACATGTCGGTCCTTATGAAGGTATACGGTGTTGTAACACAAGAAATTATCACCGAATTTCTATAGCACAAAAACTTTTTAGAACATCGCGGGGGTGGGGAGGGGGAAGAGAGTGTGTAAGAGAGATTATATATATTGAAAGATATATGAAATGGATTGACCCACGGGCATGCCCCTTTGGGTGCATGACCCAACCCGACATCTAACGGATGGTGGTCAATTTGTGAATATTTGATTGGTTAAAGTGAAATCAGAGTTTTCAGTAATAATTTTTGTGGCATTCACTGATTGGTTCACTCATCCAGTGGGCGTGGGCTGTACCTTAGGCATGATTCGCAGACCCACCAACTGTGGCTAACCTTCATCACCGTGAATCTTTTGAATTTCTTAAATGAATTTGGACCATCAGTGACAATAAAACACTATATACGACAATACAACTAGAACCTAAGACACAAATAAGAGTATTTTTTAACACGAATAATAAATAGATTGTAGTAGTGTCAAACACGAATAACCCGAAACTGACACGATTTATACATTTAACTAGTAATTTATGAATAAAATAGCAATTTTTTTTTTTTTATCGAGTATTGACATATCCTAGTAAAATAAGAGAAATTTTTATTTATTTTTACTAGTATACCTGTATTTTGAATTCTTAGTTTGTGGAAAAGTTATGAGTGTCAGTTTGGTTGAGAAATAATAGACTTTTAGTTTTAGATTTTTGATTCATCTGCCAAATAATTAAAGGGATGTTTCATATAACCACTCATATATAGCATCATTGTTAACTCCCGGACAGTTGAAATTTCTATTAATTTTGGTAAATACTTCATATTTACGGCACAAAAGCCTTCTAGAAAGGGGGTGGGGGGGGGGGTAGTGTGTGTGAAAGATTTTATGTACATTGAGAGAGTTTGACAAGTGTCATAGTAATTTGAAAGACATATAATTTATGAGTAATGTTACATGGTTTTAAAAAATAGACTTAAAAGTTTTACTTGATAATTACAACAATTGATTTCACTATGGGTCCCAGTATTTATTAGAACCCACTATCTATTCAATTACTGAGATTTTTAAGTCTAATTTTTAAGTTCATCTAGCATTACTCATAATTTATATGTGCAACCAACAACATACTAACGATAATTCGTGCCTGAAGGCTCTGTGCAAAAAAAAAAAAAAAAGACATTGTTGTTTAACATGAAACAATTAAACACTGAACATATAATTACACTAAACTGAAAGTCTAAACTACATTCTTAATATGATGACTTTGGTGAAATAAAATGAGTCGCAATACTTTCAGTTGTTAGAATGAATGTTACTAAATGTACCATGTATGCTAAACAAATATTGTTAATATTTAATCTAAAAGAATTTATTTTCTTCTTTTAAAAATATTTGGACAAAATTTACCTAAAAATAGAATCCCAATAAACTATCAATTTGTATAGACAAACAATAAAATGTTAATTACACAATTCACCATCTAAAAAATGTTAACTAAACAAATAAATTGTAAAACTTACTTAACAATCCTCAACTTATATTGTACCAATTCAATCAAATTATGTTTTCTACTCTAAACAAAGACCCACAAAATAAATTGTAGTGTATATACAATGGACTAAGTAAAATATATGTGTCTATACAACAATTTATGTATCTAAAATTGCAGAAATCATTCTTCCCACATCTCAAACATAAGATTCTGTAATACAATCGTTTTCTTAAAAAATTAGAATAAACCCATAAAATTAATCAATCACATAGTAGCGATAAAAGTGATAGACCAAACATGAAATTTGTTTTTTAATAGTGCTTTATCGTACTTGTCCATGCCTAAGGCCTAGAGTTACAAAAAAAAAAAATCATTCATAAAAAAAACACGACCTACCTAATTATTGGACTCACCACTAAAAACACAATATAAATTTCAACTAAAAGACAATGAGATATATATACTTTCTCCCAAGTGACTAACAACTACATCACAACACACGAAACAATGTCAAAAGGTTCAAGTAACAAAAAACACCCAATGCCAGGTAGCAAGAATGAACATAAAACAAAGTCTATTCAACAAACCTATGAATCATTTAAGATAAAAAAGAGCTATTAAGAGCAGGTTTTGAAGACATGAAGATTAGTTTAACGTAACTCTTTCCCCTCTCTAATCAACTTGATTACCACTATCTGAATTCAAGAACATCATTAGTGCAAATAATCATTCAAGAATGAACTCAACCATCTAATGGTATGACTAAAAAATTGCATTTCAAGAATGAACTCAAGTAGCTAATGACACAATTAAAAGGGCCAAAAAGATAAGAACAAACACTTCATTGAGTTGCAGTATAATAGATGGTCAATGAAGCTTTTGGTTACGTTGGGTTCCTATGAAAAATTTCAAAGAGCCTTCCTCTCACAAACTATGAAATTTTTTTCTATTCCTTTTTCCATAGTGGATATGAGGAGCACTACAACATATTTGATAAAAGTGACATTCTATAAAATAAAACAGATTTTAATAAGTTCATCTGTTTATCTCAAATAAACTCATCAATGATTGAATTTTATCCCCTTACGTATTCCTCCGCCCTTCTCATCACACACATCACCTCCATCTCTCGTCTTTTTTCTCTCTCTCTCTCTCTCCACTAGCACACCGTCACACACACATACTCTACCTCTCAGTCTCTCCTTCACTCCCTCTCACAGTTTCTTTGTCTCTCTCTCTCTGTCTCTCTCTCGCCATAGACACACGAAGCCCCGCAACACCACCGCCAGAGCCACACCAAACATCAAATATTTTGACAATGATTCAAAGTTTCTATCATTCTTTTAGAAGTACTTTTAATATCATGTTATCCATCTTTAAATTTTGTACAGTCTTACATGTTCAAACAAAAATGATCATGTTATATTGACTTAAAAGTAAGACAAAAAATAGAGATTAAATAATATGGCAATACAATAATGATAGTTTTGGTCATATTTTTATTCATTTAAAGTTCAAATTGTACTTATCAACTACCATGTCCTTTGGACTATTTTTATCCCATTTTTTTTGTTAGTATACCATTACTCAACTACAGGGTTTTTTTTTCCTTCTGTCATTCTACTATTTTTCACTTTATAATAATTATGCTCAAGTTAGCCAATCATTATGAATCATATAAATTGTCATTGATTTCTCAGTACTTCTCCACTTGGTTTTTCTTAGTCTTTATCAATCCTTGCTTTAAAAAAATAATCGCCATCAAATAAGATTTAGGAGCCAATTTCATCACTGTCATATAATGATTTTTTTCTCTGTCCGTTTTCAAAATAAGCTACATCAATGGCCGTGCATACAAAAATATTAGATAAAACTAAGGATGATAGTCGAGTAGTGTCGTATCTTGTTCGGATTGTTTCATTTCCAAATCATTTGATTAGTAATCAACCAAAACTCTTTCCCTTTAATTACTCATAAATTATGTCCGATCTCTAATCTGATTTGTTTATTAATTATGTCATTTTTAGGTCTATACAGAACCCATAAACTACAAGACTACAAGAAGTTTTCTTGTTGAACAATTTTTTTGTTATGAGATATATTAATATATTACTAGCAGAAGAGAAAAAATTCACTGAAGGGTGAAAAGAAGCCCCAAAAAGAGGACCATAGACCTCTCAAAGTGGGAGACATAAGAAATTAAGACTTGTGACTCATTAATCTCTTGGTTGTTAGAATCTTCAGACAGATCCGGGTGGTCATTAAACTAAGTCATGATTACGATTCTTTTTCTCTTATCAAACCTACCATCCATCCACCCCAAGCTAAAACCTTGTTCGATCTGGACACTAACAAAAATAAGTTAAAAATTCATCGATTTTTTTTTGGACATACCATATGAAATTTGGCAATTGAAAAAATTCAGCTATTTTTTTATATAATGTCAATTAAATAAGTTTGTCTCGGCAAAATTAAATTATTTATATTTAGCACTAACCTAACATATCTATGAGTGGAACTATTTCCACCCCATAAATTTTCATTCCCACCCCATTTAATTTTTCATTATCAAACTACTAAGTCCACCCCTTCTACACTCACCCTATTAGTAACTAAACCCACCTCATGCTATTATATACACTCCATTAATAGTTAAACTCACTCATTTTATGTACACCTTTTTAATGAAAGAAGACATCGTAAGAAAAAAATAATGAAAGAAGACAATTAGTTTAAATGCATAAATATATTTATGAAACAAGAAAAAAAAAAGAATCAAGTAAAATTGAAACAAGAAAAAAAAAAACAATAAAAAACAAAACAAGTAAAAAAAATAAGCCTGCTGAAATAAGAAAAAAAGAAAGAATGAAATAAAATAAAATAAAAAGAACAAGAAAGAAGCAGATCGAAACAAGAAAAAAGAAAAGAACAAAACAAAGAAAAAACAGAAAGAAAGAAGCAAACAAACTGAAACAAGAAAGAAAAAAGCAATCAAAGATTAAAGGAACAAGTTAAAGTACAAGACTGAAAATCTTCTACGAAAAAAGTAAGCATAAAGCATAGACACAAAATCGAACAAGAAAAAAATAACAAGCAGAGATGCAAAACCTTAACAAGAAAATAAAGAACAAATAATCTAAAAGCATACACATGTATACACACATAAAAATTCTAAATAAAAAATTATTAAACTTGATAGAGATATCAAAACATACTGAAAATAATGAAAATTCATATAACAAAAATGAAATCAAATAAATAATTAAATTGAGAAGTAATACTAATATATATCTCACTGGAAAAAAAATAATATCGAAAAAATATTTTTATGAGTACATGAGATGATATAGATAATGAAACCTCAATTGTGATAAAACATAAAGTGGGTTTACTTAGTAAAAGGAGTGTATGGAGCATGGGGTGGAGAAAATATTTATTACAACGGTGATACTATGTGGCAAGGTGATGTAACATTACCAACTAATAATATTAAAATAAATAGGGAGATGAATTCCACAAAAATTAATAACTAACATGTCATGTAAGTAAATAACTCTCTATCTTTCTGTCATGTAAGTTCAAGTGGGATTCACTTTACCCATTTAGGGTTTTATTATTGGTTGGTGATACCATGTCATCAATATCACCATTACATTCAATATTTACTCTATGAGGTAGGCTTAGTTACTAATGGGGTAGATATCGAAGGGGTGAGTTAGTTAGTTAATTGTATTAATTTGAGGGTTGTATTAAAAAATGATTAATTATAGTATACTAATTTTGTTTCAGACTGTGTTGGAAATGTATTTCTCTGACTAAAGCACTAGATTGGAAGTCCAACAATTGTGTCGTTACTTTTGAGTTATGGGTACGCTAGTCCACTAAAGAAGACGACCACGAGTAGTGAAATCACCCACCACATAGCCACCGTGGTCCATTGAACGCTGAAAACAACATTCGCTCTTCCCAACAGTCAAGTCGTATGAAATGGACAGGACACCCTCTAGACGTGTGTAATAATTCACTTGCTCAATTATAAATAGACGCAATTATAAATATATGATCTAAATAATCGATTAGTGAGAAAGGAATGGAAAAAGAATTGTTTACATCAGCACATTGTAAAAATTTTATTTATTTGTCAAAGCTATTAAAATATATTAGTTTGCATGTTCATATGCCATTTTATGCAACAATTGCATAACGATCATTTCTATACAAATATCAATAAAATGCTACATATTTCCAAGACATAAAATATTATTGGAAGGAGAAAAACTACTATATTTGAAACTTATTTTTCAATATCGTATCAAGAATTGCAATGTAAACGAGCCCAATTACAACATAATACTATTGAGTAGGGTCAATTCCATAAATTTAAAATTGATCTCAATATTTTTAAAAAGCTCAATTAAAACGTAATTTACTTCAGAACCTTATCAAATAAAGCTTTTGTTGAAGTACGAAATTTATATTAATACTTTACGTTTATTTTTTTTGGGTTTTCCAAACCTTTATGCACGAGAGATTTTTTTGTTTTGAATAGAAACAAAAAGTTTTATTCAGCATGGAATATTTGAAATTAGAAGCGGCAATACAAACTCAGGTGCACGCTTGTTTCACATAATAAAGTAGCTAAATTGTTTGTCTTAAACTTTTTGCGACTCAGATCGTTTTGATCCGATGATCCTAATTGAACTTTCATTCCTTTTAAAACTTTAAGACTATCATCTCTCATATAACTCTCTCCCTCTCTCTCTCATACTATTTTTTTTTGTTTCTCCTATATTGTTTTGTTATTTTTTACTCCATAAAATAGATGAAACTATATGTTATGCAATTATTTATTTCATGAAATTAATTCAAAATTTTTATATATCAAACGAGATGTATTTTACCATTTACTTCTTAATTTGTAAATAATACTTAATGTAAATAAAAAATACCACATTGATTATAAACACCAAATAATATGTAATACGAAATGAACTTTAGATTATAAATTAATATATAATTTTATCAAAAATTAAAATTTAATTCTGTCCAATTTATATTCGACTTTGCCAAATTAATATCAGAGTAATTTTTATTGTAATCAAATTAATATTAAAATTAATTTAATCAAATTTTATTTGATTTTATTAAATTTTCAATTTTTTTGATACTTAATTTGGAGAAGGGTAATTGTAAAAATAATAAATTTTTTTGGGATGAAATTATCAATTTTTATTAGTAACACTGATGGAAGGACACATAGGAGGTCTCCTTGCAATGAATTTCAAACCTTAAATGATCTCCATGTTATTTATAAAATTTCAGGAAGCGTCTGTGTAATATTGTTAAAACTCATGGGATGTCTGTGATTTTTACCATATATTATTATTATTTTATCTGTAAAACTTGAATTATTATAATAAAAGCAGTTATTAGTTATGAGAGTTTGTTGGTAATTAAAAAAGAAATGTTTGTGAGTTTGTTTCTGGATATATTTAGATGTGAAGGATTGGACATTTGGTGATTAAATTTATAATTATATTGTGTCATTTGGGGTTCAATGGTGATCGTGGTTATAAATTCATGATTAAAAATGAGCAAAATTTGGTTGATTTTATTTATGACTTAAAGATTGTGAGTTTAATTGTGTTTTGTTAGTATTTTTTTCTTGAGGTATTCATTACATGGGGATATAGTGGATTGAAAATATGGTGACTGAGTTTATAATTATGTTGTGTTATTGAATTGAGTGGTAGTAAAAGTGATAAATTCGTGAGTTTTATAAATGAACAATATTTTATTTATTGCTTAAAGATTATAAATTTTAATAGATTATTTTAGTATTTGTTTTTTTTAATTGCAGAGGTATTTGTACATATGATGTTATTTTGGGGAGTTTTTATATATTTTTATGATAGTTCCATTAATATGGAAGATATGATCGACTATATATTTCAAAACGTTTTAAAAGAAGAATTGATATGAATATTTTTAGACCATTCTTTTTGAATTTAGACAATTTTTTTAAAATATTTTGTTTGTTGTATAGTATTTTCAGACACGGGTAATGAGTACTCTTCTATATTATCATTGTCAGCCCATACTCTAGGCTATTGCCTGTGGCCCTTAAACGAGAAAGAAATTTTGGAGCCCAAAAAAAAACTTATGTACAATGATATTGGACTTAATTTGAAAATTTAATACATTTTGACAAAAAAAATAAATTGCATTTTGATCGTTTAATTAGTCGTATAGACTAGCATTGAATAAGTTCACTAGCAATCAAATAACCACAATTTACTAGGTATCAAAATTAGGCCCCTAGATTAAATACAAGTAATATTATTGTAAAATTAAAAAAACATATTTATTTTTTGACAAATTAAATTTTTTTGTCTAAGACCCCTATATGCGTTGGGTCAACGAATTATGGTTAGTTCAATGAATCTAAACATTTATAGTTCTTGGAAAATACCTACGAGAATAGGTTCCAAACCTATAAGTTAATCCCCCCGAATATTCAACATCTTTGTGTTGGAATTTTATTTCTCTGAGAGCATTGGAAGTCTAAGTAAGCCCAAGAATTGTGTGATATTGTGAGTTTCTGAATTTGTGGTACTAGTCAATTAAAGACTTGGACCATGAAGTCACCCACCCAATGACCACGGCGGTCGGTCCATGAAGAAATCTGAAAACAACACCTGTTTTTATTTTGAGCAATGATATACCGGCATAATTTGAGGATGTAATTTAATGATTTATTAATGATGAGTAATCTAATTTTGGACCTAAAAAAGCGACCTAATTTGTTGACATAATGATGTAATTTCAGTGAAATCATTGGATCAACACTAAGTTCTAATGTTTGATGAAGTCCATAATCAATCCAAATGTCATAGTAAATTAGATCAACAAATTAAATAAGTAAATTAGGTCCTAATAACATTGTTTTTTAATGATTATGGTTTTGAATTGTCAGTGAGTTTTAGTATTAAATGCACTTCACTATCGATTCAATGATCACAATGTATTAAGTTCCCAAATTCTATACCAATAACAATGGTTAGAAATTGAATAATTTGGCCAACAAATTTTTGGGATGATAAAGTTAGCTCAGCTAAAGGCTTAAGGTGCCGCCATTAAGTTAATTAAAAAAGGATTTTGTTTGATGAATTATTTTTGATGAATGTACAAAAGGAGATACATGTAAGTTTTAAACATATTTTATCCATCATCATACTGCAGTCGCAAGAAATCCAAAAGACCAATAAGTTCAAGTCCAAGCACTACCTCCAAAAAGTAAAATTTTGAAGGAGTAGATGAGAGTTTATCGATCTAAGCACCACCTCCTATGCTGCAACTGATCTAGGATTTCAGTTCATCTACTTTTGAAGAACATATACTAGGGATATTTTAAAACATACTTTACCTAACAACATAATCCTGCAGTTATAAGAACCAAGAAGACTAATAAACCCAAATCCAAACACCACCTCCACAAAAACCTAATCTTGAAAGATTTTGTTAGATTAAAAGGTTAGAAATTTGATCCTAATTGTGTAAATATAAAATGGTGAGGTGACAGCATGTTGTTAATTATTGGAGGATCCTCCAATTCCTAAGGAGCCACTCCCCCAATTAGTCGTATGAAATGGGCTGTTCAATCGTTTTTGTGTTGATTTATTTGTACTCCCTCTAGAAGTGTGTACTAATTCAACTTGCTCAACAAACAATGAAAAAAAATAAGGCTAGCTATTTATTATTATTATTATTGAGTAAATAGATCATATTTTAACTAAAAAAATTATGTCACCAACAAATTAATATACGTATTTAATTAGTAATTTATGTACTTCAAACGGTGAGAAAAAAAAATTCACTAAAAAACATATAAAATGACTCACTCAGATTTATCGTTTTAGGTCTCTAATTATCTCGGATCGGCCCTGTATTTCTACTCCCATATCTCTCTACAGTTTGAACCAAGTATTCTAACCTAATTTTGTAAATGATTTGAATCTAAATTAATTTGTCGCTCAATTTAAGTAAGCATAACTCAACTCGAATATATTTTAAATTATATTATGCAACATCCACCTATACTTAAAATATGAACGGTCTCAAATACAATCCCTATAGAGTTCTTCAAATTTAACTCTCAAGTTCTTGAATGTTTGCAGGCTTCAACCTTAGTTTGAGTAAGAAGTCAACCTTAGTTCGGCTTGTCACAATTGAGTGTATAAAGATTAGGTGGAAAGTGAGGTGGACTTGCATGTTAAGTTCAAGGAGGGGAGGAAAACAAGACATAAAGAATTGAATATTATTTTGTGAGTAAAATTCAGGTACCGAGTTTGATAACATCCTGAAATTTATAATGAAATATAAGGTAGTAGCAACTCATTTAAGCTCAAGTTGAGGTGTATTAGAATTCAACTTGAGGTTGAGTTATGATTAAACAAAATTCATGGTCGATCCTAGAAATTAGAATTGATATCACATATTTCTAACCAACTGATTTTGTCGTAAGCTCACTAGATTGAGTTCTAAACTCGCTGTTATTTTATAATAATTGTTAGAATAGTACCGAAAAAAAAGAACTCTTGATAGTCTTATTTTTCCATCATTAATATTATTGAAACATAATTTGAGAACTTAATTTATTGTAATATTGAATTAATAATAAACGCTATTTAATGTTAAAACCCACTAACAATTCAATTAACATAATCATTAAGTTCCCAAATTATATCATAATATCATTGTTCTTCTTTGATGTGTCACGTGTGGCAGGATTACTTGTTACATTTGGCATTCGCCCGACGGCCGGGCCCACGCCCATTATATATACATGGATGATTTTTATATGTAAACCTGAGAATTTAATATAATTTATTGACATAATAATGTGACTTCATAGGAATCATTGAATCAATATCAAATTTTAATGTTTGATAGAGCCTACAGTTAATCTAAATATCACAGTGAATTAAGTCAGCAAATTATGTCAGTAAATTAGGTCTCAAAAATATTATTCTAAATTTATATATGTAGATGCGTAATCAAATTCAAAACTTAAACAAATTTTATATTCCTTAATTTTATAGCTTTCTCAAATTAGGATTATTTATTTCTAAAACTCCTAAATTTTAAAATTTTCTCAAACACACATACAAACGTGACTAAATTAAAACTAATGCAATTTTTTACCCATTTCCCATTTTTTAAAAAAATAAAGTATGGACACGCCCACGCACCACTATACATATGGATGATCTTTATTTGTTTCTTATCTCAGCTTCACCATTGCGCCTCTTCTTCCTCCTCTTGGTGTATAAACACTCAGTTAGGTGTCTGTACACCCAAAAGAGAAGTTGAAGATGTTTTCAGTGGGGCTGTGTGTTGTAGCAGTGCTTGTCATTCTGGTCACTCACTGGGTTTACAAATGGAGGAACCCAAAATGCAAAACTGGAGTCCTCCCTCCTGGTTCCATGGGCCTCCCTCTTGTTGGAGAGACCCTTTCCTTGATAATACCCAGCAACTCTCTGGACCTTCATCCATTCATTACCAAGAGAATGCAAAAGTAATGCAACTTTCTCTCCTCTTACTTTCGAAGTCATATATACATACCACGTATTCCCATTTCAGTTGTTGTAGAACGACACTACTGGTATCTAATTTCGGGGTTTAATTTGAGAGTCCAATGCATTATGGATTAGTAAAGGATACTAGTATTGGGTTTGTTATTAATACCCCTAGTGGTTCTCCTATCAAATTAAGGCAAAAAAATGATTTCTCATATTTTTATCTTCGAAATTTTGTTTGCACCTCTTTTGGGTTTTTCTTTACTTATTTTTGGGTGCCCTGTTCTCTCGTAATATAAATGTATTATTTTTCCTTGTAAGGTTTGATTCTTTACTATTATTATTATTGTGATATACTGTTTTACACTAACCACCCAAGCACCAGAACACCGAAGCTATATCTCCGCTAATAATCACCAGGTCAAACGAGTTTTCATGTGTGTGTGCAAGTGTGCTGCGAAGGTGTGTGAGAGAGAAGAGAAAAAGCAAAATAAGAAAACGAAAATAGAAAGATGAAGAGGGTAGAATTATCAAAGTCAGACTCTTGGTGGGATAATTTGTGACTAAATTATTTTCTTCAAATTCCATTTGCAGATATGGGCCTGTTTTTCGAGCAAATGTGGTAGGCCGTTCTCTTATTGTTTCAACAGATGCTGATTTAAACTTTTTTATCATGCAACGTGATGGTAAATTGGTTGAAAGATGGTACTTGGACGTGTTTGCCAAAGTTTTTGCACAGTCCGGAGAGATTAAACCAGATACTGTCCAAATTCATTCATATTTAAGGAACACGGTATTGCATTGGTTTGGTGTGGAGAGCCTCAAAGAGAAGTTTCTTCCTCAGTTCGAATTATTGATTCGCAAAACTCTTGGGAATTGGTCAAGTCAAGAATCAGTTGAAGTGAAAAGTGAAGCTGCAATTGTAATATGAGCTAATGCACTCCTTAAGAAGGCTCTATAAAATGTTGGATATATATATATGAAACTAACAAGTTTGAGTTTGGGCATTGCAGGTGACTACTAATCTTGGCGCAAAGGAATTGTTTAGCTATGATTCAGAAAATTCCCCAGAGAACATTGGTGATATGTATAAGGACTTGATACAAGGTCTTATGTCCTTCCCCTTGAACATCCCTGGAACTATGTACCATAAATGTTTAAAGGTAAAAGAAAACTATTTTCTCTCATAATAAAACTATCTATTTCAATTTTAGAAACTCTTACACTCTCAAAATCTCATCAGAATCACAAGGAGGTATTGATATGATGAGGGCCGAATTGAAAAAGAGGAGCATGTCACCGGATGCTCGTCATGGCGACTTTCTCGATCTTGTCATCCAAGACACAGATAATGTGAAATTCTTGACCGAGGATTTCATTGTTCAAATTATGTATGGCCTTATCTATGTCTTCGCTGATTCTACTTCAACAACATTGGCATTAGCTATTAGCTTACTCACCGAACACCCCTTGGCTTTGGAAGAGTTGATCGTACGTACACTTATT
>CM042185.1:15636204-15667397 GCA_023539305.1 Ilex asprella | reverse complement strand
AACAGAAGTAACAATTAAGGGTGGCTGAAAAATACTGATATGACGGATGAGATTCTTTCTCAAATGTTATTTTCCCGCCTAAGACACCCTCCGTTTATAATTGCCAAATTAATGCTCTGCCCATTTACAACTAACACCTCTCTCTCTCTCTCTCTCTCTCTGACTTCCATATTCACACCTAAATTCACAGACAAATCTCCCACCAAATCAGAGAATGTTCCCCCAACCTTAAGTCATTCACTTCTTCCATATTCATGCCTACATACACACACAGCCGCCGCTTAATTAATTCAACACAAGTCACACACGTTGACATATCCCCTTTCATACTTCTTCTCTTTGCCTCTCCCTTTTTCTTTGTCTCATGCACACAACACAACGCTACGCACGCACAACAACACACGTAGAGAGAAGACAGAGCATACAACACATGCTCACAGACTGCACAGTCTTTCGATTTTCTTTGTTTCTTTGTTGTTGCAACTTTCGTATGTTCTTATAGCATTAGTGCTTTTCGATTAGGCCAATTGATTGCCTTTTGTTTAGGTGATTACAGGTGTGAGATTCCTCCTAACAAAAGCCAAGCCAGTTATTGGCACAATTATTGCAGGGAAGATACCAAACCAAGAAGGTTTCCGAAGTAATATATACAAGGAATGGTTGGTATGTACGACGTTGGCCCTGCTTAAGATTGTGTTTTCCATTTCGGTACCACAAAGTCGAGAAAAAAAAAAGGACTTGAAAAAGGCAGTGGGCGTCTGATTTTTAAGGGAGTGACATTATTTAGATGAGCCTACCAACCATTAAGTCGCATGTTATGGTGCTATTACCAGTAATCCTTGATCTTGGTTGTTGTTGTGGATTGATGTCATCGTCAACCATAAATTTAAATAAGCTAATTCATAAATTTGTGTTGTTTCTTCAAGTAAATGCAGAAATTCATGTGTATACTTACTGGCTAATTCATTAAGTCGCATTGTATTATGTATCGTAGTTGTTGTGGCTTAAATTCTTATGTTTCGATTAGATCAACATGTTTTCTTTTTCTTTTTGATAAATAACCTGTTGGAAGATAGACCATTACAAGAAAAAAGGGAAAAATCATGAAAACATCTTACCCAAGTTTACTACAGTTTGTTGTGCGATTATGCTATTAAATTGGTTGGCTTGCATAAGTTTCATTTTTGTTTGATGATAGTGACAAGCTTGAGTTTTGACATGGTTTTATTTGTTTGTAGTTTCCAAATGATCCCATTTATCAACTAATTAGTCCAAGACAAGTCCAATGGAGCATCTTTTTATGTTTGTGGTTTGCTAGTGAACCAAACTCCACGACGGTACTGATGGAAGTTTGACAGCAAGATTAAGTTTACATACTATTAAATTTGGACGGAACCATACCACTTAAAGTGGCACCCTTAACCAAAGGTGCTGTTCCGGAGACACAAAGGTTTCTAGATGAGAAAGCTTAATTCCCTCCCTCCAATGATATAACGTGCGAACCCTTGTAGACTGTTATTTCTTTCAGTTTGTTCTCGTGGCTTCACTATTAGAACTTCATCTACACTTCTAAACTCGGCCATCGCATCTAAAAGCAGCCTAGTAAAGGGCCACTTTCTTCATCCAGCTAACTTACTAAAAATAAAAGGGACGGCCAATTTCTTCCTGCCAATATGGATTCTTATCCCATGCCCTGGTGATTCCCAGCTGATTAGCAGCAAGGTCTTAGAAGAAAAGGTTTCATTCTTCTGCCACCATTGCACTCCTTTTTTCACTTCATGTGTAGCGACTCCTTGTTGAATTTCAAACCATGATTCCTTGCATCTTCTGAGATAAGCTGATAGCACCAGTCAAAGGGTATACATCTTCTTATCTCTTTTCTGCAATAGATCACAATAGTATATTCTTACATGATCTCCTTCTAATCTGCTATTCTGAGATGGCCTTTTTGTCCCAAAGGTTATTCATTTAATTTTTATAATTGGCTTCTCTCTAGTAGTCAAATATTGCATCACCAAAACAGAGCATGGTTCAAGAGCTTACCGTGCTGCATATATGGAAGGAGTTCACATACCAGCATCGAAGGGAATATAAAATGTTAATTGCAATGAAAGGACCACTGACATCCAAGCAAGAGAATTCATGAACAAAAACTTGCATTCTCTAAGAAACAAAAAAGATTCACATATGGATCTACAGTTGCAATCACTTTATATTACTATGCATGATCCGAATGGTTATATGCCAGGGTACTAGACTCGCTTCCAAATGGTGTGCAGATAAACCACCATCTTGGGCAAAAAACTCTTGGTCAAGGAATGTTGTACAAAGCTCATCGAAAGTAAGAATTGGTTGGCTTTACTACTGCAGATTAGGTTAGTCCTCCATAAGATAGACAATAACCTATGGGTGCCGCACATTTCTTGAAGGGAAATTTGATTACGTGGAGAAGTAAGAGCTATAGTGTGACAGCCCCAATGGGGGAGATTAAAGTATTGGAATCGTAGAATTGAATCGAGAATTGTAAGATCCTACAAAGTAAAAAATGAGATGAAAAAATATATGTAACAATATAGAATTCTTAAAATCAAAAATAAAAGAAGGCTAGTATACATATGTAGAAATGTAGAAATGTGAGGACAACAATATAAAACTTAGATATATGATTAAAATTTGAGAAACTACAATCCAACCATTCAAGTGGGTTGAAAATCAAAGGAGAGTTGTTGATCTTGTGATTTTGCAAAAGGAGAGACCGTAAAATAAACAAGTTTGACTATTTGATATCCACCATTATAGAAAATAATGAAAATAGAAGGCATGTTTGGCTATGACCACTTCCTGAGAGAGAAGAAAATAAACCTAACCCTAATTTTCAACTTTCAACAAGGTGAACAAATGAAGATAGCTTTCTGTAACAAAAAGAGTTTGCTAGGATTTCCCATTGGCTAAACTTCCCCAATAGACTAATAAGTATATGAGACAATTCACATTTGGATTGAATCTTTAAGTATTAAAGCAATAAACACATATTAAGATAGCTCAATAACAAAAGGCACCCAACAAACAAACCCAACAACTTGAATAGGTAATATTTCAATTGGGATTGAAATTCTAAAATCCTACAAGATCTAGCAATCCATTAAGGTCCAGCAAGATTCAGATTGATTTGCCTGCATTCGATCGTAAGGTCCTATGGTCCGGATCCCCATTTTGATAACCAAATAGCCCGATCCAATGATAAGGCGAAGATAATGAACATGAATTGTTGTGGCAGAGGAGTTTATCACATGAACTTAGATTTATAATGAACTATCCAAAGAAATTATTTTGACAATCAGGTTGCTCTCAACATTGCTTCCAATCCAGTTCAAAGGGGAATGTTAGGAAATATGTTTGTAATTAGTGATGTCAAATAAGGGTAGTTTGCTCTTTTCATTGCAACTTAATATCCACATATATATGGAATCGTGCACAGCAAAGACTACCGAGTGGTTTATTTTGCTTTGTTCTATTCTCTTCTACATCTTATCTCATTTCTTTCTTTTTCTTAATCCTCCAAATCTCTTCAGAGACAATGTAGTAAGCTTGACAACCAATAGATATGGGAAATGTTCCAAAAATCTTACCTTATAGCATACCAGAAGATGTGGTAGTTACATTTGCCCTTGAAATCCTACTCAGTTAATCAATAGTCTGCCTCTAGATCTGGTTGAATGGAGATCAGGCTAAAAATTAGAGTTCTACCACATTGAATGGCACACCCATAAGAAGTTAAGATCTGAATGGCACAATAATGGAGCATGAATGGCCTTGTTAAAGTATTACAAAAGATCAAATTAAGTCATTTTGCGCAACTGGTCCTGCTAATTGTACAAGCATGACATAAGCTCGGTCACAATCATTTTTGAAACTGGGGTCTTTTTTGAGTGGTTGAGGTGTGGGTGGGTGGTGAAGAAGGAGAAGAGAGAAAAAGGGGGGGGGGGAAGTGAAACTGAAGCTTGACCTCAGCTCAGAGTGTGAACAAGCCTCAAGCAAGTTTATTATGAATGGTGTGTGAAATTCCGTTTGCACGACATCAAAAAACAAAATAGCCATGCACAAACTCTATAACAACTAGATCATTTAGTACCATAAATATCTAAGTTACTCTACATTAGGACTTAATCATAGAGGTTTTTGCCAGAAAAACAAGTCTACCTAAAGATGTTGTATTGTAGCTCAAGTTTTTTTCCTGCTGTGCACATCAATACATTACCTAGCACCATCGTCATAATGACGATAATGTTACCATTATATAAGATGACAAAAATAGCATAATCAACAGCAGTCAACTGATATACACTATAGTTCCAATCCAGACGGAAATATCAATGATAATTAAGTTGAAACTTATAATTAACAATGACGTAGACACCACACTCCCCACCAATATTACCTACTTCTTCATCAATCAGTCTTAAACAAAAATAAATGTGACGAAATCCAATTCATGAAGAACAAAGGGTTTAAGTAAAAATGTGAACAGGCCATAAAATGAGGATGATCACATTTTCTATGGGCTAACAGAACAAAGGATCTACCAGTCCCTCCATTCCCAGTGATTTTAGATCACTTATTGTCTGCCTGGTGTGTAATTATGTTTTAGGAGCATACCATTATATTTTCATTCCATTTCATTTCATGCCGTGAACAACAAATTAGCAACCATGTTGTGTACACCACTAATGTTACCCCAAAAATGCACATTACTTATTCTTCTTTAAGCCAGCAGGCTTTGCAAGCAAAAGAGCATTCACAAATGCACCAAAGTTTTCATGTAAAGCCTCTTCTGGAAAACTAACCCGTAAAATATTGTTGTTTCGGAGTGAATGGGTAATGTCCCAGAAATAAACATGTCACAATTCAGTTTTAATGTTAACATAAATCAGCACAAAACAGGAAAAAAATAGGTGTACCTTCCCAAGCCCTACGTGCAGAATTGCAGATTTGTCTTTTTTTTAAATCAATATTGCGTTTTGCCTCTCTCACGACCCTTGTATCATTGGTCACAGTACCATTCTATATCATAAAAAGTACTTAGGAGAACGCTACAGGTCATCTACAAGGCATCTAAATCAAGCAAGAAAAGTTCAAACTCACTTTAGCATCTGGTGTCAAATCGCCTAAAATTTTTTGATATCTACAAATTGGAAAACATAATATCTCATAGCTGGCTAACGATTTGAATAATTGCCGTGTCTACAAAACATTCAAATTCCTCAAACCTGTTTTACAACAAGTTTTCAAAATTTGATGGGTGGCAATACACTTTTCAAAATCGACCTTAACGGTGCTTGCACATAATGAATGTCAATGTTAAAGGCATATCCTAAGTTCAGTGTAGTTTAAATGAGATATTTATCTTACAAATCAAAACAAGAATACATGAAATTATGACAAGGCACAAACTTCATTCTGCCTGTGCACAGAAAACAAACATTTTGGGCCACTAATTATACGTGCAGATAAATGTTTAATGAACACCATCTTGTGTCCGTAATAAAAGAGATGAGCCACTTAAAATAACTTTCCTTAAAATATTGACTCATGAATAGGGGAAAGAAAAATAAATTATGGCCAGTTTGGTAGAAGGAGTGAAGGAAGGGAAGCCAGGAAGGATGGAAAAGGTAATACCAAGGAAAAGAAGCATCAATTTGCTCCACGTTTAGTTGGGGAACAAAAAGAAAGAAAGGGATGTTACTTAATTTTAAAAATCATACCTCTACATATAAAATGAAAGATTTTGTTTGAAGACAAAAGGTTAAGAAAGAAAAGGACCTTCATTTCTCCCCAGTTCCTCTCTGTTTCAAATGAAAGAATATGGTCAGCCTAAACAGGATAGACCACCTCTCCTCTTTTTTCCCTTCTCCTTCCCCTCCTACCAAAGGAAGGAAATTCCATCCCTTCCTCTCCTTTTTCTTTCCGGCCTCTCTTTCTTTCATTTGTTCATTCTAACAAAATATAAGTCAAGTGGTTCATGAGACAGGGAAAACATTTTAGGCTTACTGCCGGTAAACGTTATGTGCATATAATAATTTAGTGAAAGATTTTCAGTTGTTTAAATGGACATTGCTTAGTGGAGGGCTTGATGTTCGGGCTGTCGTGAGTTTAATTGCACCAGGATGCACAATCCATATCTTCCGGCTTGGCCACTTACAATAATTTCAGATAGAAGAGCATGGATAAGTTCCCAGATGCTGTACTTCTAATGGTTGATAAGGAGATAAATATCAGATGACCAAAAATTCAGCTCATGATAATTAATTCACAAAAAAAAAGAAGGAAAACAATGAAGAACATTTGGTGAGCAAGCAATTTATCTGTGGTCAAGGAAAAAGTTTGGATATTGGATTTTTGTTTTAAGTTACTCATTCCCTTAAGTTGTGACATTCTGCATGTGCTTTGTCTGTATACGCCATAAACACTAGGCTTTGCTTTTTATTTCTGTAATTATATTTCTCACGAATAGACAATAGTACGCATATGGGCACCTCTAAAGTAATCATCAACGACCATGGTGTATCAAACATATTGGTGCTTCACCATTCTTGATTCTCTCAATAAGCTCCTGACCACCAACATCAGCTCCAGCAGCTCAGGCCCCATCTGCAGCCGCCCCTTCAGCAAAGACAGCCACCTGAAAAGCCTGAGAAAGGACAACATTAATAAGATAATCTTGGAGAGTAGAACATCATTTATGAATATTATATTTCATCAAGCGTAGACTGTACCCCTCCAGTACCATGAGGCAGAGATGCAGAACCACTAAAGTGACTAAACACCTGCACTTCAACAAGAAAAGATATGAGGAATACTTTCCATGCATGCTATTTCAGAAAGTAACAGCAGGAACACATTTAATCTATAAGAACAATATGCATAATATTTGCCAGCTCAGCCTCAGCAGGTCATCTGTATAATAAGGGGGGTAGAAGTTTGAATATTATCCCCATATATTTTCCCGCCTGTTTGTATCACATCACCTGCCAAAGTTGAATTATTTAATTTTTTATACATTTGTGACTCAATATGTTATTTCATACATTGTTTATTTTACGATAGTGTACATATGTTGATTTTTGTTGAGGTTACGTATTCTGAGAAAATTGTCCATTTTTTAAAAAACATAATGGGTAGAAATTAATTTCAAATTATGTAATTAAAAAAATTGAAGGAAAGAAAATTTGTCATTTAATAGTATTGATTTTTTGGACACTTGGATTTTATGTTGTGTCGTACCTTTAGGCTTGAGTTACGACTAGTTTATCTATAAATAGCCAATGGCACATCTTAGCACACACTAACTCAGGGCAATGGAACCAGTAGAAGCTACTAAAGAAGGGCCCACCTCACACATAAACCGCCACCTAACTTATAGCCTACGTGTTGCAACAGATAAAGAAATTAATACTTGTTATTCTTATCTCTTCTAAAGATCGACATCCATTACACTTATCTCTTCTGGAGATCTGCCTAGATCGTGCAGACTCATTTTATTTGGAGGCAAGTCTCTTACACTTGTAAGGTATGCTTTCAGAAGCCCAAAAAGAACTTCCTTTTGGAGTATTCTCTCAAAATGATTACTACGTTAAGCATCGAGGTCTCCACCAGAGAGCCGGGGGCCCCTATTCTTGCTTCCCTTTTCTCTGCCTTCAGTTTTTCAGCAAGCCATCTTCTCTATTTAATTGCTGATCAAATTCTGATGTCAATAGTTTGGCGTTAACTATGGGAATGACAAAGTCATTGTCTTTCCACAAAACTTATGTTTCACATATGAGATAGCTCCCACATTCAGGTCCTCAGAAAGTCAAAAAGACCTGCTTGGCATGTCGAATGCTCCCAAAAACATACCAAACAAACCAACGTTGCAAAACCCCTCACATGCAGACTGATTGGCATAAAGCTACCCTCCTCTAAAGGCTAACTCAGGCAGCAAAGGTTGAGCGAGAATAAAAAACAATCCAACTTCTCTACAAAGAACAGAAAGCCCACAAAAGCAGACTAGCCTACCCATCAGAATGGAGGGAAGCAACACCGATTGCTTGAATCTTGCTCATTCAGATGAAGAAAAGAACAATTACATGACTGGACCTAAGCTAGACAAGTTGGAACAAGTCGGTATGATCCACATGTCCTCAAGTCCACAAAACCAATAGATCTAGGCAAAAGAGTGCACCAGATCGTAGTTATCAGGATTGTAGATACCCTAAGCACCTTGCAAGTCGGGCCATCCCGATTGCCAAAAAATTCACGACCCCAAATTGTAATTGAAATCCTAAACCAACTCATAATCTAGATAATCTCAAATTATAACACTAATCTCCAATTGTAATTATAAATGATTATTTACCATCATTGAAAAGAGGTAGCCTCATATAAATATGAGCTCGCCATTTAGCTTGGTGATCTTCAAACTTATATTTTAATAGTCTTAATTTAACTTTTTCTTGTAATACAAATGTGCAATGACTACCTTCTATCATTTATAAACCATTAACCGATACATTCTCTCATTGTGTGGAGCAACGACACAGACCTTGAACTCACCGGCTCACATCCAAACCTTTGACTCTTGAACACTCCTCAAGAGTAAGTGCACAACCAAGCCAGGCCACGGAGCTACTCCAATGGCCTGAGAGACTCATGGGAGACCCAAGGAAATGAGATCAAGACAAATTTTGTGCCTTCCACTAATCAATCATACCTAACAGAGGAATGTCAGCAACTCCACAATGAGATCCAAATAGACATTAGGAGAGGGTGACCCCATGAGTTTGGCCAAGAGAGGACCTCCCGATAAAACACTTGTTAAACTGCAAGCATGCACAAAACCACCAATGGCTATGCGAAACATCAAATGACACCCAGCTCCCTCAAACACTGACTTCTTCATTCTCAAATTCTTTAAGCCGTATTATCCAATTTCTTATAAATTCTTCAATCACAACATGAACTAGCATCAGACAGATCTCCAAGTTCCTCTAATGAGTCACACAAGAGGAAGACCTTAGGGCTTATACCAAAGTAAGCCACCCAAAAGTCCGAATTAAAAAACTTTGTGCCGAATGGCCTTGGTGTAATAGCTCGCCAACTAACGGCTACTACTTCAGTTTGGTTGCTATTAGGAAGGTAGGACTTGAGTTAAACCTCAAAGCATGAATTTGAGGTAAGCCCTGTAATAAGTGCTTGAGTTTGGTCATTCACCTTAGACAATACTAGAGTTTGTATATTGGAAGTCCAGGCCAAACATCCTCGCACATTAAATGCACAAATCGACCCAATTCATGCAATCCAATTGATTTATAACCAACCGGAAACTGATTTGAGACATATTTTTCCCTGTCTTTTTCATTTTTTGAGAAGGACAACTTCAAAGGATGTCTAGGCTTCAAAAACTTTGTATCGCACTATCTACTTATTTTGGATCCAGGTCAGAAGAGTCACACCTGACCATTTTATCTCATTTTTGCTTTCTTTCCTTTTCTTTGAAAATAAGTCTACAAGACATTTTTAAAGTACTTTGCGCTTTGAAACAAAAAAAAAAGAGTACCCACCCAGCCTCTCTACTTATTCTACTCGCTAGCGGTCCCACATGCAATGCACAGCCAAATATGCACTTCTTTTAACCAACTGTGTACTCTTACTTTTATTGCGACTAAAATGTAAGAGGGTGCCTAAAATGTAAGTGGACAAATTTGTTGTGGCTAAAACGCAAGTGTGGTTAAAAGATTTTTAATGTAAAAGTGGTTGAAAGATTTTCTGTAGTTAAAAAATCTAAGTTAAAAGATAAGTTACTGGATCCAAACGATCTTACGTTGTTGGTTAAAAGATTTACCACGGTAAAATTTAAATTATAAGAAAGCCATTGGATTTAGACACTAGACCGTTGATGTGATTTACAATAAAAACCTTTTTATCTTATTGTATAGATTCCAAGGTTTCTAAGTCTATTTATAATTAATTAAGAATAGAAAAAGAAACATTATTGCTTTTTAAGCAAAATCTTATTCTCTCACATTCTTGCAAACAAAAAGGCTATTTTGGAGCTATATGTTATTGGTTTTGAACACAATAGGAGGCCACTAGATCAATGCTTCAAATTCAGCACAATAATCTTGAGATTGTGGGTTCGAACCTTCGGGCAGTCACTTAATGCAAATAATATCAAATGATAGACCTGCACTCAATCCACCCTCCCTTACCCCATTAATGGTAACTAAATTTGGTGTTATTTATTTCTATTTTGTCAGTTTTGAAGAAGCCTATAAAATGGTGAGTCTCTGAAAGGTGAATAGAGTATACTACATAATACTATTGTATGCAACTAATCATTCTTCCCTTAGATAATTCAATACTTTATGTCGTGGTTATTAAGATAAACTTAAAAAGACATGATTCACGGTTAGAAAAAAGATCACAATATGATTAGGATCCACATCCTTGCCATAAAGTCAAGAGCCCAGATGATTCGATGTTGTGATCATGTCATTATAGTTAATTCATAGTTAACACAAAGTCCTTAACAACATCTTTAAGCAAAATCTTATTCTCACATTCTTGCAAACGAAAAGGCTATTTTGGAGCTATATGTTATTAGTTTTGAACACAATAGGAAGCCACCAGATCAATGCTTAAAATTCAGCACAATAATCTTGAGATTGTGGGTTTGAACCTGCGGGTAATCATATTGTGCAAATAATGTCAAAGGTTAGACCTGTACTCTCTCCCTCGCCCAATTAATGGGAAATAAATTTGGTATTATTTATTTCTACGTTGTCAATTTTGAAGAAGCCTATAAAATGGTGAGTCTCTGAAAGGTGAATAAGGTATACTACAAAATACTATTATATGCAACTGGTCATTCTTCCCTTAGATAATTCGCTACTTTTTGTCGTGGTTATTAAGATAGACTTAAAGACATGATTCACATTTAGAAAATAGATCACAATATGATTAGGATCCACATCCTTGCCATAAAGTCAAGAACCTAGACGATTAGATGTTGTGATCATGTCATTATAGACTTAACACAAAGTCCTTAACAACGTTTTCTATAATTTATGCCGAAACTTAGCGGTCGTTTGGTAATGTTTTTGTTTCCACGTTTTCAAAAAAATAAAAAATAGAGACAATTTTTGTTTTGTTTTGTGGTAAACAGTGAAAACAAAAAACATGTTCCAAAGTTACTTGTATTTACCAAATTATGAAAATAAAAACAAAAAACATATTTAGTAACCACTTTAAGTATATCCTTAATATTAGTTTTATAATAATCATTCACTAACAATTTTATCTAACATATGAATTTCAACCCAACAATTCTATATGAATTTCAACCTAAGAAGCACGGATACGGACACGAGTGTCGTATCCGATACGATACGGACACGGAGATACGAAAAAATTTTAAAATATAGGATACGGGTACGAAGAAGATACGACTAATTAAAATAATATAATATATTTTTATATATATAATAACATTAATAATAAAATTGTGGAATTAATTAATATTTTATAACTAGACAAATGAGTTAATATTAAATTTAATAAGTGGGTTAAATGTTATGAGCAATAAATTAGTAGGGGCTAAATGTAATTAACTGTGGGCTAGACTAATAAGAAGTCTAATTGATCGGGGGGACACCAGACCACCACGACGAAGAAAGAGAGAGAGAAGAGAGAACAATGTTGCGAGCATCAAGGGCAAACCAATCTCCACTGCCATCGCAGGCGTAAATGGCAGTCGCAGTCGCAATCGTAAATGGGAGTCGCAGTCGCAGTCGCAGGTTAGTCTCCCTTCCTCTTCCCTCTCCTTCTTCTTCTCCTCCTCTAGTCCTCTCAAGCTCCTTTTCCTCTTCTCTACTCTACTCTTCTCTTCTCTTTCTCACTCTCACTCTCACTCTCTTTCTGTCGAACACGCTGAATGTCGATTGGAGACATTCTGATCATAGAACAGATGCCTTTTATTTTTATTTTTCAAGCCAAAACGACGAAGCTTTGGCCCTTTTTTTTTCGTTTCGGCCCCCCTAAGTTTTTAAAATAACAAATGTACCCCGCTGTATCCCCCAAGTATTCCCACGTATCCGACCAAAAAAATCACAGCCACTGTTCAGGACACTTCTGCAAGTGTCAGACACACGTGTCCGACACTGCCACAGTGATCCCCCGACGAGTATCTGTACTTCTTAGATTTCAACCTAACAATTCTATATAACTTATAACCATTCACTATCCTTTTTTTTTTAATAAGAAAAAATTTTATTTCAAAAGTTGGCCGACTACAAGAATCAACAGAGAAATACAATCAGTCAATCTCATCACAATACAACAAAATCAAGTCGCCTAGCAAAACCAAAAAAGTTATATGATATACCCATCTTCACTCTTACCCTTTACAAGCCACCCAAAGTTCACCAGAAGCTCAAGATTAGATTGCAGTAGCAAACAACACACACAATCGACTGCTATAGAAGTCCAAACAGCTCAGCCCTTATTATATAAAACCACCACGTTTTTCACAACCATTCACTAACCATTCAACCCAACATATATTCAACACTCACGCACACAACACACACACTTGGTTCTTGTTTAGTGGTTTTCATTCCGGATTCAATTTGATTCAACTTTTTCAACCAGGTTTGGTATCGGTTAAATGATTTTCAACACAGTTTTTGGTATTTTTTATAGGAAAAATTCTTTCATTTCATAGAAAGGGGTAAATGTAAATACATGGTGGATAAGAAATCCACAGAAAAGCCAAAAATAAAGCAAAGATACTAAAAAATCGCAAAATTACCCAATACAAATAACTTTCCAATTATGTTGGACAACTAATAAAAGAGTTATGTTAAAGGGGGAGTCAGGGATTTATATGTGGGGGACACTAACTACAAGTTTAAAATCTTGTCTTCTTAAGGATTAAAGTTAAAGACACATACATTTTTTAAATCAAATATAATACTTAAAATTTCATTGATAAAAAGGGCCTGGGTATAGAAACAAAAAAAATTACAAAACAAGGTTCTAATTAGACCCCTTCACAAAAAATGAGACTAACTATAGTTTTTTACAATTGACCTTGACGGGTTTTTATATTTTGAAAGCGTTGAATGATAACATCATTATCAATTCAATGAAAAATGTCCTTCTCTGTATATACAATCAAATTATCTATCATCCATTGATCGCTTATTCGATCACGCAATCAATTCTTCACAATTTTCATAGTCGAAAATGTTCTCTCTACTGTCGCAGTTGCAACTAGCAAGATCAATGTCAATGTCACAAGTAAACTGATGGATATACCACGTTCTTTTCTATCTCAACCATTTTCTGAGCAAGATCTCCAATTCTTAGCAAATTTGAAAACTCAATACTAGAACACATATCAATAATATACTATCCAGTTAATCAAAAAGTATCATGAGCTCTAGTGAAAAAAATTCTTTCGGATAAAATTGGGCAAGACGAACCAATTTCTCCTTATCAAAATCTAAGAAAGAATCAAAAGGACTCAAATATGCCACAAAAGAAGCAAATCAATTATTGGCTTAGTAAAGTGGTCATTTAGACCTCGAAGTTGCATATTTATGATGGTATAAAATAACTCAACTTGATAGTGGTGTAAATTTCTCTTCTCTCGAGTACGTCTTGGCCTCCCTCGACCTTTAAAAATATTGTTCATATCTGAAACAACTATCTCATATTTTTTCACAAAAAAATGAGACATCATCAAGAAAACAACTCCAACCAATTTTCTTTTCCCAGTAATGCCTGTGACAACTCATTTGTGATTCTCAACATGTTTCTCATCAATTGAAGATTGAATACAAACTCAAAAGATTGTAGCAAATCCAAAAGAACATTTGCATCCTCTTTGTTCCGCATTTATACCATCCTCTGAAATCACATATCAAGTACATCAATCACCGATGAGAATATATCAATTAAACTGATCAGAGAATAATAATGTGAACCCCAATGTGTATCACAAACATATTTAAGATTAATTTCCTGATTTAGACCTCACCCACTTAAAATCTCCTCATTATTGAGTAATTCAATAACTCTAGTCACTTGTTTCTTCGTAAGAATATCTCACCGTTTACATGAGGCTCCCACAACATTCACAATATTTGCAACTAAGTTGAAAAGAGTCATGATTTGAATATTGATTATTTGCAACAGCCACAAGAGCTAATTACAATTGATGACAAAAACAATAGACGTAACATGCATATGCCTTCTCCTTTATTATAGGCATCTTGAGATTATTGACCTCACATCACATATTATTAGCGCCATCGTAACCTTGCCCACACAATCTTGACAAGTTTAATCCATGTCTAGCAAATAAATCTTCTACAACTGTCGTAAGTGAGAGAACACTAGTATTAGTAATATGTTTAAAACCTAAAAAGTGTTCAACTACATGTCCCTTCTTGTCCACAAATCATAACACCGTAGCCATTTGCTCCTTCGTTAATGCGTTGCATGATTCATCAATAAGAAGAGAAAAAAATGCATCACCAAGACGGGTAGCAGTAGTATTGCACATTTCAACAGAAGCTGCATGTCAATGTCTTTTTAAATTTCAGGTGAAGTCAACTAGAGATTCTCTGGAACATTTCTCAAAACAATAGCTTTAATATCATCATTGTTATTAGCAAGAAATCTAAGAAGCTCAAAGAAGTTTATTTGATTACTTGAATTCTTAGATTCATTGTGACCACGAAATGCAAGTCCTTGCCTTAGAAGAAATCAAATACAATCAATGGATGCAGTCAACCAGGTTTTGTACTCACTCCGAGCTTCGTCTGATTGTTTGAAGAAAATAGCTTTCATACTTTTCTTTGGATTTAATAAATCGTGACATTTTCTCCAAACTTGGTTGAGAGAACTATTAACGCCTCCAACACGCATTTAGAACTTCTCTATTCTCTTTCAATTTGAAAAGCTCGAACCGAACAAGGGTTTTGCCACTCAATTGTTCTCCCACATCTAATTTGAAAAGATAACAGTACATGAAAAAGGCTGCATCTTTTGCTACACTATACTCAAGTCAGTTATCAAACTAAGAAAATCAAACTTTGTTAACCCGTCGTAGTTTAACACCAAATTTTTTTTATGAAAAAT
The DNA here is from genome assembly GCA_023539305.1 of Ilex asprella. Classification (NCBI taxonomy): domain Eukaryota; kingdom Viridiplantae; phylum Streptophyta; class Magnoliopsida; order Aquifoliales; family Aquifoliaceae; genus Ilex; species Ilex asprella. The sequence goes on along the minus strand of CM042185.1, from coordinate 15,652,214 downwards.
TATGGTTATGAGGTTGACAAGAACCCTTTTGTAGATAAGATTTACTAATTTGGTCTCGATTATTAGGATTATAATCCATAATCAAAGGTTGTAGTCCGGGATCCGATGGAAGATTTGTCAAATTAATATCTACATAACTTCTCTTTGAAGAATCACCATCTCTGTTTGGAAGAGGTAATAACTCTGACTCAGACTTTCTCTTGAAGTACTTCTCCATGACTCTTTTAAAAAATTATTCAAGAGAATGTGTTTATACATCCACTTTTGCAATTAATTAAACAACCTATTTTGTCAATTTTATCGCTAGAATTCGAAAAGAGATACTGTAGTAGGAAGCAAATACAAGTATAAATACATAAAAGTATTCAATTCATAATTTTAATAAATCCAAACAATATCATTCAAAGTATTAAAAATAGATTCGGATTTAGAGTTACCGAAAAATACTTTTTATTGTTGATTCAATAGTCGCAGCACAAGGTCTTCAAGGCATCCCCAATTACTAATCCGAGCTACATCAAATCAAGAAAATAATTAGGGCAAAATGCACAAAAAAATCAAATTAGGGCAAAATGCATAAAAATTTAAATAAGGACTAAATGTACAAAAAATCAAAAAATTACTAAGCCAAATTAATTTAGAATTTTAAAAATAAAAAAATAATTTATTTTGTGTGTGCGTTGTGTTGTATGCTGCAAGTGTGAGTGTGTGTCTACGTGTGTGTGCACTGGACCACAATTTGTGTCGATCAAGAGAGAGAGAGTATTAACAGTGGGAAGTAGCCGGTGGGCTTGTGAAGTCCACTAGTCGGTGGTGGGTGCAAGCAACGACAAAGAAGATGGGAGATTGGGAGAGAAAATAGGATATATCATATATTGTATTGTCGCTAGCTGTTCTTTTGTGTCTTGGCTGGGTGTGAGAGACAGTAAAGGATATGAAATGGATGTTGTGGCTAGTGGTGGGCCCGAGGCTTTTTTTTTTTAATTTTTTTGGGTGAATAGTGGTGGGCCCAGATTTTTTTTGTTTTAAGTGAGCCTAGTTTTTTAAGTTTTTTGGATAGATAATGTGGGCCTAGTATATTTGTCTTTGGTTTTGGGTGCGCACAAGTAATATATTATACAAATATATAATATACATACCTAGGTAATAAATTTTATTTTTTTTAGGGAGGACAATTGCCCAACCTGGACCATACATAGTTCTGCCAGTAAGTTCTGTGAAACTCCTTATTGACCACCACCAATCAAGAAGCCAAGAACTTCACTCTATCCCATAACAATTCTTTTTTCTCGTCCTTTCATTCAAAAATTCTGTGATTCGCCCCCATCCATAAAACCTAGAAAATTGCACATCTCCTAAAATGGAAGCTTTTTTTACCATTCTAAATCCATTAAAACACATTACCAAAAGAAAAGCACAATTAAACCGTATTACCCACACCAAATCAACCTCCACCAACAACCTACGCCATAAGAACCGAGTAGTGGGACAATGAAGGAATAAATGGTCAACACTTCTATGGCTATTCTTGCATTGAACACACAAATGAAGAGAAATATAAGTGTTCGGCATTTTCTTTTACAGCAAATCACAAGTATTCACTCTACATGAGCTATCATCCAAGCAACCATCTTCATTATAACAGGAACTCTTGCCTTCCAAATCATTGAATTAAGTTCAAATAAAAAATCATTAGGATCATCAATCAACCACTCAAAATAGGGGCAACAAGTAAAAATTTCGGACAAATCAAAAGACCAAAGTCTTCTATCACTACATGAAGAGTCTAAAGAAACCGAATCAAGCAAAGAAAGAAGAGAAAAATACTCTAGGATTTCCGATTATTTAGACTACGGAAGAAATTCAAATTCCATCCCCGATGAAAAAAAAAAAAAAAAAACAAGACACCCTAGCTACTAAAGTAGTATGAGACCTTGACAATCTAAAGAGACGAGAAACCATAAAGCTAAGGATAACTCACCAATCCAAATGTCCTCCCAAAATCGAACTCTTTCCCCCACTCTCCACCTTCAAAGTAACATGTCTTCTAAAATAATCTAAATCATGAGAAATAAATTTCTAGGGATTACGAAAGGACCACATTGGAGTCGCATCCATTGGAATGGATTCCATTATTACTCTTGATAATAGAATGTCATAAAGAATCAAACTCTACTAGAAACATTCAAAGCCACTTCCCCAACAATGTCGCATTCCTTATAGTGAAGTTGTCTATAGTCAACCCCCATTTTGTTTTAGACTTTGACACAACGTCCCACCTAACAAGATGATATTTCTTCCCATACCCACTATCTTTCTATAAAAAATCTCATCATGTTCTCCAAAAAATTTTGGCACTTTTTTCGGAATCTTGAAAATGGACATAAAATAAATAGGAATACTACCCAAAACCACTTGGATCAAAGTAAGCTTCCCACCCCTAGACAAACAATTGTTATTTCATCCATCCAACCGTTTCTACACTCACTCAACAATTGTGTTTGTCTTTTGACGTCATCTGTTTTTTTCTTTAGTATTGTCATGATCGTCGTTTACTTATTACTTGTTTTGGTGTAGTGGTTAATTGCTTCTCTAAAAAATCAAAGGAATGTCTTAGACTTCGCATAGAGCAACCACTTGGATTTTGACTCGAATGGTCTGAAGCTACCAGAACTTTATTTTATCATCCTCCTTCTCTACATAGAGATATTGTGGTCAACTCGGTGATTTTCTCCCAAAACCACTAGCATGTTCCACCCTTAGAAGTTTTTATTCTAAGTTGGGCATTTTTTATCTCCTTACTCTAGCTTGAGGGGAATTGTTATAGTGTTACTTTCCTATTGTTCTACTTTCCAGTTATGTGGAGTATTACTTTCCTATTATGTCATTTTCCTATTGTTCTAATTTATTAATATTGTAATTGCCTTCAATAGCAATTTAATATAAATAGGTGATAGGGTGTTGGTAACATACACCTAACACACTATTATTTCACACTCTTTCTTTCTCCCTTTTTCTTCTCTTTCTTTTCTTTAACCCTAACATACAATTATTCAAGTTTCAACTAGAAGTACAGCTTACAATGTAGAGAACTAGGAGATATTGGTTCTCCGTGACAACAATTCTTGATAATTTTGTGTGGTTTAAGATGGTTAGTTTACAAATGATTCCAATGCATTACATTCAAGAGATCGAAAAAGAATTTTAACATCGAGGACATCCAATTCACATAATATTTTTCAAAATTCTTATGGCTCATGCTTTTTTTGTTTGGTTTTCCAAGACTTGCAGCTTTGTTCTTTTTCAGCCCTACATCTGAATTCTCTATTGTTTCCACCTTCCTTCTTTTATCTACTTATGTGAATTCTCTTCACATTATTTCTTTCCTTGTTACAAGAATAAGATGTCTTTCATTGTTTCAAAGAAAAAGAAAAAGAAGAAACAAATATGGTACAGATAAAAGAGGAGCAAATCTTTTCAATCTTAACAACACTAGTGAGAAGTTCTCACGAACGAGTTCAATGGAGATTATAAAGTTTCACTAGCACCATTGGGAAATCTATGCACAATTACAGTCCGGAAACACAGTTACTCAAGAATCTCATGAGAAGCATGGTTAGACGAACACACACTTACTAGAACTACTCAATGATCATCAAACAGAGACACTAAATAAACGATTCGTAGCAACAGTCCATTTGGACAGCCAGAGAGTCCAAGTGCAAATGCCCTCACAATAACCAAGGTCCAGATGAAGACACATAGCAATTTACTGCTTACAAGTTAGTGTTAGGAGCTCACTGCCAATGGTTAGATCATAATGAACTAATTTTGAATCACAGAAAGGCACCCCGAGTGCTACTGTGATGCCCTTCAATGGAAAGGCACCAGCATGCCACAACATAAGTTGAAAATTATTCTGCAGCCTATATCAAGTCATCTTCAAGTAAAACCATGGTCAAACAATTTCAGTATTTGCATACATCACTTAAAGGTAAAACAATTGTATGAGCATTAAAATGATTACAAGCAATATTTTAGTTGCATGGCTAGAAAGATGCTTGACAAATGTGGAAAAACAACAAAAGAAAAAGGCACACACCAGATCAGTTGGACATAGTTCAGAAGTCAATTTGACATGTGCTTCCAGAGTTTCACCAAAATTCTGCTTGGCATTAGCCAGTAAAACCACTAGGAAAAACACAAAGCAAATGACAGCTTACTAGATTTTCAAACAATTGCTTAGAGCAATAATTGGTGAGTCATAAAAGCAGTTTATAGCCATTAATAATGCAAAACAGCAGTAAAAACAATCAATTGATCATAAAGCTAATGCGCCACTCTAACATAATGCAAAGACACGTGGTCAGGTCAGTTCTTTGTCAATGATGCAAGAACTAATGAATTGCAGTAGAGTCCAGTTTTGCTTTATACCTATTGGTCATTAGGTTAGAAAAATGGGCATTTATATTTTTTAAGATTTGAATGAAACTACTCTGACCTAACGTGAACATTATTAATTTTTTCACAGCATGTTAGCAAGTTTATTGTTGTATGATCCCTCAACATTACAAATTTTGGAACAATTATTAACTTTGATTTTCCAACACTCAGGTACTTTGAGGAAGTCATTAACTAGCAATTAGCACTTCAATAAGCATGTTGACTTTTTTTCCTTCCCTTAAGGTGATCTTCATAACAAGCATGTATCTAAAAGCAACAATCATAAACGGCATAAAAAAACAGAATGAAGTGAAACAAACAAACTCTCTCAAAGAGGTAGAGCAAACATAAAAGTACCATAGAAAACTTTCCTAAGTTAGCTGAAAAGCTCTCCTGGAAAAGCCTACATGGATTATCCTAGCATAGGTTGTACTTAAAGGGGGAAACCTTTATAGCAAGCTAAAAAAATGGAACAATGATATCTTCCCGCATATATCTCCATATATTTTCACAAACTTATCTAAAGATTATTCCCTCTTAATCTTCTTGTTCTTCAAGATGTTAAGGACATATATGTACGCATGGCGAGGCATCTGTTTACACCTATTGTAAGACTCATAATGTTTCACTCTTCAATAACTTTGTATGGGGTCAATATTTCTCAAGACCCACCTTTGCATCCCATACTTCTTCCAATGCAAATATCCATTCATCGATTCATTCAAATTTTAAAGCTTTTTTTTTTTATCCAGAAAGTTTAAAGCTTACTATGACCATTTTTGAGGCATTATTTGATAGGAAAATCTATCAATTTCCAATTCACTAAAAATTTAAAGAGCATATACTTCTTCTAGTGCACATCATACTCACCAATTTCAAGTTAATATTGTCATCTATATCTTCACATTTAATAGCTTACTTTGATCATATTTGAAGCACTAGTTGATAGGACACCTATCAATTTCAGGCTAGAGAGCATGACAACTTGAAACTTAGAGAGCATGACGGGCATGGTATGACAATGAAATCCAACAGTATACCTTGAACAATCAAACTCCACACAAAGTTACTGAGGCATGGAAAATGTAATAGCCTTACACACTAGATGTATACAAATGCCTGCCCTACTCATTGTATTTCTACGAGCCAAACCCTCCATCTGTTTGAGTCACCTTGAGAATTTGACAAAACTGGATAAATAAATTACTGTCTGATAAACACCATTATATAAATAAATCTTTCCATCTCAAAGGCATTGCTTGGTTCAAGTTATTCAAATAATTTCTAATGAGTATGAAAACTTGTAAATGAGATATTTCAACAATTACAACAAAAATAAATGAGATATTTCAACAATTACAACAAAAAAAATATTCAAACATTCAAGATGACAATTGAGTTCTAGTAGAAATTTTGAGAAAGCAAGATAGGTTTACTTGAGATAGTAGATGAACTCCACAAATCATTACTAAATAAGCTGATGTGGCTGACGTTTATTGCACATAATTTCATCGATCATCCCAATGTGACAAATATTCTAAGACACACCACAGGATGAGCTTAGTCTTTCATGCATAGTAGTCACTGGATCCCCTAATTCCACCCCTCAATATGTTAGTGCATCCTTAATGCCTTTTACCACCCCTGTCCCAGAATATCAGTCTGCAACATTGTACAAGGATTCTCCAACAAGAAGGTGGATCATATCTATTGACCTTCATTTATGAAGGGTCCTTCAAAGTATGCTAACTAAAGTGGAAAGTTGTTCCCAATTCTATGTAGTCAAAACGTCATAACCAAATCAACAATGCAAAATCTTAGCCAATCGAATTTTTGACTTGAGTCTCTTTGCTTGTCTTGAAAATCCTGAAGAACGAAGACCATCAAGCACAGCCTGTTGGGTCGACTTGAGTATTTTCATGCCACCTCTTATACAAGATAGAAGGAGCTTAGATGCAGAGTGGAATCTTCTTACCTTGCAAAGATTGTGCACCAAGGAGGTGTAGGTAAAAGAATCCTTCACCTCCATTGATTCAAAGACCCTCATTGCATAATCAATATGACCAGATTTACACAGCCCATCAATAAAGCAATTATAAGCAACCAAGTTTGAATCCAACCTATCCATATACTTCAAATGTTGCAAAGCCCCATCAATATTACCCGCTTTGCACAATCCATCAATTAGAATTGTGTGGGTATATTTGTCACATTCTAACCCACCTTTTTCTATCTCATCCAGCAACATATATGCATCTTCAAACTTACCTTCCTTACAATACAAATTAATCATTGTGTTATAAGACACTATATCAAGCCCTATGCCATTCCTAACCATCTGCTCTATGCATTCATTTGCCTCCTTTATTCTACCAGTTTTAACTAAAGCACCAATAGCTGTACAGTATGTGAAGGCATCAAACGTGTATCCTTTGCTCTTCATCTCAGCGAAGATCTCAAGCCCTTGTTCAAACTTCCTAGATCTAAAGCAGCATTTCATCACCGTAGTATAAGAAATGGCATTTGGCACATTACCTGATTCCCCAAGCTCTTTCAGAATCCTTCTTGCTGCCCCTAACCTGCCCGACTTGCAAAGCCCATTAATAAGAATATTGTATGTCACTAATTGAGGAATAAATCCATTATGTTGCAAATTCCTGAATAACATGAAGGCATTACCTGTATACCCATTTTTACAAAGTCCATTAATCACAATGTTATATGTAGCCGCACTGGGAGAAAGATTGCCCAAAATAATATCCTGGAAAACCCTGTTTGCCTCATCAGGTTTTCCTACTTTAAAAAAGCAATGCATTAAAGTATTGTAACTCCAAACATCGGGAGGAATGCCCATTTGAAGCATTTCATCAAACAGATCCAGAGATCTCGATAATGAGCAATGCTTGGCAGCGCCAGCTATCAACGAATTATATGTAATAACATCTGGGTTTATCCCAGCTTCTCTCATTCTATAAAGAATTGAATAGGCCGCATCAATGCCAACAAGACGACAATAGGTAGAAACCAGTGTATTGTAAGTAACCACATCTGGTAATACTCCTAGTCTTATTCCATCAATTATAATGGCCTCCGCTTTCTCCAATTGTTGAGCTTTACAAAAACAAGCTATACATATATTCAATAACCTAGTTGATAATCCAGTAATCATTCTTCACTTGTACTCCAGATATATCCAATATGGAAACGCAAACCTGCAAAAGTGCACATCAACTGTCAAATAAATTTCAATCCTCTTCTTCAAGGATATTGATGTAAATACAGTAGCTTCAAAATAACTGTGATTATGTAAAATGATTAGAATAGGGATAAACATGAGCAGGAGCAGCAGAAAAGTATTTTCATCAAGCAAAACCTAAAAATACTGATGTTTGCTTTATAGCAGCTAAATAATGTGGCAGAATTCTTAATTCACGTAGCAAGCCATAGTCATTGCACTTCTGACTCTCCTCAAACAAACCCCATGACACAATACGAACACCTAAACCAATGTGAAACCAAACAAAGGGAGCCAACATGATAGCGAACACAGTAATGCCACCACCACTGTGCCGCCATTTTTGCACAACTTCACTGCCACGCCCTCAATTACATTTAGTTCAACCTCAACAATTCTCAAATTTTCTATTCCCAGATCCAATTCCAATTTTTATCACTGTAAACCAAGAAAGGAAAAGCATAATCGAAATTGAAATGAAAACAAAAACGAAAATGAAAAAAAAAACAAGAAAACACGTCGGACAACTGAAACGAAAGCGAATCAAAAATGCAAAAACAGAACAAGAAATCGAAACGACAACGATTTGGTGGCAAAGATTTCGTCGGCCATTGATTTGGTAAAGGACTTTGGTTTTACCTTGGATTCGGCGACAAAGATTTGGGATTTGGTTGCTAGGTGACTATAATGAACACTTCATGAATTGATAGACGTTTAAACCAATTTCATTCATCAATTATCTTAGCAAGTAGCAACTTCCCCTGCAGCCACACAGACCCAGAATGTTACACAGCCTTAATTGCGGCGAGCCAGACAGTGCCCATGACTGCACATGGCAGAACACAGAAGCAACAATGGGCTATACCTTCGATTTGCCAACCAAAGCCGTATCTTCTTCCCGCAAATCGTTTTAAAGGCTAGAGTGAGCCAGTGACCTTTGTCGTTAAATGGGTGACCTCCGTCGACAGAAAGAGGAGGAGGGTGGTCGATCGTGAGAAGTTTTTTTTTCGTCGGACCGGTATTCGAAAGCGACTTTGAATTTCGACTAATCCGAATTCAAATTCGAGTCGAGTAAAATCACAAGGCGACAAACGTCTCTCTATCGAACACAACTGTGTTTCCAAGACTCAAATTCAAGACCTTAATTAAAACGGTCCCTCACCAATTGATCTTTAACACAAAACACGCACACATTGGGAGGTGAGGTTATTTTTGTCTTTTAGATGCCTTTTTTTTGTATTTAACATAAGAAAAATGACATACGAGTTATATAATGTGAAATGTGATACTAAAAATTAGTGTCTTCCCGAGGCCGGTATATTAAATAAGGCTTATTATTGCACTGGTAATTGTTCATGTATAAAGACAATAGGTAAAAAAAAATCAAATTGTCCATAAAAAAAATCAAATAATTGTATGTGCGTGAAGGATTTGTAAAACACAAAACTTTTATCACTTTTATTTTTATCACATTATACAAATAATTTATCCAAAATATTAAATACCTAAAAAAATTAAAAATTATAATTATAGTTTCGCTTCATACTTTTTGAATACTCAATTGAGCTTGATATAAGAACTTAGCATTCACCATCAGAGACTTTAACAACACAATAGCTAGAAAGACTGAAAATAAAAAAAAAGTGAGCTAATTAAATATTTGGAGATAACAAAGCATGGAAAACAAAAATAATTAAGTGCATGAAGACAACAAAAGAAATAAAGTATTTAAGTGTTTAAGTGTTGCTGCCTGTTGAAAAGTAAAAAAACATAGAGCATGAAGAATGTTTACCTCAAAACTAGTTACCCTCTAACTAAGTACTTTTTTTCTTTGTAAGCATGTTTGATCCCATTTGTGAGCAATTATCTAATCCAAATAACATGGCAGATTATAATTAATCCTCTGTGTAGTATTATCATAACCTATGCAATATCTGAATATGCAAGCATGCAAACTATGGAAAACCACAACATACTACATGACATTGATAATATGGTTGGTGCATGCCAAAAAAAAAAAAGAAAACTGATGCATGACATTAAGTTAAGCAAGTAGGTAGGACAACATCATAATCACTGAAAATCAGTACACCAATTTAGGCCTAATGAACTGGACAATCAATACACCTAAAGACACTACATAATTAAAAAAAATCTAATGCTAGGCGCATACACCATACAAAAAAAAAAAGTCTAGAAAGAGAGATCCATATTTAAGATTTTCAATGCTTAAGATTCAACAAAAACAAATGCGATGCTTCTAAATTCCTGCCTAAAAAACACACACAAACAGTATACCAAGCATTAAACAAAATACATTACACAAATCTAAAAATGGAGTTACCAAATCTGTACCAATGAGTCCCAGATTATTATTTTTTTAAACTAAACCATGACTATGTGAGGTGAAATTTGTATTCAAAAACTATTTGAAATCATAGTTAGGCTAGGAATATTAGCCTTACCCCTTTTGCTGGCATAATTACATAAATCTTAAACAATAGAAATTTGAACAGAAGCCTAATCTTTAGGATAGGACCCTTCCAAGACTTTTCCATTACACCACATTGCTGGATTACCCAAAATTAGGCACTAATGAGAGAGAATCTGAAAAGATCATTGCCTTATCCACCCCACTTACCAATGTTGTTCCCCTGAAAATTCGCTAAAATCCCAGATTTAAGCAGTTTAACTAATATCCCCAAAATCCTTCCTCGTTTTGCCAACCATTACTGCCAACAATTTTGCAAGATATTACTCCTGAAATTGTATATTAAGAAATTTTAGTTATTTTATCTTAGAAAGTACTAAAATTAAGAAATTTTGATTTTGTATTGCGTTTAGTTTGGTCAAGTATGTATGTGCTATATCTATATGAGAAAGTACAATAAAATTCAAATTTCAAAAGATAAATAAAAGACTTTTGATTTTTGCGGTTGAAATCTCTTTAAATTCTATTTTAAAATTAATCTGACAGCTAATATTAACACCTCAAATTTAATAGGAAAAATATGTCTCTAAGAGTGTGTTTAGAGTGACTTTTTAAAAGTGTTTATAGAATTTTTAATTTCTCATAAGTACTTTAAAAAAAATTAGTATTTCTAACTGGCCCACAACTACCCCCACCGCCCCATTGCCATCACCACTCCCACCACCACCATCGCCGCCACAAGAACCACCACACCACACCCATTGCCCCATCACCACTACCACCAACTCCATTGCCTCACCACCATCACCACTACAACCATCACCACCACCCTACTACCTTCACTTTTACCTTCACCACCGTCACCACTACCACCACCATCGTCTTCACCACCACGCCACGCCACCACCACCTCTACCGCCACCCTACCACTATTGCCACTGTCCCACCATCATCCCCACCACCCATGATCATCACCCCCACCGCCACCACTACTACTATCGTCACTCACCACCGATTGCTACTAATGTCGTCCACCTCCACTGCCCATCACCATCGTTATCTCATATTTATATTTATTACCATTATCACTATCATCCCACTAACATCGTCGTCCTTTGTCAACACTCACCACCACCATTGTTGCCCACCACCCACCAACCATCGTCCAACATTGCCGCCAACCACTATCACTCACCCTCACCACACTTACCACTATGAATCACCACCACCATCATCGTCCACCATTGTTTCCACCCACTGTCACCTATCCCACCACCACCACTGCCAACCACCATCATGTCGCCCATCATTACCCATACCCACCACTACCACTGCTGTCACCCATGACTGTTAGTACCACCACCATCACCATTGTCACTCATGGTTGTCACCACCATCACGGTCGTCGCCACCCATCACAAACATCATCGTCTCCCACCACCATAGTTGTCGCCCACCATCGCTCACCCCCACTATAATCAGTGCTTATATTCCTTTCTCTCTTCTCTATGTTTGTGATTTGATTTTGGGTGCGAATACAAATATGTTTATTGTTGACCATTTTTTAATTACTTCATGCCTTCAGACACAAGCAATAACTAGTATATAATATGAGAAAAACCTAAAACTTAGGAGTTTCAGAGAAAAATAATACTATAAAATCACTCTATGAATTCACATTGTCTATGAATTGAAGTATCACTATAGTGTCACACTATTAATCCACCAAATATAAAGGGAACAACTATAATATTTAATAAGATGTATTTTTTTTTTGAAATAACTCTGTCAATTGGCACGTTTGTGGGTATGTGTTGCTTCCTTAAGTCACTCTATATGTTGGTTTTATCAAGTCACTCTATGAAGTCACTTTTGTTTTTTTTTGAAACAATTTGAATTCAACTAAATTGAAGGCACACTATAGTGTCACATTTTTATGTGAAAGGGATAACCATAGTGTTTGAGATGTTAATTTTATTTTTTTTGGAGTCATACAACCTATCCACTATATATGAAGTTATTTTTATAGTCACACCTTCAACAAACACTTTGTTAACACACTTTGTTTTCATAGAATGTTGCTTTGCTTGAGTAATCCTTTGTTGTCATATTTTTTCTTTATTTGGGCATGTGAATTTATAGTTTGATAAGACATTTTGGTAAATTCTTCTAGATGCAAAGACTTTATTGGTGCGGTGGCTTAGACACTATGATTACAAGCACATGTTCATTTGGTTTAATTCTGTGACAATGGAGTGTAACACCATTGGTTGTGCGGCTTGAACACAACAATTGCACACATTCTTTTGTTTAATAGTGTGAAAATAAAATATGACATTATTGTTTCAGAGTTTGGCCACTACGGTTACAAACACACACATTTCTTAGATTTAATAACGAATAGGAATTTCATTTATCATCCACAATATTTACAACATTATCCCAAAAAAATAGGCCAAGTTATGGCCGTTACATCCAAAATAAATATGTCATGATATGAAAATTACATCTCAAAAGAATCAAAGTTAACTTGCAGTGAAAATAACAAAATGTCAGACCTCACATGGTCTAAAAAATGAACTATTCTAGTCTAGTACATAGGAGAGTTTAACTCTAAGCATCCACCTCGGGATCCACGTACCTGTCTAGTGGAGATTCCCAATGCACTTGCCCCTCAACTCCAAGCTCCTCCACTAGACCGAAATCTAAAAAAGGTATTGTATGTAGGGGGTGAGCACTAAGCTTTGTAGCCACATTCCTCCCAAACTCGAACAAGGTTTATAAAAAATATATAAAATTGTCGGTCTCATTTTACAAATAACATGTATAATCTTTGAAGTAAAGCAGAGACATTTTGAAACAGATCTCAAGTTTAAGTAGCCATAGTAAATTAAATAAACCGTAAACACCAAGTTACAATAAATAACCATTTCCAAAATATAAACTATTTTCTCGCAAGACCTTGTAGAATCTCATACTTCCACAAGTCCTTGTAGGAAACCTTTTTTTTACAACAATAACAGTAATCCATAACTTGAATATTTCACAACAATATGTATATGTTTCTCAAACATGATGCGATACAAACACCATGAATCAACACATTGAGTAATATCTAGCCCACACACACACACATCTTCTCCAAGATATCATCATTTAGGAAGGGCGTATGTCATACCAATGACAGTGACGTATCCAACCCAGACATTAGTATACTAACCCTCCGCCTCGATACCCGTGAGCAATAGCGGTATAGTCTTACTAAAGCACTAACCCCACTACGAGTGGTAGGAAAAGTTCAAACCCACACGGAGTATAAATAACTTCTACCTATTCTACAATATCTCGTCAAAGGCCACTCATGGTCATCCCACACTCATAAGAGATACAATACCAAACTTCATTTCTCAATTTACAAGCATATCTCAAAAATCCTCAAATTTATCATATGACAATTCTAATAACTAATTACGAAAAATACAAGAGATCACAACAACATCATTTTATTACTCAACACAAAGCACTATGATTTTGAAATCAATAATAAATGAAGAATTTAAGAAGAAAGTTCATCACTCTCCAAAAACTAAGGTTTTAAAACAGGAAAAGAGATTTCATGAGTATTCAACCCTAACTTTGTTCAAAACATGTAATATTTGTAAAAAAACTAAGAGATGATGATTTCATAGCATATACATATAAAATTTAGAGGCAAAACATACATATAAGTAAACCCTAACCTCAATGAACAAGAATGGAAGAAAACCCCTACCTTGGTTTCTTAGTTTTGTGAAGAAGATGAAGGTTTGGTCTTCTTGGACGTGTAAATCCCTCTTGATCTTGTGTTTTTATCTTCATTTCTCCCTCTCTAAGGTGTTCTAGGGTTAGACACGCTGAAATGGGGCGAAAAGAGGAGTCTTAATGTATTTATAGGACGAAAATGAACCACAAATCGCGATTTTAAAGAGTCAGTTTTCTTTCGGCAGTACCGGTACGCTGTTTCGGTACGGTAAACTCTCTGGACCTCGGCGTACTGGTACACAATACCGATAGGATTTGCCCAGTTTTGCCTATATTATCTGTTTTTCATTTCCAATCCATTCCAAACTCTTCCAAAACTAACCTAAACCTATACAATATATATTTGTGCATTAAACATGGTTGGTATAATTCCTATTACGAACTATTCCATATATTCACGAGTTAAAACTAGCTTTAACTATTATCTACAATATTGGTATTTCCTATGCCATTACATATATTAAATTACTATACACCTTTATCATTATCTTACTATAACATGTGGGGGTTTACAATCCACCCCCCTTAAAGAAAGTTTCATCCTCGAAACTTACCTCAAGTAGTGAACAAATGAGGGTACTTCTCGTGTATCTTCAGCTTCAGTTCCCAAGTAGCTTCCTCCACTCCATGGTATTGCCACAAAACCTTCACTAGTCGGATGACTTTGTTTCGGAGCACCTTCTCTTTGGTATCAAGAATCTTCACCAATTGTTCTTCATACGTTGCTCCGTCTTGAACTTCGATATCTTCCAAATCTATAACATGTGTGGTCTCCGACTAGCACTTCCTCAACATCGACACATGAAACATGTCGTGCACTCCTGACAACTGAGCCGGTAACCGAAGTTGATACACCACTTTGCCCACTGCTTTGATTACTTCAAATGGTCCAATGTACCTTGGAGATAATTTTTCTTTTTTGCCAAATCTCAAAACTCCCTTCTTAGGCGATACTTTGAGAAATACATAGTCCCCCTTTTTGAATTCTAATGGTCTTCGTCTTCTATCCACATAGCTTTTCTGTCTACTTTGTGTCATGCGTAGTCTATCCTGGATGAGTTGAATCTTCTCGGTAGTTTTCCGAACAATTTTCGGCCCAAATAAGCTACTCTCGCCCGCTTCTAACCAATACGTCGGTGATCGACATGGCCTTCCATACAATGCCTCATACGGTACCATCCCAATACTTGCCTGATAGCTGTTGTTGTACGCAAATTCCATCAACGACAAATGGTCACTCCAACTTCCCTGAAAATCTAGCACGCAAGCACGTAACATGTCTTCCAAAATTTGGATCACTCTCTCGGATTGGCCATCTGTCTCGGGATGAAAGGTTGTAACACCCCAAAATATACCCTGGACGGCATTACATTCAATAATCATTCATACCATGAGAGCACTAAGATAAACCATTAATAAATAAGTCTTCATAACAATAATTTATAACATGTACATCAATATCCCTAAAAGAATATGCCAATCATTGGCCTTTACATTTCCAATGAAAATTTACTATTATAGCGTAGCGGAAATGACAAAGAAATCTAGACTATACAGTGTTTCTATAGTAGTATTCTAGTCTAGAACAAAAAAAAAAAAACAAACGACATCTCTAGATGTCCCACTCGGGATCCAAGTATCCCTCTAGTGAAGCCTCCCCAAGGTACGGCTCGTTAGCATCGGGTACATCCTCTGGCCCAACATCTGAAAAAGGTTCAACAGTAGGGGGTGAGTACGAAGCTCTGTAGAAAAATTCTTTCAAAACCCATACAAGGTTTAGAAAAGCATGTAAAATGGTCGGTCTAATTTTTAACGTAACATAAATGCATAATTTTGGAATAAAGCAGGGACATTTAAAAAGGATCTCAAGTTTATTTCAAAACATTACTTAAATGAATAAATGGGCAATCACACTCCAAAAATATTCATTAATGGTTGTAAATAATTTCCAATAATTCTTTAGGTAGGTGGCATACTTTGTGGTAACCTCCACCTCCTTTTAGGTCACCTTGGATTCTCAAGCATCCTTACCGGGAACCTCTTGAGAATGGGGTGAGCATCCTTACATGGAACCTCTCACCAATCATTACATTGTTTTCC
>CM042185.1:15615971-15636104 GCA_023539305.1 Ilex asprella | reverse complement strand
TCGGGGTACCGGTACCCAGTACCGGTACCATTTGGTACCGGTATCCGATACCGGTACAACTCAGCAGACAGAGTTTTCCTCCGTCTCCCCAGTTTCCAATGCACTTCCTATTACCTTTCCCAAGGTTTTTCGACCTTCCGGATTCAATGGAAATATTATCTTGACCTAAAAGTATTTAGAAATTCATCTAATCCCCATTTTCATGTTTCAACGTCTTTGAAACTCACACTTTCCAATCAATATGCGTCTCCAGTATTTATCCTAGTATTAAAAATCTATATGATTTATCCTTACCTTATTATACATATCCACACATTCACAAAATATTTTATTACATATATCTATACATTATATAAAAGAAAAATACGGGGTGTTACAAAGGTGGTGCTATAGTGAAGTTCAGTCCCCATAGCTCTTTGACAAAATCGTGCGACGAAACGAGAATCACAATCCAATACGATCGACAGTGGAACTCCATGTAGTCTCACGATCTCGCGGATATACAGCTTGCTCAAAGTCTCTAGAGTGTCCGTGGTCTTCATACTTAAGAAATGTACGGACTTGGTGAGTCTATCCACTATGACCCATGCTGCATTATGTCCTCGTGAAGTCCGTGAAAATCAGACACGAAGTCCATGGTGATGTGATCCCACTTTCATTCTGGAATAGTCAAGGATTGTAGTAATCCTCCAGGTTTTTTATGTTCAATCTTCACCTGCTGACAGACCGCGCACTTTGAAATGTATTTAGCCACCTCTGGCTTCATTCCCCTCCACCAATATTGACGTTTCATGTCTCTTTACATTTTTGTGCTTCTAGGGTGTATAGCAAGCTTAGAGCGATGACACTCTCCAAGCATCTCCTCCTTCAAAGACGAATCATCGGGTACACATAAATTTTCCTTATATCTCAATTCCCCATTCTTCAGAGACCATCCTTCAGTTGTTTCTCCATTTCTTAATCGAGCTCGAATCGACTCTAGTTCCAGATCTAGGCATTGCAAGTCCACCACTCTACGTTGGAGAGTAGGTTGAGCCACAAGATTGAACAAGCATGGTTAGGATTCATCTTCTCCAACCCAGAGATCATAATCTCCAAGGGCATTCTTCAACTTCCATTCACCTATGGAAACATTTAGTTCACCCCGAGACTTCATGCTAAGTGCATTTGCTACTATGTTTGTCTTCCTTGGATGATAGTTGAGTGTGACATCGTAGCCTTTTAAATACTCAATCCACCTTCTCTGTCGAAGATTTAAGTCTTTCTGGGTGAATATGTATTTGAGGCTTTTATGATCCGAATACACTTGGAACTTCTCTCCATACAAGTAACACCTTCATAACTTAAGAGCAAACACCACGACGACAAGCTCCAAGTCGTGAGTGTGATAGTTCTACTCACGAGTCTTGAGTTACCTCGAACCATAAGTAACTACCTTACCTCCCTGCATTAGCACACATCCCAAGCCTCTTAACGAAGCATCGGTGTACACATCGTATCCCTCTCCATTGCTCGGAACAATGAGGACAGGAGTTGTTGTCAACTTTTCCTTCAAGGTGCGAAAGACAAGTTCACAC
This sequence comes from Ilex asprella, assembly GCA_023539305.1. Taxonomy (NCBI): domain Eukaryota; kingdom Viridiplantae; phylum Streptophyta; class Magnoliopsida; order Aquifoliales; family Aquifoliaceae; genus Ilex; species Ilex asprella. The sequence continues at coordinate 15,634,527 of CM042185.1, read as the reverse complement.
GCTTGAGTCCACACGAATTTTTCTCCCTTTCATGTGAGGCGAGTTATCGGCATCGCAATCTTTGAGAACCCTTCTACAAACCTACGATAATCGTCAGCTAACCCCAAGAAACTACGTACTTCTGTCACATTCTTTGGTGATTCCCACTTTATCACTGCCTCAACCTTTGCGGAGTCAACAACTATGCCCTATTTTGACATAACATGGTCGAGGAATTTCACATCCTTCATCCAGAACTCACATTTGCTCATCTTAGCATATAACTTATGTTCTCTCAATGTTTGAAGCACAATCGTGAGATGACGTTCATGTTCCTCGTGTGTCCGTGAATAGATCAGTATGTCATCAATGAATACAATGACAAACTGATCTAGATACAGTCGAAATACCCTGTGCATCAAATTCATGAAGGCTGCAGATGCATTAGTCAATCCGAACGGCATTACCGTGTACTCTAAATGACATACCGGGTACAAAAAATAGTCTTAGGAATATTCTCCTCCCTGATCCGCAATTGATGGTACCCTGTGCGAAGGTCAATCTTGGTGTAATACTTAGAACCCCTCAACTGGTTGAACAAGTCATCAATCCTTAGCAATAGATATTTGTTCTTCACTGTAACTCGATTCAACCTTCGGTAATCCGTGCACAACTGAAGTGTCTCATCATGCTTCTTCACGAAGAGGACCGGGGCTGCCCAAGGTGAAGTGCTTAAACAAATAAATCCAATGGCCAACAAATGATCCAACTGCTTCCTTAGCTCCTACAACTCCAAAGGTGCCATTCGATAGGGAGCAATAGATATGGGTTCGGTTCTCGGATAAAGATCAATCTTGAACTCAATCTCTCTTTGTGGGGGTAACCCTGGTAATTCGACAGGGAAGACATCTGAAAAGTTTGATACTATCAACACCACGTCCGTAGGGAATTTGTCCCAATCATCTCCAATCAAGCTAGCTAAGAAACTCAAATAGCTCCCCGCCTTAGTTTTTAAGAATCTACTACCCGTAGTAGGAAATGGATGGACAGAATTCTGGTCATTGACAAAACTAAAAACTACCTCTCTCGGTATTTGAAATCAAATTCGTTTGTGAAAATAATCCATTATAGCATGAAAAGCGGACAACAAGTTCATTCCAAATATAACGTCATACCCCTTCATTTCTAATGTAACCAAATCTACAATTAATTCTTACTCCCCAATTCGAAGCATGCAACCTCTACACACCCGGCTAGTATTCAACCGTTCTCTCGTAGGCATATCAATACGCAAAGTATGTTCTAGCTTCTCAAAGCCCAGTCCCAAACTAAGAGCATAGGGGGTAAGAATGAATCAATGAGTTGCACCGGGATCAAATAAAATTTGGGCCCAAGAATTATAAAGAAGAACGATACATTCCACAACGACATTTGAAGCATTTTCCTCCAGTTGGCTCAAAGCAAACACTCTTCCCGGATTGACATTGCCTGGGGTTTGAGCTCTTAATGGTCTTTGCTGTAGTGGCCTTTGTGGTGGCGGCTTGTTGGCATTTGCTAGTCCGGCTGCTTGATCGGTCTTAGGTGAAAAAGATGGGCAATTGTGTCTAAAGTGTCACAATCCTCCATATGCGAAGCATTGACGTGGGTCAGTGCTTGTTCTAGTCTGAGTAGCCCCCTTTCCTCGAACTGCCTAAGGTCTCTGTCCAACAGTCTGATCGGGGCAACGGTATGGTAATGCCCTCTGTGCTCCACTGCTACTAGCTCCAGCCCGAATTGGACCTCCCCTTGCATAGTTCTGTCGCCGCTGATTATCTTTGGCCTCTCTCCCCACTAGTGCAGCTCTATCCACAAGATCCCCATAATCCCGGATCTTGAGAGCCATTAACTTCTCTCGAATGACCGGCCTCAAGCCCTGCTCAAAGCTCTTGGCCCCGTCGCCCTCAGTAGACATAAACTCCGTAGCATAACAAGACAACTCATCAAACCTCCACTCGTACTCGCCCACAGTCATGCTGCCCTATTGTAGAGCATGAAAATCAGCCTTCATTCTGTCTCTAACTGATTCTGAAAAGTACTTGTCTTAGAAGATTTGATCGAACTCCTCCCAAGTGAGTGTACCGGTGTTCCTCCTTCTCTTTACTGAATCCCACCAATGGTCGGCCTCTCCCTCAAATAAATAGGTCATCAAGCCGACCCTAAGGTCCCCGGTAACTCCCATGCCATCACATACCTTCTTCACCCGATAGATCCACCTATCCGCATCCAAGGGATTGGAGCTTCCTTGGAAAGTGGGTGGGCGTTGCCTTAGAAACTCTCAAAGAACGACCATTCTCCAATTTTCATCCCCGTTGCCTGGTACTTAGGCTAGTGGATGAGCCCCACCATTGTGATTATTGTTGTTGTTTTCGTTCTGGTATTGCACCAGAGTGGTGAGTTCCCTCAAGCATTGATATATGCCATTTAAGGCATCGAGAGGTGGCGGTGATGGTGGATTTGCTTGATCTCCACGACCACGACCACGTCCACGTCCTCGCCCATGTTCACCGTCTATCCTGCATATCAATTCATCATTTAGTTTTCTTGATGTGCAAGACATTTTAATCATCACTTTAATCCAAAGCATACGACTTGTGAAAAATTTAGATTAAGAGTTTCATTCAATTTAGTCCAAAGGCTCTAGTGGTAATCCATAATCTACAGCTCCCATGTAAGACCTAAAGCCTAGGCTCTGATACCAAAACCTGTAACGCCTACAAAACCCAAATTGGACGGCATTACAAACTAAAAATCATTCACATCATGAGAGCAACTATTAACCTTCATAACGAAAGGAATTTCATTTATCATCCATAATATTTACAACATTATCCCAAAAGAATAGACAAAGTTATGACTGTTACATCCAAAATAAATATGTCATGGTATGACAATTACATCCCAAAAGAATCAAAGTTAACTTGCAGCGGAAATAACAAAATGTTAGACCTCACATGGTCTCAAAAATGAACTATCCTAGTCTAGTACATAAGAGAGTTTAACTCTAAGAATCCACCTCGGGATCCATGTACCCGTCAAGTGGAGCTTCCCAATGCACTTGCCCCTCAAATCCAAGCTCCTCTACTAGACCGAAATCTGAAAAAGGTATTGTATGTAGGGGGTGAGCACTAAGCTCTGTAGCCACATTCCTCCCAAACTCGAACAAAGTTTATAAAAATATATAAAATGGTCGGTCTCATTTTTCAAATAACATGTATAATCTTTGAAGTAAAGTAGAGACATTTTGAAATAGATCTCAAGTTTAAGTAGCCATAGTAAATTAAATAAACCGTAAACATCAAGTTACAATAAATAACCATTTTTAAAATATAAACCATTTTTAAAATATAAACCATTTTCTCACAAGACATTGTAGAATCTCATACTTCCACAAGTCCTTGTAGGAAACCTTTTTTTTTCACAACAATAACATTAATTCATAACTTGAATATTCCACAACAATATGTATATGTATCTCAAACATGATGCGAGACAAACCCCATGAATCAATACATTGAGTAATATCTAGCACACACACATACACACATCTTCTACAAGATATCATCATTTAGGAAGGGCGTATGCCATACCAATGGCAGTGACGTATCCAACTTAGACATTAATATACTAACTCTCTGCCTGGATACCCGTGAGCAATAGCGATATTGTAAACCCCCACATCGCTAAACTATTAACAATCGTCCAATTAGCTTTGTTTTGCATTTAACGTCTCTATTTACATCCTAAATAAAATTATAAGAATAATAAGTATAAAAGACTAAGTAATAAAAGAAAAAAATATGAAATTTTGCATTTTCATCAATTAGCTAGGTTAGAGGAATTGAAGAAAATTTTTGATGGATATACTAGTTCTACATCATGTTGTTATGGATGATTCTAGGAGACGGATGGTAATTTGGTTTTGGTTAATGAATGATGCTAGACATGGATCTTTATGCAAGCCATACTACCTATATTGGAGATGGGTATGAGATAGAATTTGTGACAAAAGACACCCAAACTCGAGTTAGATAAGTATAGAAGAACCAAGCAGTCCGATGGACTACCTTTCACCAATTTGATCATAACTCTTTGTTGAAAAGTCCAAATTGCGCACCGTTATTTTTGTTAGAATCTTAACTCGTATATATTTTTAACCATATAGGTCACACATACTAGAAATACCTGAGTCAAATCAGTTTATTCTCCGAAGTTGACCAAAAATCTGCACTATAGTATTCCTTGGATAGTAAAGTGTTGTGCTTTCTTCTTAGACTTTGAAGGTGTAAACCCCCATATATTTATATTAATATGATAATGTACTTGTTTAGTGATTCTTATATATGTAATGACTTAAGAATAAATCATATGCATATTGAAACCATAAGAATAGCATCTATAGCGGTTCGGAGGAATAAAATAGTTATTTTAGTGTTTCGAGTGTAAATTTATTTTAGTTTTGAGATAAATCATAAAAATAAATATTTTTAGTTTAAAATAACATTAAAAATAAATCCGGAACGTCGAAAAACCTTAAGGTAGTCATATGGAGCAAATTAGAGATTCTTAGTGACAAAACCGTAATTTTGGAGACAACCTAAACAGGCTGTAAACAGTAACTTCGGGGCTGCTGTGTTTAAAACACAGCTTTCAGCCCCTTTGCTTCCATTTTTTCTTCACATCTCTCACCCCAAACCTCTTAGAACCCTAGGAGAAGATAGAGGAAAGGAGGAAAGGAGAAAAAGGAGAAAGGAGGTCTCTAGAGCTTGGATTTTGGTTTGGGACTTTGATTCAAGGTATGAGTTTTTCTTTCATTCTTGTTCATTGATGTTAGGGTTAATTTATATGTATGTTTTGACTCTTAATGACATGTATTTGCTATGAGTTCCTTGTTTCTTAATATTCTTGCAACCTTTATCATGTTTTGAGTAAAGTTATGGTAGGAGAACCATAAAAATCATAATTTTTTAGGAATGAGGATTTCTCTCTCAATATTCACTTGAAAACTCTAGAGCCTTGTGCTGAGTAATATAATGATATTGATAATGATCTCTTGCATGTTTCTCTTTAAATTGCCCTATTTGAAGATATCACTTGTGAGAATTGGAGATTTTTCTTAAACATTGCTTGTAAATAGGAGACTTGTGGAATTGTTGGGTATTTGAGAGAATAGTTGGTATTGTATTCTTGTATGGTTGTTTGAAAAAATATGAGTGAGAGGTTCCTTTTAAGGATGCTCATTCCTTCTCAAGAGGTTCCTTGTAAGGATGCTTGAGAAACCAAGCCTTGAGGGTGAGAGTTCCTTGTAAGAATGCTCATGCCAAAAAAAGACAGTATGTGATTTTCTCAAGAGGTTCCTTGTAAGGATGCTTGAGAAATCAAGCCTTGAGGGTGAGATGTTCCTTATAACGATGTTCATGCCAAAAGAGGACAATATGCAATTTTATTAAGAGGTTCCTTGTAAGGATGCTCATGCCAAAAGAGGACAGTATGTGATTTTCTCAAGAGGTTCCTTGTAGGATGCTTGAGAAACCAAACTTTGAGGGTGAGAGGTTCCTTGTAAGGATGCTCATGTTGGGGAGGACAATATTATATCATGTGTAGGAAATGTTTTATATTTTGAAAATTGATGTTTATTGGAACTTGGTTGTTATTGTTCATTTCTATTACTATTGCTACTTAAACTTGAGATCCGTTGTAAAATGCTCATGTTTTACTTCAAAGATTATATATGCTAATTGTGAAATGAGACCGGCCATTTTATATATTTTTATAAACCTTGTTCGAGTTTGGGAGGAATGTTGCTACGATGCTTAGTGCTCACCCCCTATAAATTACATTTTTCAGATACAGTGCTAGAGAAAAACCTCGGAGTTGAGGAGCAGGGGTGCTGGGAGGCCCCATCCGAGGGAAATCTAGATCCCGAGGTGGACATATAGAGATATAGCTTCTTTTGCACTAGACTAGAGAATTTATTTTGAGATCAGCTATAGTCTAGTATTTTGTTTATTCTGCTGCTAAGTTTGAGTGTAATTATTTTGGAATGTAATTGTCATAGCTTGGCCTATTTTTTTGGGATGATATTGTGGATATTACTTATGGTGAATGAAATTTTATTTTGTGATGTGTAAATGGATCCGGTGTAGTCAATGGAGTATAATTGCATAGGTTGTGTTTTTGGGTAGAGCTCCCCGTACAAAGGAGACTCTGCCCGAATTTTGTTAAATTAAGGACCCCCGATTTTGGAGAATTTATTTATTGATGGATTTATTTAGTGCTCGCATGATGTGAATGGTGATTAGCTAGTAAAGCTTCCAAGGTGTATTTTGGGGCTTTACAGGTATAGTCTTACCAAAGCACTAACCCTACTACGAGTGGTAGGAAAAGTTCAAAACCACACGGAGTATGAATAACGTCTACCCATTCTACAATATCTCGTCAAAGACCACCCATGATCATTCCACACTCATAAGAGATACAATACCAAACTCCATTTCTCAATTTACAAGCATATCTCAAAAATTCCCAAATTTATCATATGACAATTCCAATAACTAATTACCAAAAATACAAGAGATCACAACAACATCATTTTATTACTCAACACAAAGCACTATGGTTTTGAAATCAATAATAAATGAAGAATTTAAGAAGAAAATCCATCACTCTAAAAAAACTAGGGTTTTAAAACAAGAAAAAAGATTTCATGAGTATTCAACCCTAATTTTGTTCAAAACATGTAATATTTGTAAAAAGACTAAGAAAGGATGATTTCATATTATATACATATAAAATTTAGAGGCAAAACATACATATAAGTAAACCCTAACCTCAATGAACGAGAATGGAAGAAAACCCCTACCTTGGTTTCTTCGTTTTGTGAAGAAGATGAAGGTTTGGTCTTCTTGGACGTGTAAATCCCTCTTTATCTTGTGTTTTTCTCTTCATTTCTCCCTCTCTAAGGTGTTCTAGGTTAGACACGCTGAAATGGGGCGAAAAGAGGCGTCTTAATGTATTTATAGGACTAAAATGGACCACAAATTACGATTTTAAAGAGTCAATTTTCTTTCGGCAGTACCGGTACGCTGTTCCGGTACGGTAAACTCTCTGGACCTCGGTGTACCGGTACACAATACCGATAGGGTTTCCCCAGTTTTGCCTATATTCTCTGTTTTTCATTTTCAATCCATTTCAAACCCTTCCAAAACTAACCTAAACCTATACAATATATATTTGTGCATTAAACATGGTTGGTATAATTCCTATTACGAACTATTCCATATATTCACGAGTTAAAACTAGTTTTAACTATTATCTACAATATTAGTATTTCCTTTGCCATTACATATATTAAATTACTATACACCTTTATCATTATCTTACTATAACATGTGGGGGTTTACATTAATAGTACAATAATACAGTGTGATAGCATTGGTTTATGTGTTGAAACAATCACAATTAACAAAATAAAAAAACCAACATTATAGTCATAAAACTAAAACAAAAAAAATCACACAAACAATTATATGTACCGAAAATATAAAGCCACAAACATGAAAATACGAAAAAATTAAAAACATAATTTACATATCATATATCATATTATATAAATTATATGAAGTTATAATGATATGGATGAAAATTATAGTGTAAGAGTACAATACCGAGAACATGTAGAAAACGATCTATTCTAGAAAAAAAATAGAAAAAAACTGACTTGATCTAATAATAGTTTGATCAAAAAAAGGAGAAACAAAAAACGTGACCACTCAAACAATCAGTTGAACCAAAAAAATAGAACCAAAAATGAATGAAAGTATAATTTCGAATCTTATAATGGCTGAATGTTGCAGAAGAAGAAAGAAAAATGAAAATTGGTTGGAGAAAAAAAAGAACGATATGGTTGATGGTTGATGGTTGAAAAAGAAGAAAGAAGATACATTTGGTGACAAAAATACTGAGAATATTGATGGTATGTATGGCGCAATTGAGAAGAATAGGGAGCAAGAGATGCCCAGACGAGGTTAATCAGAGCTTCAAGGCCCTTGAGAGCTAGGGTTTTTGGGGAGTGGGATCAATCTCATAGAAGAATTATAGTGGTTCACCAGCTCGGGAGCTTGGCTAATCCACTCTTCAAGGGAATCTTTTAGTGATTTGAATTATATATATTATACACTCAAGTATAAGTGGTCAAATTGTAGTTTTCTCGGTTTTAAGTCCAAGTATCGATCCCACGAAGAGTTTTTAGTAATTTAGACTATAAGATAAATAAAAACAGTAAAGTTATCGTTTGAAGTAACGTATCGTTTGATAGCTTGTGATGTGAGCTTAGATTGATAACTAGTCTAACTAAATAAAGTAAACAAGATAAATCTGTTAATGAAAATAATATAAAAGATACCCTTTAGTTTAAGGATACCATATGCTTTATATTGGTTAGATACTGAAAATACTACCTTACAACAATTAACTCCGATTTTACTGGAAAGTCAACCGATAGATCTGATGTATATAAACCATAACACAACAACTTCTTAGGCTAGTTGGTGGTACTAAGTCATAACACAACAACTTCTTAGGTTAGTTGGTTATAGATGTGCTAATTGATTAATCCAAGCAAACCATAAGGACAGACCATTCATGAGGAATACTTGAATTATCCAATTGATCTCGTGATTGTAAATGCATACATAATAAATCATAATACAATAACTTCTTAGTCTAGCTAGTGGTACTAAGTCATATCACAACAATTTCTTCGGTTAGTCGGTTATAGATGTGTCAATTGATTAATCCAAGCAAACCAGAAGGACAAGTCATTCATGAGGAATACTTAAATTATTCAATAGGTCATCTGTGATTTATATATATCTATATATATATATTAGTTAAACATCCTCAGCGTTCCGATAGAGGACAAGCTATACCGATAGGAACACCGTGGTTGTTTGACTGGCAATAAAATTATATATAGTAGTTAAACAACCCTAATAACCCAGATGGACAAGTCATTCATGAGGATCATTTAAGTTTGATACCATGCATCAGTAGAACATTATTAGCATTCCAATGGAGGATAACTCATACCAGTAGGAATACCGTGATTGTTTAACTGGCAGGTTGATGATGCACCGATGACATAATTTCAGGCACAACACCGAAACTACGTATATCTTTTTATCATGCATGAAGTGCATGATAATATATAAATATTTATATATATATATATATATATATATATAAAACATCAGCATTTCCATAATCTAACCGATAATATACATATGTTCACCCTTCACCGAAGGGTATAAACTATTACTCACGCCCCATTGCTACTGACAAGCAAGTAGTGCGGGTATTCGTCATTACAACTGAAATTAAAACACAAATTCTGAAACTTCTTTCACAAGGAACAACTGAAACACAACCACTTTTATTATCAATCAAAATAACAAAGTGGCGGTAGTTCAACTATCCGAATAGAAAGATACAACATAAATATAGAAATACAGAGTGTAGGACATACCAACTTTGTATTTAACTTTCTCTTTCTCTCTTTCTTTTTCTCTTTTTCTCTTTATTTCTCCCTTCTTTCTTTCTTTGCTCTTGGGTGGCCGGCTGCCATGAAGAAGGAAAGCAAAAGCACCCCTATTTATAGGCACAAGGGAGGCAAACGACCAAGGTGGCCGTCTGGACGCCACCACCACCACCACCGTCTGGACGGTGGTGCTTAGTCAGCTTTACCACTTGTTGTATTTTGGAGCTTGCATGGTTGTATTTTCATTTTAGTCTTTGCTCTTTCAAGCTTCTATACATTGTTCCTTGTAGTTTCTATCAATTCTTCATTTAAACCCTGAAATTTCAAAAATAAAACTGGTAATACCCTAGTTTACACACAAAACCTTAATTGACCCTAATTGATAAGTTTTAGTTAGTTTATCTTATAAATTGGACTTATATAATAATTCTAATGTATATACTAGTCAGGGTTAATCACACCCCCAACTTAAACTTTACTAGTCCCTAGTAAACAAAATTTATAAAAACTATTTCACAAAATCAAATAAAATATAAACAAAGGTAAAATCATTTTCGTAGATCTTTTCACAGTTGCATTTAGCATATGCAACAAACCGTTAAACCCCTAGGTGATCCCTAGTGGACGAGTTTTGTCTCGTGAAGGTTTTCAGTGAAGCTACCTGCAAACTTCAGTGGTTAGGAGTTTACAACTCATATTTTTCACAACTAAAATTAAATCAGTATTCTTGTGTATTACTGAAATACTTCCTTTTTATGATCACTATAAGAGTAACATATGTTAGTTGTAACATTATCTATATAGTTTTATAAAAACTTGTGTGTGTGTGTAATGATTTCTTTTATGATAGAAATCACTCAAGAAATATTTTCATCTTTCATGGTAGTCTTGATGCCAATCCTTTCCTGAAATACACTTAGCAAATAATACATATTCGTTATAGTGACTATTCTCTTACTTGTTACATGTGATTAGAATATTGTTAACAAATCAAATAATATCACATGTAAGTATCTAAATAATGGATATTTGACATAATCTCATGACTGAAAATTAACACTATATCAGACATATTATTAACATTCTCCCTTTATGGATGTATATGATTAATATAGATACATGATTTCTGGAATCAAAAAGAACTTTCTTTGGGTTGTAATGTAGCCATTGGTTTAGAGTTTAAGAAACGACATTAGCAGAATTCAAGAGTTACCCTTTATATTGTGGCACACCTCTTCCCATTTTTCTAAAACTTTATATATTTATGCTTTCTATTTTTCACTTTCTTGGCTCTTTTCTTTATGTTTTTCTTTTCTTTAAATGGCCAATACCATTTTTTTCTTTTTCACCTTCTCTCTTCTTTCCTGTATCATATTGATTTAGAAGAGGGTGCAGAAAAATTATGTAGCTAAGGTAGATTTAATATATTTTCACGTGGCTTGGGTATTTTTCAGGTGTCATGAAAAAAATTCATATTCTTTCAGGCTCAATCATGGCTGACTGAGGATATAATTTTGTAAAAAAAATGGTCAATGCGCAAAATTAATCAAAGATGACCTAAAATCATTTTTCAGAAATCATACATCTCTATAATTCTTACATAAAATAATTTTAAGACAATACTAATAATACAATCTAACAAGTGCTAATCAAAACAAAATTAATGAGATTATTCAAAGAAAGTTTATCGTAGAATCGAAGATGTTTACTTGAGTAGATGTAGAATATCTTTCCAAGAAAGATTGGCTCAAATTCTTCAATTGGTTATACATATCCACTATAAATCCAAATAGGGTAATATTTCACCAGGTTTCTGAAATAAAAAAATATTTTTGTGCTTTATTAGAGTAAGTTTAAACAAAAATATTAAGATAATATACAACTAAAATATGAAAATCACTCGTGATCAAATTAAGACTATTTTTACAAAACATAAGAATATTAACCCAATTCAATTGCAAATTATATGACATAATCATCATAACTTAATAAACATGAGTCCTACATTAATTATCAAAAACTAGTTTAAATACAAACAAAAACAAAATAAACAATATGTTCAATACATAAAGTAAATTGTAAATGCATAAAGTAAAAAGTGCATAATGTAAAAGATGAGTGATATATAGTAAAGTTTTTGTAGAATCTCCAGTATGTTTAGGAAGTAGAAGGTCCTTCTCCAAAACAATCTCTAAATAACTTTAAAAGCTCATCTTGATTTTGCTCATATATATCCATACGTTGATTGATTTGAGTAATGCTAGTCTTCATCCCTAGTAAAATCTATCTGTCAGTTCTGTTGTCTACAGGTACATATAGTTGATCCTCTTGTGGCTGCTGTTCTTGTGGTATGAATTCTTCAGGTACCTGGAATGGCTCCTCTTGGGGTGCAGGTGATGCTTCAGGTTGGTCTTTTAGTTGTCCTCCATGAATCTTTTTCAATGAAGTTTTATCCAATGCTTCATAATGGTCTACTGTTTTCCAGATAGGATCAATGATCACGCCCTCGTTCCTGCACAGCTGAGAAATTAACATAGCATACGGGGGTGATGGTTTTTTCCTATCCACAGCAAGTATCATTTGGTCCATGATTAAGTTCGGCAGGTCAATGGTGTGTCCCATCCCAAATGCATATAAGAAATAAGTCTGCTTAGTATAAATTTAATTTTTTTGGGTCCGGGGTAGCAAACTGTTCACTGTTATCAAATTCAGGATGCGGTATTGGCCTACCCCAAGCAAATTATGGGTTACCTGTTACTTATTTCCCTAAGTCATTCAAATCAGGTAGTTCAGCGTAAAGATACTGCGGGTTAGGTAGTCTTTGCATGGGCTGAAAAAATTCAGCTATAGTAGCTAGTGTAACTTGAAAAATAATTCCCCGAACAAACACACGCAATTGTCTTTCACCAATGATACTTGCATTACTTTAGAATTCACAGACTAAGGAGTCAAAGGCAATAGAGATAAATTTAACATAATCAAGCCATCCGCCCTCAGCAAGGATTTGCCTTACTTTTATGTTCTCAAAATCTTCATATACTACTGGTCTTTCAAAAATAATAGTTTTAAGGAGAAAGTGATCATCATACCAGACCTGATGTTCAAAATTCTCAAACATCACCTCATTGTAGATATTTCCTGGTCCAGGGTGTTGTGGAAGTGCTTGAGGTTGCGGAGATGGATCCCTTTGTGCTCGACTTGAAGATCCTCTTGTTCGTCATCTTGAATCCATCTTTTTTTGTTGATTTTTCTTCAAACACTAGAGGAGATATATATAAGTGTACTGTCGTCTGAATGCCAGTTCCACCGTTCGGACGGTGCTATCTGACTGGTTCCTGATTTGTAACTAGAGACTGCTTCTCTGAAATTGGGCTCTTTTTCCTGTAAATTCCTGCAGTTCACAAAATTAGATATAATTTTATATATTCTACACAACTTTGCTAACCACTCTTTGTCTTTTCAAGAATTGGTTGTTTTTATTAATTTTTTATTTGTTATTTTTTATTTACTGATTTTACTACTTAATCTATAGTTATCTATATTTATTTATAACTATATACACTTATTTCCAAAACTATACATCTCGTAGATGTATCAGATCTATCTGGCTCAATAACACCAGTGATATGGTTAACTTCATTTCTTACGTATCTTTTTAACATCGGAGTAGAATAGGATGGTGCCTCAAGATATTCCTTACTCTGTCCATACATAATCCACTGTAAACAATCTAACGCTCGACCTGAAATTGGTTCCGCACACTTATTGTGAGATCCTGAATTTTCTAATAGAAGTATTGAATTTAAGTAAGTAGAAACAATATAAAGTTTTGTGGAGGAAAACATAATTAATTTTAAACTTGGTGGCATATCTATAACTAATGAAACTAAAGGGTCGCAAACTATAATTGAAGATACACTTTTTGTTGGCTAGGCATCATTAATGTGAATGACCTACTTAAAGAAGACAAAAGAAAGAAGATAAAGGAAGAAAAAAAGAAGAAGATAAAGGTGGATGAGGTGGAAGGATAAGGATGATGATGTGGAACATTTAAGATAAGAATGATGAAGTGTGAATATAAGAATAATGATGCTTTAAGATAAGGTTGATGATGTGGAATGATAAGGACGAGGATGATGATGTTTCACGATAAGGATGGACCTAAATGTGACACGTGGCAAGTAAAAAACACGACAAAGCAAGGTTGATTGTGTGCTTGACAAGTGGAGTGACACTTGTCCTAATTCATGGAAGATTGTATGCATGATGGACAAATGTCAACCTAAGAGAAAATGTCATCATTTGTAAGGGACACCTCCTACTTGTCCTATTGGCTATAAATAAGAAAGGGTTCAAATAGAAAAAGGATAATAAGAAATGGAGAAAGAGACCTAAACGGAGAGTTTTACAAGAGAATTAACTCGAGGTTTTCGATCCTTTCGAAGTGAAGTTCAAGAATGATATTCTTGGCGATTAGAAGTTGATTTCTAATTATATCAATTGAGAATTGTGTAAGTGATTTATACATAATATGCATTCCTTTGATCTCTTTGCAAAGAGTACTTTATTGATATTGTCCTATTCGTATTCGAATTGTGACATCGTTTGGGTTTGAATTTCAAAATAATATTTCTTTCAATTGTTGATATTTCAATGTTTAGTCATAATTTTTGTTTGACTTGTCATTAATTGCTATGATGTTAGCATTGATGAAATACTTGAGATTTTTTGACTCGTGCATGAGGTATACTCGGTGGCATGATTATGATTGTGATCCATGTTCGTGGCCCTGAGGGGTGGACATGATTGAATTAAAATGCACCGAATGATGTCTAGCTTGTTGTTGGGATTGACCGAGTGTTCAATCATGGTTGATTTGATTGTTCAAACGTTCGAGGTTGTTGACTTGTTCAATATATTTGTACTTCGTAAATTATCGTATTAATTCTTGAGTCATCGAATATTATCGGTTAATTGATAAATTTTTGTCTCGTCTTTGACTTCATATATTATGTTTTAAATTACTTACTGAGCTTTCCCTAGCTCACCCCCATTTAACCTCTCAGTTGCAGGATGAATTTGTAGTAAAATTTGGTGGAGAATCGAATTGATCAACGAATGAAAGATTTTGATTGGTTGTAATTTAAATTGTTATCAAGAGGTATTTATTCATTTTTGAGGTGTTTAGTGATTCTGATATTTAATAAAAATCCAGTTTATTCATTATTGAGGTAATTAGCACTCTGAATATTGTTAAATGGATTGAGGTGTTGCAATTTTTGGTATCAGAGCTTAGGCTTCAGATCTTTTATGGAATTTGTGGGAAATGAGTTTACTATGTTTTTCGTTGAGATTGACAGTATTAGATCTTTGAATTAAAAACTGAGTAATTTGAAAAGAAAAGTAGTGGTGCTAGTTCTGGACGTTTGGGGATGATGAGAATGTAGCTTATTGATAATTATATGAAGGTCCCCTTAATTTATAATTTGTTATATATATGTTTCAATCGTAGATGATGTGGAAATTAGTAGTTAAAGGAATTTCGGGGACGAAATTCTTTTAAGGGGGGTAGATTGTGAGATCCCAAATTTTCTAATAGAAGTATTGAATTTAAGTAAGTAGAAACAATATAAAGTTTGTGGAGGAAAACATAATTGATATTAAACTTTGTGGCATATCTATAACTAATGAAACTAAATGGTCGCAAACTATAATTGAAGATATCCTTTTTGTTGGCTAGGCATCATTAATGTGAATGACCTACTTAACGAAGACAAAAAAAAGAAGATAAAGGAAGAAAAAAAAAAGATAAAGTTGGATGAGGTTGAAGGATAAGGATAATGATGTATAACATTTAAGATAAGAATGATGAAGTGTGAATATAAGAATAATGATGTTTTAAGATAAGGTTGATGATGTGGAAGGATAAGGATGAAGATGATGATGTTTCACAATTTGGATGGACCTAAAGGTGACATGTGGCAAGTAACAAGCACGGCAAAGCAAGGTTGATTGTGTGCTTGACAAGTGGATGGACACTTGTCCTAATTCATGGAAGATTGTATGCATGCTGGACAAATGTCAAGCTAAGAGAAAATGTCGTTATTTGTAAGGGACACCTCCTACTTGTCCTATTGGCTATAAATAAGAAAGGGTTCAAATAGAAAAAGGATAATAAGAAATGGAGAAAGAGATCCAAACGGAGTGTTTTACAAGAGAATTAACTCGAGATTTTCAATCCTTTCGAATTGAAGTTCAAGAATGATATTCTTGGGGATTAGAAGTTGATGTCTAATGATATCAATTGAGAATTGTGTAAGTGATTTATACATAATATGCATTCCTTTAATCTCTTTGCAAATAGTACTTTATTGATATCGTCTTATTCGTATTCGAATTGTGACATCGTTTGAGTTTGAATTTCGAAATAATATTTCTTTCAATTGTTGATATTTCAATGTTCGGTCATAATTTTCGTTTGACTTGTCATTAATTGCTATGATGTTAGCATTGATGAAATACTAGAGATTTTTCAACTCGAGCATGAGGTATACTCGGTGACATGGTTATGATTGTGATTCATGTTCGTGGCTCTGAGAGGTTGACATAATTGAATTAAAATGCACCGAATGATGCCTAGCTTGTTGTCGGGATTGACCGAATGTTCAATTATGGTTGATTTGATTGTTCAAACATTAGAGTTTGTTTATTTGTTCAATATATTTGTACTCCGTAAATTATCGTATTAATTCTTGTGTCATCGAATATTATCGGTTAGTTGATAAATTATTGTCTCGTCTTTGACTTCGTATATTATGTTTTAAATTACTTACTGAGCTTTCCCTAGCTCACCCCCATTTACCCTCTCAGTTGCACGATGAATTTGGACTAAAATTTGGTGGAGATTTGGATTGATCAACGAATGAAAGATTTCGATTGGTTATAATTTAAACTGTTATCAAGAGGTTATTTATTCATTTTCGAGGTGTTTAGTGATTCTGATATTTAATAAAATTCCTGTTTATTAGTTATTGAGGTAATTAGCACTCTGAATCTTGTTAAATGGATTGGGGTGTTACACTTATTATATCGTGTCAAATGTTCTATACGACCACTTCTCACACAAGCACAAAGACGGTTCGCTTGTCAGTGTTTAACATATATACTTTTTCCACACTGGGGTCGTGCTTGACTTTCGAAAATTTCTAAATTTCTAACATATCTAGCTTTTTGCATAATCAACATATGTATATCTTTTGGAAAATGACGTAGTAAAATTAAACTTAACCAAAATAATTTTTCATCAATTTTTCAATTTTTTTAAGAAAAAATTTAAAGATGACTCAAAAAATTATTGAAAATTAACTCACTATTCGGTTCTTTAACGTTTGTCAGTCACTTTAAATCAAAATTACTATTTTAAACACAAGACTTAAATTCACATTCATACTTCCCCATCTTAAATTAAACATTATCTGTAATGTAAGAATAGTAATAGTCAATATTGATAATAATAATAAAAATTAGGAATCTGTTGTCTTTCAGCGATTAGGATATCTGGCTTTTACTCAGGAGGTTTAATCTGTCAAATAAATTACAAGTAATTAGTAATCAAACAACACTATTTTTCAGCATACATAAACTGGATCAAAAAGCTGCACATAAGTTATATCTTGAGTGAATCCATCATAATAGGGTTTAAGTATTTGTCCATTTATTTTAAAAATATTCTCAGTTACTGGATTTTCAATTTCAACTGTCCCATAGTCGAAAACTTGCTTGACTATATAAGGACTTGTCCATCTAGATCTTAGCTTTCCAGGAAATAAACAAAGTTTTGCATTATACAACAGATCTTTTTGAGATGGTTTGAAAGATTTTCTCATGAAATTTTTATTATGAAATTTTTTTGTTATAGATTTAGCAATTTTTGCATTTTCATAAGCTTCGTTTCTTAATTCTTCTAATTCATTGATTTGCAGTTTACGACACCCTCTAGCTTTATTCATATCAAAATTTATCATTTTGATTGCCCAATATGTTCTATGTTCTAATTCTATAGGCAAGTGACATGGTTTACCATAAACTAACCGATAAGGAGACATTCCTAGAATAGTCTTATATGCAGTACAGTAAGCTCAAAGTGCATCAATTAATCTTATAGACCAATTCTTACGATCCAGATTTACTATTTTTTTTAAATGTATTTTATCTCTCTATTAGCTAATTCAATTTGTCCACTTGTTTGTGGATGATACGGAGTAGATATTTATGAGAAATCAGGTATTTCTTCATAAGATTTTCAAAAACTTTATTACAAAAATGTAATCTACCATCACTAATGATTGTTCGAGGAATCCCTAAATCTGGATAAAATATTTTCTTTTAAAAATTTGATCATTGTTCTGTGATCATTATTTCTACATGGAATTGCCTCTACCCATTTAGAAACATAGTTGACTGCAACCAAAATATACAGATATCCAAAAGATGGAGAAAATAGTCCCATAAAATCGATGTTCCAACAATAAAAAATTTCAATAATTAAAATAGGGTTTAAAGACATCATATTTTTTTTTAAAATATTTCCCATTCTTTGACATCTGTCACAGTTTAAACAAAAAATATGAACATCTTTGAAAAGAGTTGACCAATAAAATCCACACTGCAAATTTTAGCAGCGATTTTCTTCGAAGCAAAATGACCTCCGTAAGTTTCATTGTGACAAAATTGAATTACTTGACTGATTTCATGACTTGGTACACAGCGTCTTATTATTTGTGTAACACCCCGTATTTTATTTTATATAATGTATAGATATATGCAATAAAATATTTTGTGAAAATAAGGATATGGATAATGATGTAAGAATGAATCACATAGGTTAAAACATTAGAAAAGAAGGATTGGGAGACAAATGAACTTGGGGAGTTAAGTTCAAAGACGTTGGGGATTAGAATTAGTTATTAGATGAATTTCTAAACGTTTCTAGGTCAAAATAAT
>CM042185.1:15600570-15610971 GCA_023539305.1 Ilex asprella | reverse complement strand
TTTGTCATTTCCGATACGCTACAATAGTAAATTTTTAATGGAAATGTAAAGGCCAATGATGGCATATTCTTTTGGAATATTTATGTAATTGTTATGAATTATGGTGATGAAGACTTATTAGTAATGGTTTATCTTAGTGCTCTCATGGTGTGAATGGTTATTGAATGTAATGCCGTCCAGGGGGTGTTTTGGGGTGTTACAATTTGGTCCTTACAGTATTTAAACACATAAGGATCTTCCCAGAAAGAATTATGTATCTCTCTTAAAAACTTATTCTTATCAGTCCAGATATAATTAGAAGGAATAGTACCAATAGCTAAATAATTGACTATATCTGCATACCATGGTACTTTGATTATTGCTAAAAGTTGTTCATCTGAAAAGGTTTCTCTAATCGGAATTGGTTCTTCTTTTATATCGTAATTTAACCTTGACAAGTGATCTGCTACCACATTCTCAACTCCTTTCTTATCTTTAATTGTAAGATCAAATTCTTGAAGGAACAAAATCCAACATCGAACACATGACTTAGTATTTTTCTTAGTAAGCAAATATTTTAAGGCTATATGATCTGTAAATATAACAATTGACGATCCAACCAGATATGATTGAAATTATCTAATGCAAACACAACATCAAGTAATTCTTTTTTTGTGGTCGAATAGTTCATTTGTGCATCATTAAAAGTTTTGCTTGCATAGTATATAACATAAGATTTTTTATCTTTTCTTTGACCTAATACAGCTCCTACTACGTAATCACTTGCATCACACATCAATTCAAAAGGTAAAGACTAGTTAGGAGGTTGCATAATAGGTGCAGAAATAAACATATTTTTTAATTTATCAAATGCTAATTGACATGCATTATTCAATTCAAATATTATATCATGACATAAAAGATTGCAGATTGGTCTTGATATTGAACTAAAGTTTTTTATAAATCTCCTATAAAATCCAGCGTGACCTAAAAAATGTCAAACATCTTTTACGGTTTTTGGTGAAGGAAGATTAGCTATTAAGTCAATTTTTGATTTATCAACTTCATTTCCTTTTTGAGAAACTATGTGACTTAAAACAATACCTTGTATAACCATGAAATGATATTTTTCTCAATTTAAGACAAGGTTTGTTTCTTCACATCGGATAAATACTTTTTCAAGATTTGCTAAACATATATGAAATGAATCACTATATACTGAAAAGTTGTCCATAAATACTTCTAGATGTCGTTCTACCATATCACTAAATATACTTAACATGCAACGCTGGAAAGTAGCTGAGGCATTACATAACCCAAAAGACATCATTTTATAAGCAAAAGTTCCAAATGGACATGTAAATGTAGTTTTTTCTTGATCATCTATTGCAATTTCAATCTGATTATAACCAGAATATCCATCTAGAAAAAATAATATGAATGCCCAACTATTCTTTCCAGTATTTGATCTAGGAATGGTAACGGAAAGTGGTCTTTTCTGGAGAGGGAATTTAACTTTGGATAGTCAATACATATACGCCAACCTGTGACTATACGCATCGTGACTAATTCATTTTTCTTAGTTTGTATTACAGCAACACCAGACTTCTTTGGAACTACTTGTATAGGACTAACCTATTTACTATCAGATATAAGAAAAATAATATTAGCATCTAGTATTTTAAGTACTTCTGCATGAACTACTTCTTTTAAGTGTGGATTCAATCTTCTTTGCATTTGACGAGATGGTTTAGCATCTTCTTCCAAATAAATACAATGAGTACAGAGAAGTGGACTTATACCTTTTATATCTGCTATTGTCCATCCATTCACACTTTGATGATTTTTCAAAATTTTTGTCAGTTTTTTTTTCTTGACTTTCAGATAAATTTGATGATATGATTACTGGATGGATCTCATTTTTTCCTAAAAAGACATATTTTAGATTGGTTGGTAAAGGTTTTAATTCTGGCTTAAAAACTTTGATATTAACTTTCACAAGCTTTGGTAACAATTCTTCACATTATAGATTCCTTTTGGATGTATTTTCAGAATAAGTATCAGATATTGATTCCAATGCAAATAACTCTTTTTTCAAAAAATTTTTGAGTCAATGTCTCAACACAATTTACTTCATGTACTTCTTCGCCTTCTCTAGGTTGTTTTTCATTGTTAAAAATATTCAATTCCAAAGTCATATTTTCAAATGAAAGTTTCATGACTTCATTCCTACAATTAATTAATGCATTTGATGTAGCTAAGAATGGTCGACCTAAAATAAGAGGCATGTATTCAGATGCACATGCTTGACAACTTGGTTGTGCATCTATAACGATAAAATCTACTGAAAAATAGAATTGATTAACTTGAACAATAACATCTTCCACAACCCCTCGTGGAATTTTTATTTATCGGTCTGCTAGTTGTAGTGTAACATTGGAAGGTTTTAGCTCACTTAATCCTAATTGTGTATATACTGAATATGACATTAAATTATAACTGGATCCAAGATCTAGCAGGACTTGTTCAATTAAAAAATTTTCAAAGAGGCATGAGACTGTAGGACTACCTGAATCTTTATATTTAAGAAGCGTGTCCTATGGTATTATAGTATTAACTTGCTCAGTTGAAAATGCTTTCTTTGGTACATTAGTTCTTCTTTTTATTGTGCACAGATCTTTTAAGAATTTACCATAAATCGGAACTCATTTTCTTGCATCCAACAAAGGAATATTAATCTTTACCTATTTGAATAGCTCAAGAATGTCAGACTGATCTTTTTCAGATGTAGACTTTCTAACCCTTTGAGGAAAAGGTAAAGGAATAGGACATGAAAGATCTTTTTCACTTTGTATTTTTGATTATTTTTTGACTAAAAGTTCAAATTCAAGTGGTTCATTTATAGGAATGGACTTACGTATTTTCTTGGGAATCTTGGGTTTAATAGTTTTATCAATTATCTTACCACTTCTTAATGTTGTGATTGCTTGTACTTGACTTGGAGAAGCTTCAGATGACACATAATTAGCTTGACTCTGACTTTGTGGAGGTTTAGGTTGAGATGAAATCTTTCCTTTCTCTGAAGTACTTAAGGAATATGTTAACTTAGATAGATGACTCTTGATATCTTCAATACTCTGTGAAGTTTGGGTTTTAAAATCATTAAAAGCTTGAGTTGTTTGAGTATTAAAATTCATTTGACTCTGAATGAATTGATTCATAGTATCTCCCGGAGTTCTTCTCTTGAGGAGGTTGATATAGTTGATGTTGTTGTTAATTTTGTAGCTGTGGGGGACCTTGTGTTTGATTTGCAGGTTGTGTATTTCTCCAACTAAAATTCGGATGATTTCTCCATCCTGGATTATAGGTTTCAAAATATGGATTTGGATATGGTTTAGTACAAGTTGGAACAACATTAGATTGTTTAATTAAGACTTCGTTAAAGGCATGTATAGTTGGACATTCCTCAGCAGGATGTCCTGACAAAGCACAAATTTCACATACTTGATCAGTAGAAGAAATAAAAGCAACCTGCTTAATTTTTTTCATTTCCAAGGCTTATAATTTTTGAGATAAATTAGTCATTTTAGCTCTTAAATCATCATCTTCTTTTAAAACATATTTTCCTCCTTCAGATATATATTGCTTATTTTCCACAATGTTTGAAGAAGTCGAGTCCCACATCTGGGAACTCTCTGAAATCGTATCAAAAAATTAAAATGTTTCTTTAGGATTTTTATTCATAAACTCTCCTTGGGCCATCATTTCAACAAATTGTCGCATTGCAAATGGAAGAGCGTCATAAAAGAAACCGACTAAAGTCCAGTTTTCAAATGCATGTTGTGGACAAGCTTGGAGAAGATCTTTAAATCTTTTCCAACATTGATAAAAAATTTATTTTTCTTTTACAACAAAATTCATTATTTGACGTCTTAATGCATTAGTACGATGCATATGAAATTTTTTTTTAAAGAACTCAGTTTATAAAGCTTGCCAACTTGTAATAGAATTTGCTCGTAGAGAGTTAAGTCATAGTTTAGCTTTATCTTTTAATAAAAAAGGAAAAAGTTTTAATTTGATCATTTCAGAATTATCTTGCAAAGTTCCACAAACTTCTTCAAATTCTTTCATATGAACATAGGGGTTTTCATCTTCTAAACCATGGAACTGTGGTAGTAACTGTATTGTTCCTGGCTTGATATTAATATTTGGAGCGTTTGTTGAAAAAGAAAAATATGACAGGACATTAGTTCTTGTAGGATGTAGATATTCTCTTAATGGTCAGGTATTTTGAACTACTTCTTGTTCTCTAGCTTCTTCCTCCCTAGGTACATTTTGAGCCATACTTAAATCAAATGATTCTTGTGTAGACTGTGATGATGAAGACGAAGGAGTTGACTAATTTACAGAACCTAGTGATGAATAAACAGACATAGACTATTAAAAACATACAAACAAACTATAAACATACAAAACACATAAACAAATATTTATATTTATATTTCTTTTATTTATTTTTTTCAAATAACCTTAACTCCCTGGCAACAGCTCCAAAAAATTTGATTCACACTTTTTAGTGATTTGAATTATATATATTATACACCCAAGTATAAGTGGTAAAATTATAATTTTTTCAGTTTTAAGTCCCATTATCGATCCCACGAAGAGTTTTCAGTAATTTAGACTATAAGATAAATAAAAACAGTAAAGTTGTTGTTTGAAGCAATATACCGTTTGATAGCTTGTGATGTGAGCTTAGATTGATAACTAGTCTAACTAAATAAAGTAAACTAGATAAATCTGTTAATGACACTAATATAAAATATGCCCTTTAGTTTAAAGATTTCATATGTTTTATATTGGTTAGATACTGGAAATGCTACCTTACATCAATTAACTCTCATTTTACTGGAAAGTCAACCGGTAGGTCTGATGTATATACACCATAACACAACAACTTCTTAGGTTAGCTGGTGGTACTAAGTCATAACACATCAAATTCTTAGGTTAGTTGGTTATAGATGTGCCAATTGATTAATCCAAGTAAACCAGAAGGACAAATCATTTATGAGGAATACTTGAATTATCCAATTGATCTCGTGATTGTAAATGCATACATAATAAATCATAACACAGTAACTTCTTAGGCTAGCTGGTGTTACAAAGTCATAACACAACAACTTCTTAGGATAGTCGGTTATAGATGTGCCAATTGATTGATCCAAGCAAACCAGAAGGACAAGTCATTCATGAGGAATACTTGAATTATTCAATAGGTCATCTGTAATATATTGTAAACCCCCACACTCTTATCTTTATATAGCAAGTAATTATTTTTGAAATGCTAACATAGGTGATGAGGTATGCATGAATCCTATAAATTGTAATAGTAGGAATAAATACTAGGGAGACAAATTGATTGTGAAATTTAATTTTTGGAGGTGTTTAAGGTTGATAAGAGTAACTAAGAAAAATATTAATTTTTTATTTTAGGTCAAAATAATATTATCATTGAACCTGGAATATCCGAAAAAAAAAAATTTGGAATAGTCGTTAAGCACATATAGCGGTTCGGAAGAATAAAATAGTAATTTTAGTGTTTTGAGTGTAAATTTATTTTAGTTTTGAGATAAATCATAAAAATAAATGTTTTAGGTTAAAATAACATTA
The DNA here is from genome assembly GCA_023539305.1 of Ilex asprella. Taxonomy (NCBI): domain Eukaryota; kingdom Viridiplantae; phylum Streptophyta; class Magnoliopsida; order Aquifoliales; family Aquifoliaceae; genus Ilex; species Ilex asprella. Next base: position 15,605,322 of record CM042185.1, on the reverse strand, counting down.
AAAATGAATCCAGAATGTAAAAAAACCTTGGGATAGTCATATGGATCAAATTGAAGATTCTTAGTGGCAAAACCATAATTTTGGAGAAAACCCAAACAACCTGTGAACAGTAAAAAAGGGGATTTGGCTGACCTTATAACACCATTTCATCCCATTTTCCCTCATTTCTTTCACTCCACTCTCACCCCACACCTCTTGGAACCTTAGAGGAAGATTAAGAGAGGAAGAAAAGGGAAGAAGGAGGTCACTAGAGCTTCGATTCTTACTTGGAATTTTGATTCAAGGTAAGAGTTTTTTTCCATTCTTGTTCATTGAGGTTAGGGTAGTTATATATGTATTTTTTGCCTCTAAATGTTATATATATGATATGAAATCATCATCTCTTAGTCTTTTTGCAAAGATTACATTGAACAAAGTTAGGGTTAAATACCCATGAAACCTCTTTTCTTATTTTAAAACCCTAGTTTTTGGAGAGTGATGGATTTTCTTCTTAAATTCTTCCTTTATTATTGATTTCGAAACCATAGTGCTTTGTGTTGAGTAATAAAATGATGTTGTGATCTATTGTATTTTTCGTAATTGGTTATTGAAATTGTCATATGATAAATTTGGGAATTTTTGAGATATGCTTGTAAATTGAGAAATTGAGTTTGGTATTGTATCTCTTCTGAGTGTTGGATGACCATGAGTGTCCTTTGACGAGATATCATAGAGTGGGTAGACGTTCTTCATACTCCGTGTGGGTTTGAACTTTTTATATCACTTGTAGTGGGGTTAGTGTTTTGGTAAGACTAAACCGCTATTGCTCACGGGTATCGAGGCAGAGGGTTAGTATACTAATGTCTAGGTTGGATACGTCACTGCCATTGGTATTGTGACACCCCAAAATTCGGGGGGTCCGTTGATTACCCATCAACTCGCGGAATACCTGTAGATACCGAGTAACTCGATATCGCGCCGTTATGCCCCATTTACCGGGGTCCATAATTTAACAAAAATTAGGTAAAGTCTCCTTCGTACGGGGAACTCTATCCAAAACACAACCTGTGCAACCTAGCATGACAAGACCCATTTGAGGTCCAATATTCAACAATGACCACATCGGGTCCATTTATGAGTAAATATAGACCACACCGGGTCCATTTATCCATACTCATACAAAACATGCAAGACTATATTAAAATTAGTCCATAAAATCCAATTGCAATTATTTGCAAAAGATTACATGCCCAAAACCTAAGTTTCACAAGTGTTTTACATTAACACAAAATAAAGCCACATTCAACTTTCTTCAAACATGAGGGTCCAATTTGGAGCCAGCCGTCAGTGTATTTCTCCCACCTGAAATGTTTTCCCATATAGGGTGAGCCAACGCCCAGTAGAGTATATCCTACAAGGGCTACTCCCCACCTTAGATGCATATGCAATGTGTATATGCAACAAACAACATTTAACAACCATTCATACAAGAATATGCATTCAATGTTAGAATGCAACCATGTCATGCCATGAAATGAGATGATACTCACTCATGCACTTAAACCAAGTACTCACTGACTTCCACAACGCAATGCAATGCCAATGTGTAATGACCCGTCTTCGACGGAAATACATCTAATGATCGCTTTGTTTTTAAAATCATGCGTTTTATAAATAAATCAGATCATTATTGGATGATACTAATTAAATCAGTATTTTCTTATAAGTCAAAATCTTGTGTCTTGTTGGGCAACGAATTTTGGATTTTGTACCGCCGGTTCTGTATACCATACTACACTTTTCTGGAATTTCACCACAGGGGAGTGTATAACCAAGTCGCCGGGTCTTGCACCCGAGGGGAGAATCTACCCCTTCTTGCTATGCCCAACACAAGTTTTTTTTTATGCAACATGCGGCTCAATGAGATCTTCGATCCGACTTTACCATTTTCACGTATCAATCACCAAGAATGGTGTTTGGTTAACTATGCACACACACACTCACACTCATGACTCATGCCCATGAATGTGATGTCAATTCCATGTCCATATTGAATGAATGTCAAATGAACAATTTCTACATATCAAGGTATACCATGACAATTTATATCATATGCATATAATCACCATAATCAATCACAATGCCAACACATTATACACATCCATCTACCTTTCTTTCAAGCACAATCCCTAAGCATGTTACTACATAATCAAGTAATAACACACTTAATTCTCAAGGCATAATATAACCACATAATGTGTCCACAAAATAACCCCAAATTAAGCCACATAGCAGCCCCAAACAAGTCGCAAAAATAGCCCCGAATTAGGCCACCAAAACAGCCAAAAATAGTCCATTTGAACAGCCCACATACAACCCACTTTCAGCCACTAAAAACAGTCCAAAACAGTTCATTTGGACAGCCCACATACAACCACTTAACGACCAAGAACAATCCCCAAAATAGCCCCTAATCGGAGCACAAAATAGCCCCTAATCAGAGCACAAAAACAACCCCTAATTAGTCTAAAATACAACCACATAGCAGCCCAGATTTCAACCCCAAAATAGTCCATAAATTAGTCCATAACAGTCCCTAAAATCAGCCCCAAATAAGCCCCTTAAACAGTCCCAAAGGAAGGGAATAAAACCAAAGTAGGAAGAACCCTACCTCTTGTAGCGTAGATTGAAGTGTAGAGACGTCAAGAACACCAAAAACTAGCCCAAGAACTTGATTTCTCCCAAAGTCTCCTCTTGGATATTCGGTGAAATTCCTTGTTCTTGGTATGTACGCGTAGCCCTCGTCGAGGAGATGAATTTTAACTCTTGGGTCGACGAATTTCGACCGACGGAACTCCGGAAATCATAAAAATAAGCCTTGAAGACAAACTTTTCTTCTCTTTTCTCTCTCTATGGCCGGCCAAGGGTTGAATAATGAAGATATTTTGCTAAAAATATGATTTTAGCTTGTATTTATAATTTTAAATACTTGGCTCTAATCGCGCCACACGCCCCTCGCTTATTCGGGTCCGTTTTCGGCTCGAAACGATTTATTACATTCTGGGTTAAGTTCAAATTAATATTATTTGAAATTTTATCCAATTATACTTAAATTTTAGAATAATTATTATTGGGGACCTTCGTGAGGTCATCCGTCACCCAGTCACCTTGAACGACGTGTAAAAATATCCGACTATCTCAAAATTCGACGAAATTCGTCTGGGTGACTAGAATTCGCGATACGAATCCAACAGCGAAGTCTGTTGTATCATACGAGGTCTATAGAACACGTATTTCAATTTTGTATTATAGTGGTAAAATGACCATTTTGCCCTTTTTCGAAAAAATTAAAAATTTTCCGAGTTTTACAGGTATGACATACGCCCTTCCTAAAGGATGGATATCTTGGAGAAGATTTGTGTGTGTATGTGTGGGCTAGATATTACTCAATGTGTTGATTCATGGGGTTTGCCTCGCATCATGTTTGAGATACATATACATATTGTTGTGGAATATTCAAGTTATGGATTATTGTTATTGTTGTGGAAAATGATTTCCTACAAGGACTTGTGGAAGTATGAGATTCTACAAGGTCTTGTGGGAAAATGGTTTATATTTTAAAAATGGTTATTTATTATAACTTGATTTTTTTTACTGTTTATTTAATTTACTGTGGCTACTTCAACTTGATATCTGTTTTAAAATGTCCATGTTTTACTTCAAAGATTATATATGCTATTTGTAAAATAAGACCGACCATTTTATATACTTTTATAAACCTTGTTCGGGTTTGGAAGAATTTTCCTACAGAGCTTTGTGCTCACCCCTACAAACAATGTCTTTTTCATATTATAATAGCCTAGAGGAAGAGCTCGGCGTTGGTGAGCCAACACAGTGGAAAGCTCCAATAGAAGGAGACGTAGATCCTGAAGTGGATTCTTAGAGCGTTACCTTCTTTTGTTCTAGATTGAGACTTTTTAAAACCCAATACTTTTATTATTCCGCTGCACAGAATTAGTCTGATTCTTTTGGGGATGGAAGTGTCGTAGTTGGGCACATTCTTTTGGATGACATTGTAAATGATGTATTAAATTCTTTTGATTAGGAAGTTATTTAGTTGCTCTCATGATTGTGAATGGTTTTAGATAGTAATGTCGTCCAAAGTGGATATGAACTGTTTTAATGTAAAAGAAAAATTGCATGTGGTTATATGTTTACTTATAAATGAACCCGGTGTGGTCAATGTAGTATAATTGCATAGGTTGTGTTTTGGGTAGAGTTCCTCGTATAAAAGAGACTCTGCTCGAATTTTGTTAAATTCAAGACCCCCGATATTTGAGGCGTTATATATATAAGTTAAACATCCTCAGCGTTCCGATCGAGGACAAGTCATACCGGTAGGAATACCGTGGTTGTTCCACTGACAATATAATTATTTATAGAGTTAAACAACCCTAATAACCCAAAAGGAAAGTCATTCATGATGATCATGTACGTTTGATACCATGCATTAGTAGAACATCATCAGCGTTCCGGTGGAGGACAAACCATATCGGTAGGAACACCATGGTTGTTTAACTGACAGGTTGATGATGCACTGATGACATAATTCCAGGCACAACACCGAAACTACGTACATCGTTGTATCATGCATGAAGTGCATAATATATATATATATATATATATAAATATATGAATAAAACATCAGCATTTCCATAATCTAACGAATATTATACATATATTCACCATTCACTAAAATGTATAAGTAACTAA
>CM042185.1:15577177-15600470 GCA_023539305.1 Ilex asprella | reverse complement strand
ATTTTAATTTTATGAATTTTAATTTAATTTTAATTTTATGAATTTTAATTTAATTTTAATTTTATAAATTTTAATTTAAGGTGAGGTATATACTCTTAAAGGTTAGGTTACAACAATTAAAGGTTAGGTAAGGTTACAACAGTTAAAAGTAAAGTTACTATTTTTGAAAGTGGAGTTATAACTCTTAAAGGTTATGTTACAACAATTAAAGGTTAGGTAAGGTTACAACAATTAAAAGTAAAGTTACTATCTTTGAAAGTAGGGTTATAACTCTTGAAGGTTAGGTTACAACAATTAAAGGTTGGGTATTAAAGGTTAGGTAAGGTTACAACGATTAAAAATAAAATTACTACATTTAAAAGTGGGGTTATAACTCTTAAAGGTTAGGTTACTACCTTTGGATGTGAAGTTATAATTATTTAAAGTTAAGTTATAAGTAATAAAGGTAAAAGTACCGCTTAGATGTGAGATGAGGTTACTACATCTTAAGGTAAAGTTACTACAATTTTTCAGCCGCCGTTACTACATAAAAAGGTAGAATTATTACCGTTTTTTTTCAGTCGTCATTTTTGACCTAGCACAAAACCGCCGTGGCCCACGAAAACCACTTCGGTACCGTACCGAAAAATGGTTCTCGGTACCTTAGCCTCTCCCTAAGTTAAGATTTATAATGAACTTTACGAAATCAGTCAATTATAAATGTATATCTAACACGTACATTTTTCTACGTTGGAGTAGTGCTTGCACTTTTTGTTACCCCATAAGATTTCCTCATAGCGAGTGGCCCTAGTCGCCAACTCAAACATGTCATTAAACTACATTTCTTCGAGTTTTTTGTGGATTTCCAATTTGAGCCCAGTTTGGAAAACACAACATACTATTTTACGCAAGGTGAGTCTGCATAGTGCTCAAGCATTTCTCTAGACCTCTAATTTTGTGAAGTCTATTGTAAATCTCAATATTTTCTATGGTTATGAAGCTATCAAGTTAAAGATCTAAAAACATCATTGAAGCTAAGAGATCAAGTGTTAAAACAACATCATTCAAACTTCGTATGCACCTTCATATTTAGGACAATGGTAGACATTTAAAATGAACCCTTAGTTATTTTAAGTAAAGATATTTAGGGTTAAATGAAATTGTAAGCAATCCGTGTATGACTCTTATGTGTTTTGAAATGAAAAATACTTTCTAAACTATTTGATGATTTGAAAACATAGTTTGAGACATTTACAAACCTCTCTTGAGCAACACCCATTAGTGCTCAAGAGACCAAATATTTTGCTTGGTTTTAAGCTTAAAAAACTAGTAGGGACCACCCTATGCTTGCTATTTTTTGCTAGAGTGGTCTCTCTATGATTTAGGGAAGAAAATAAAAAAAAGCCACGAGGTGGGAACAAGGCGTGCTTTATGAGCTCGCTCAAGCAGTCTCATGACCTTGCTCGAGCTGTCTCATGGTCGCTCGAATGGTCTACTCTCCCAATCAAGATTAGAACCTTGTTTTCATTCCAGTGTCAACTGCCCTCCCACCGATCGAGCGGTTGTTCGAGAATCTGAGTTTTCTTATTGACCAAGATTACCCTTATTCTGGACCTATAAATAGGGAAAGTCTTTCCCAAAGCTAGATTAAGCCTCTTGTGAGATTTCTAAGAGAGAAAAACTACTTTCTACTTTGAGAGCTTCCATCACTAACCTAAATCCCTATAATCCAAGGCTATCGCTAGATATTCTACCTAACCTCATGAATTGAAGTTGAAGATCTTGATGGTTTGACAAACCCATTAGTGTAAGCATACCGAAAATTGTTGGTGTTCCAATGATTGTTCGAAGTCTGGATGAACCGTGTAGTGGGGAGTCCAAGTAATGCTACTTAAGACATCAAAGAAGGAATTTTGGTGAAGAGACATTAGAAGGAAAGAAACATCTAGTCATGGTATTGCTTGAGGTATAAGACTCAGGTATTTGTATATTGACTTTGTGAGTAGTGGATTAGGTTTTGGTGAATTCTGAATGGTTCCTTGTGATTTTTCCTAAGGAGGGTTTTCTACGTCAATAAATCACTTGTGTCATTTATTGCTTCTACTTATGCATTAGTGATTATTTGCACACATGCACACTATGTGTTTGTATGAATGACTGATTGATATCTTTTCAACCATAGTTGCATTTTGGGTTTGGATATTGGGATCTTCGTGAGATTGATTTTTCGAGTGAATTAATTAAAAATTAATTATCATCAATTGTCATTGGTAAGTTGGGTTATGGTAATTAAAGGGATTCTCATCATTAATTATTATATTTGATTGAGAAGAAGTAATTGAGGTCGAACTAGGTTTTAATTGATAATTAATTGAGTTAAAATTGAGAAACCTATTCATCCCGCTCTAGATAGTGTCGTGCACTTCACATGTATAATCGTGAGGAAAAATCTGCATAGTTTCTCTCCCCTCCTAGAACAACAATTTTTATCAGAACGTAGTTGCCCTGAGTTGCACGTAGACACACCAAGTGTTTTACCTTCTGGAGATCTATCATTACTACTTGTTAGCCTTAAATGAAGGAAAGCGGTCAATTGCACGATCACCTCTCTTCAATGTGTCTACCTTTGCATATTGGAAAGCTCGCATGAGAGCATTCCTAAAATTTGTAGATGAGAGAGTTTGGTTGACAATGCAAGACTGTTTTGGTTGACAATGCAAAAGTGCTGAAGCCCTTCCACCGCCACCACACAAGTCAAAGGTGGTGAAGCGATGGTTGAACTGAAATCCCCAAAGAGTTTGTCGAAAATCAAGATTGAATCGGCTGGGTGAAACTCTAAAGGCTTGAATGAGATATTCAATACCGTGACACTGAATGAGTTTCAAAGGATCGCTAATTGCAAAACTTCAAAAGAAGCTTAGGACATCTTTGTTGTTTCACACGAAGGGACCTCCATGGTGAAGATGTTTAGATTTTAACGCTACACCTCCCAGTTCGAGACTTTGAAGATGTAAGATGATAAAATATTTAGTGAATTTTATGCTAAATTGTACAATGTTGTAAATTCATCTTTTGCATTAGGTACAAAGGCTAGCTATGCCGCCATCAAATGAAAAATCTTGAGATCTCTACCCGAGAGATTTAATGCAAAGGTTAGATCCTTGGAAACAAATGTCAACTTGGAGTCGATGTCGGTAGAGGACCTAATAGGGTTGATATTGGATTTCGAGATGAACCTTTTATCCCTTAAGAAAATAAAAGGCATTGCTTTAACCTCAATGAGAGAAGAGGAAGGAAATCCAAGTCACCCTGATTAGGAGAGGATGACCTAGTCTTAATTGCATGGAAGTTCAAAAATTACTTCAAGGCTAACAATGTGGAGTCCTCAAGGTTGAAAGGAAAGCTTAGTAAACCTACTACTCCTAAGAAGGGAATAGTGAAAAAGGGACGAAGTTCTCGACACGAGGTTGAGAGAAAGGAGCAAGACTTCCAATACTTTGAGTTTCAAGGATTTGGACACATTGCTTTGGAATGTACAAATCGATTAAAGAAATATTTTCCCAAGGAAAAGAGGAGAGCTATAAAGGCCAATTGGAGCGATAGTAAAAGTAAGTCCACATCGAGTGATGACTCCTCTTCCCAAAATGATGAAGAGAATTTCATAGCCCTTGTAAGTTCATATTTATCTCCCCTTAGAGAAACTTCAACTAGCAATGTTGAATCAAGTCCTACCACAGAAATATAAAACTTAGAAAAGGAAACCCCTATATGTGTGGAGGATGAAGAGTGTTTTGAGGATATACACAATTTATATGACCAATTGTAATGTACAATTCCTCAAATAATAAGAGAAAGTGCTTACCATGAGTGGTTGGGTCAACTTGAGTGAAGAAGATAAAAAAGCAATTCATATGGACTTGATTAAGTCCAAAGCTCAAATATGTGAACTTGAGGAAGATAAAAAGTCTCTCCTCGACTGAGTGAGCTTCCTAGAGAGCGAATGCCATGATCTTATTACATGATCTTATTAAGTCAAAGAAGAATCTTGAGTCTAAATGTGCTAAACTTGATAAAGATCTTCATGAATCAAATGAAATCTATCAAAGACTTATCCGAAGCAATGAAAAGTTTGATAAAATGTTATATATGAGAAAAAGTGTGCATGACAAGCGTGGTGTAGGCTATACACATGAACACATCACCAATGCTTCTTCCAAGACCGTGTTTGTAAAGGGTAAAACAAACCCATCACCCCCATAAGAAAACACAAGTTTTAAAATAGCTACAAATGATAAGGATACTCAGAGAGACTACATTTATAAACTTGGCATGAAGTCACATATTTTACACTTAGGGGGTGTTTGAAAAAGCTTCAGTGGATTGGACGGGTTTGGATTTAAATTCCAAACTAGTCCAATGAAATCCCAATAACCGGATATAGTGTTGGATAAAAGCAAGTAGTTTTATCCCATCCTTGATTTGGCTATTAAATTATGATATTGTAGGGTCCATGGACAACCCTTTTTTTTTTTTGTCAAATCTCATAACTTTGACATTAATTTACCATCTTATCCTTGAATCTAATCTAAACCTATCTCATATTTGGCCAACAAATTTCGGATTACCACTTTAATATTCAATTCAAAAGTCTAGTTAACTATTGTAAAAAATCAAATTTTTTGCATTCCATCATAAACAAATTTTAAAAAGACGACAATAAATTTATCTAATTCCAACCAAAATATTATAATGAAATTAATTAACAAAAATTATGACAAATGAATGCAAGAGCCGAAATTACATAAACAAACCTTGCCTTATAGAAAAATACACAAAATAAAGGCATCTTGGTTCATATTCCCTACATATGACCATATTACAAAAATATACAAAATAAGTGACAACTATGTTCATAACGATAGCGGACGAAGTTAATCATCAATGACTACAACATCCACGTGCCTAGCAGAATTGACCGACGGGAGGAAACCAACACTTTTCCCTTCATGCTGGCTTGAAGTTGCTCCATCTTGAAAATAACAATGTTTGGCCAAGGGTCTAGACAATAATTTTCCACAAACTGATCTTCCAACATGTGTATAAGCAACCGTTAATTTAGTGTATACCAAATATGCATTCACAAATATAATGGTCCTAAGAAAGTTATGTAATGAACATCACTTACTTCCAAGAATATTCCTATTCATAATGATAAGTAAACTACATAATTCATCGCTAGGACTGTCCATATTTACTTAGTTCATCAAAAAACAAAATAATCCAATAACTTAGTTATCATCCATAAAGGCTCTCTCAAAATAGTGTAATTCAAGTATCCATGTGCACCAACTTGTAAACAACTACATGGGATCTCAATAATACATGTCAATTCAATTTAATATGGAAGAAGAGACAAAATAACCGTAAGCCTTAAAAACATAATATATTTCTATGTTACTTCATCATCTAAACAAATCTCTAAACAATATCACATTGGTCAATAACATAACTCACAATTCTTCTAACAATCAAATACAAAATACATCAACAAAAGTATAAAAAAGGCCCAATTCACAAACCTCTAAAACAATCTAAAATAAAGGAGAATGTCTGAGTAGTAGGTTAAAAGTCGATATGGTGAACCGCAAAACCTAACACATTAACAAAAACTGATTGAATTCAAATAGATTGAATAATTATATTCAAACCTAACACATCCAATAACATGCACTAAATATCTATATTTATGTAGACATGAGTATGAATCGTCATTCGCTCGTGGTCTAAATGGACAAAGCACCTAGATGAGAATGATGGTAATAAACACTCATAAAAAAAGGAGCATCACTATAATTTAAAGGGAAGAGAGTATACCATTTATCCGAGAAACTATACAACAAATACATGAACCATAGACCCTTTTAAAAATCAATAACGTTGCACAACGATATTCCCCTGAACCAAATTTCATATGTCAATTTCTTTATTTCAACTTCCACATGAAAATTGTTAAATGTGATTCTTGTTATACCCTCTACCAAATGCAACCCATTAACAAAACTCACGGATGACTCATAACACATGATATCATATGCAAAAAATCTGAAGATTACTAAAGCACAAGATAATACAAACCCAAATTTGTTATAAAAGGTTAGTTCTTAAACATATTTATAAACATTATGATAAAAAATGTATGATGTTAATCTTTCCCGATACTTTTATGGATGTTAATTAGAAAAAACTGGAAAATTAAAAAACAGTGAAAGAAAATATGTCAATATCTAATTTGGATTTTACATTAATTATCCAGGAACTGAGACATACCCAGATGAGAAAAAATATGAAGCACCAAGATTTTTAGTAATTTTTAAAGTGGGATCAAAAGAGAATGTGATCAGAGTTCACAGAGAGAGAGAAAGAGAGAATGTGTGTGTGTTGTCAATTCATGAACTTCATCTAAAATCATTTTCTCTAATCCCACAACTTCACCAATACCATAATCAAGTTAAAAAATATTTACCAAGACCATCAAACATCCAAGAATTCAGACTTAAATAAATACATAAGAGCATATGTTAATTCAATTGCACAAACAAATTAGGGTTGGCAAACCAACATCACCACTACCGGGGTGAGATCGAGAGCGAGAGCAAGAGTGAGAGTGAGAAACTAGTGGTGTGTGAGAACCAGTAGCTCTGTGAAGTGATTTGGATTTTGTTATCGTCAACGGGTGCTTTAGAATCCGATTTATATAGACTGAATTTTCTAGATTTTTTCTAGTTTTTATTCATGGCTACAAAGCCTGAACAGAGAGAGGGCCATACCTTCATTTGGGAAGGGAGACCAGAGGGTGAGCATCGTTCGCTTGCGAAGGGGGACGGGTAGGTGAGCGTCGTTCGTAGCAAAGGGGAAACTAGTGGGATTAAAATGGAAAGAAGGGTATAAAAACCCTAGTTTTGTATTGTGCAGGGGTATTTAGGTTAATATGTAGATATCATGTTGGTAAGTTTAGCAATCCCAAACTTCAGGTGGGATCTAAAAGTCCAGTTCAGAGGGGATATGTATCCCTAAAACATACAACCCAATTTTTTGTAAGGTAATGAATATCTCCTCCTCAATTGTCTTGCCAAATCAAGGATTAGTGGGCCACTTGGATATTTTTAGTCCAATACCCCTTAGTATCCGCCTTTATTTGGAGCCCCAAACACCCCTTATTTTTTTACCGGCGAACACTAACAAAGAGGAAGAACTTGAAGTGATTCATATTGATAGATCAATAGGTTCTCAATCATAATGAGTGAATTAGTTCTTAATATGTTACATATTTGCACTTGTATGATATATACATGAATATACCTGATGCTTAACTTGGTGGTTTCTAAACCCGTGACATGTTATGTATTTCTCTAATATATGATACTTTTTATGAAGTTTTCATTTGAGTGGTGATGTGCATGACTACGATTTTCAAGCTTCATCTAAAGAAGTAGATCTTGTACTTAGATAGAGATTTAGGATGTGTGCATGAATGTTGAAATTATATTTCCAATTCGTTTTGTTCAATGGCTTGTGGTTTGTAATATTAATTTCTTAGTTGCGCATTTTTTCATGAAATTGCCAAAGAGGGATATTGTTAAATCACAGTATATGGCAAATTTCATGGAATTCGTTGAAAATCTCAAATTTTTTCATGGTCATGATACCATAAAGTTGAAGATCCGAAAGTGTTATTGAAGGGAGGAGATCAAAATTTGTTTTAGTCGAGTTTATTGTGTTATTGTGTGTGAGTTTTTTTAAAGAAACTATATTTTATTCCATTCTCAAAAGATTACAATGAATTAAGAGCAGACATGCTTTCTTTTAACAACCTCCACAACCACGCATGTACAAAAGAAAATACAAAGTAACAAACAAGCCAAAACATGTTTCTAATTCGAAATTCAAGGTAGGCCTTTTAATTGGATCCAGAATCCACCCTACATCATACCCAACCTCACACTTAGTCCTTATCATCAAAAAGTTTCTTAATCCGAAGCATAGGTAAACCTTTCTGATCCTGTAGCAGAGCCATCTTTATTGCCAAAAGAAGCTACCTTCCTATAGAAAAATCCGAAGAAACACCATCACATAAATTGTGTGTTTGTAGGTAAACAAGGTGAAGAAGTGATGATTTGGACTCAATTTGATGTGATGTAAAGTATTGGAAAGGAGTGAATTTGAACCAAAAGCATTGTAGTGAAAATTTAGAAAAAAATGATGTTGAACCTGTAGGAGTTGTACCAATTCATTAGGCTGAAAAACATGTTGAATAGGTTCATTGAAATTGTTGAACTGGTTCATCCAATACAAAAAAAATTCTAACCGTTCATTACTAATGTTCTACCAGTAGGTCGTGGACAGAAGCGGTTCTATTGGTTCATCCAAATATGTTCTACTGGTTCATCAGAGTTAAACTTAAACGAGGACTCATGTGCTCAGATGGATCTTCTAATCTTCAAGGTATATTTTTAAAATATTATTAGAGGAAAATTAGAGACTATTTCGGATAGACTAGGACTCTCCATATTTGCCAACTCTTCGGAGATATTCTTGAAGATTTTTTAGGAATGAGAGAGAGACTTAAAGACTATTTCTTCCTCTTTTAATTTTTCCTCTGGGACATTCTCTAGGGGAGGAGTGCTCTTCTTCTTTTTCACCGTTTATTTAGTGTTACTTTGCAAACACAAGTTCTTCATTGTTTCTTTCATAATTTTGAATTCCGTTAAACGATTAAGATATTTCTAATTCATTATTATTGTAATTGCTTTCAATTCTCGGTTTAAATTCTGATTTCAATACAAGTTTCATTTATCTTTAAATTATCATGTCTTTCATAATTGTTTTTAATTTTACTTTAATTATGTGTGAGTAGCTTAATTCCAGTATAATTGGAGGATGGATTAGCATCCATGAGTGGGTAGTTTCAACCTAACTAGGGTTTGAAAGTTTTAAGTTAATTTTTATTTTAATTAATTGATTTCAAAAACATTTTTGGTTTGTTAATATATTTGATTAACCGTAGACAACTGGTTTTGACATGGTTAATTCTTAGAGCCCTTGACCCTTGGCAAGATTAATTCTTAGGGTCTCTATAATCAATGTGACATAAATTATTTCATATATTAATTTTATCATTGAATTGCATCTTCTCTAAATTGTGATTCTTAGTTGAATATTATCCGTCTAAGTGAGTTTGATTACGATCTTGGAAGAATTACAAATTAGGTTGAAATTATTACTCATAGTGAGAAGAAACCCTGCGATTATCCGGTTTAGTTTAATATCATTTATTTAATTTTATAAATTCCTCTATTTCTCAAAAATCCTAAACATTTTTAATTTTAGTTTTATATCACTTCGCGAGTTTGGCATAAGTTTTCCCTAAGGAGACGACTTTAGTATTTTTCGTGTTACTACAAGATAATTTTCCTATGTTTGGGAACAACATTTATATTTTACTAGTTTGAGGGTGAAGCAATGATTATGATTAAATGGAATTGGAAACAATTCGTGAATGGCTCCTAGGTATTTTGAAATGAAAAAGATTTCTTAACCATTTGATGTTTTGAAAACATAGTTTGAGCCCTTAGCAGACCCCTCTTAAGCAAACCTTTTAGTGCTCAAGAGCACAAGTTTTTTACTTGGTTTTAAGCTTAAAAAACTAGTAGGGACCATCCTATGATCACTAGCCTTCGCTAGAGCGGTCTCTCCATAACTTAGAAAAAAATGGAAAAAGGCCTCGGAGGGGGAATGGGGCTCGCTCTATGAGCTTGCTCGAGCGGTCCCTTGACCTTTCTCAAGTAGACTCATAGTTTCTTGAGCGGTCTGTTCTCTCAGTTATGATTGGAACTATTTTTCTAGGAAGGGGGACCTGGTGTGGATCTTCCCTCATGATTATACACGTGGAGCTATAGATACTTTACCTAGAGGGGTTGAATAGGTTTTTAATTTTAGTCTAATTGATTACTAATAAAAATATAAATGATCATAATTATTTCTTCTCATAAAGATATAGCTAATAATGTGAAAACCCCTTTGGTCACCATAACCCAAATTAACCATGACAATTGTTTTTAATTAATCTTGAATTAATTCGCTCACAATCAATCTTACAGTGATCCCAAATTCCAAACTTGCATACTATAGTTGAATGGATATCAAATCAATCAAATCAACAAACACCTAGTGCGTGTGTGTGCAAACAATCACAAATGTATATAATAAACAACAAATAAAACAAGTGATTTGTTGATGTGGGAGCCCACCTCGGGAAAAACGGCGAGGGTCCTTCTCGGTTCACCAAAGCCTAATCCATTACTCGCTAAGTTAACATACAAGTACTCGAGTCTTATATCTCAATCAATACCATGATTAGATGCTCATTTCTATGTCATTTCTTTGTCAAAGGCCCTCTTCGACGTCTAGTGTTGTAAACCCCCACATGTTTAAAGTAATATAATGATAAATTGTTTAGTAATTTAATATATGTAATGGTGTAGAAATGAACCACATGAGTTATAACCGTATGAAATGTTAATATTGTAAATATTAGTCAAAACTTGATTTTAGCTCGTGAATATATGAAATAATTTGTAATAGAACTTATATCAACTATATTTAATGCACAAATATATATTGTATAGGTTTATGTTGGTTTTGGAAGGGTTTAGAATGAATTGAAAATTGAAAACAGAGAATATAGGCAAAACTGAAAAAATCATACTGGTACTGTGTACCGGTACTGAACCGTACCAGTATTGTGTTTTGGAACCATTTGGTCCAGTGAGTTAACCGTACTGGTACTGTGCTCCAAAACTGTATTGTACCGGTACTATGTACCGGTACAGTCGAAAGAGGTCTAACAGTTTAAAGTCGCGATTTGGGGTCCATTTTTTACCCTATAAATACATTAAGACACCTCTTTTCGCCCCTCTAACCCTAGAAAATCTTATAGAGGGAGAAAGGAAGAGAAAAACAAAAGATCAAGAGGGATTTACACGTCCTGGAAGACCAAACCTTCATCTTCTACACAAAACTAAGGAACCAAGATAGAGGTTTTCTTGCATTCTTGTTCATTGATGTTAGAGTTATTATATATATATATATATATATATATGTTTTGACTCCTAATCATATGTATTTGCTATGGGTTTTTTGTTTCTTGGTTCTCTTGCAATGATTCACATGTTTTACATAAAGTTAGGGTTGTATACCCATGAAATCTCTCTTTTTGTTTGAAAAACCCTAGTTTTCAGTAGTGATGGGTTGTCCTCTTGAGCTCTTCCTTTATTCTTGATTTCGAAACCATAGTATTTTGTGTTGAGTAATAAAATGATATTGTTATGATATCTTGCATTTTTATTAATTGGTTATTGAAAATGTCACATGCTTAATTAGGGAATTTTTGAGATATGCGTATAAATGGAGAAACTGAATTTGACATTGTATCTTTTATGAGTGTGAGATGACCATGGGTGGCCTTTGGCGAGATATTGTAGAGTGGGTAGACGTGTTTTATACTTCGTGTGAGTTTAAATTTTTTCTACCACTCGTAGTAGAGTTAGTGCTTTAGTAAGACTAAACCACTATTGCTCACGGGTATCGAGGCGGATGTTAGTATACTAATGCCTAGGTTAATATGTCACTGCCATTGGTATGACATACGCCCTTCCTAAAGGATGGATATCTTTGAAAAGATTTGTGTGTGTGTGTAGGCTAGATATTTCCTTAATGTGTTGATTCATGGGGTATACCTCGCATCATGTTTGAGATACATATACATATTGTTGTGGAATATTCAAGTTATGGATACTATCATTGTTATGGAAAATAATTTCCTACAAGGACTTGTGGAAGTATGAGATTCTACAAGGTCTTGTGGGAAAATTGTTATATTTTGGGTAATGGTTAATTATTGTAACTTGTTTTTTACTGTTTCACTAAAATTACTGTTGCTACTACAACTTGAGATCTGATTTAAAATGTCCCTATTTTATTTCAAAGATTATATATGCTATTTGTAAAATGAGACCGACTGTTTTTATATACTTTTCTAAACCTTGTTTAGGTTTGAAGGAATTTTCCTACAGAGCTTCGTGCTCACCCCTACTTAACAACCTTTTCAGATTATCCTCTAAAGGAAGAGCTGAGAGTCGAGGAGCCCGCACACTGGGAGACTCCGATAAACAGGAGCGTGAATCCCGAGGTGGATACTTAGAGCGACACTTTCTTTTGATGCTAGACTAAGGAGTTCATTTGAAGACATTGTGAAGCCTAGTTTTCTTTTGTTATTCCGTTGCGTTATAATAGTTAAATTTTTAGAATGTAAATGTCATAGTTAGGCACATTATTTTGGATAATGTTGTAAGTATTTTATGGATAATGAATGAAGTCAGATTTATTTGATGGATTATTTTAGTGCTCTCATAACGTAAATGGTTTTAGCATGTAATGCCGTCCAAGGGGGTTTTTGGGACGTTACAAGTGTAGCTTCACTTGGACTTTTCTATTGCACGGTTTGTCTATGCCTCGAGCAATCATGGGCACGCCAACGATTTCTAGTTTGCATACACCAATGGTTTTGGTTTACATCATCTAGATCTTTAACACTAAGTTGTGAGGTTGGGTAAAATCTCTAGTGATAACCTCGGATTTAGGGATCTAGGTTAGTGGTAGAAACTCTCAAGGTAGAAGAAGAATTTTCTCTCTTAATTATCTCACAAGAAGCTTAACCTAACTGTGGGAAAGACTCTCCTTATTTATAGATCTAGAATAAAGGTAGTCTTAGTAAATAAAAAAACTTAAATTCGCAAACAACCGCTTGATCGGTGGGAGGGCAGTCATAGGGCAGTTGACGCTGGAATGAAAATCACATTTCCATCCTATCTAGGAGCAGCACTGGTCAAGCAAGTTCTGTGTTCTTCCTCCGTACCCTTTTAATGTTTAATTTCCTAAGTCATCAAGAGATCGTTCTAGCCAAGACTAGTGAACATAGGAGCCATATATGAATTGCTCGGTCCCTACTGGTTTTTTGAATGTTTAGAAAATATTGTCTTTTGAAATCACCTAGGACCATATATGAATTGCTTCTAATTTTATTTTTATCATAATCATCCTAAGTTAAAAGTAACTAAGGGTTCATCTGAGGTGTTTAGGTCATTACTTTTGTCCTAAGCATAAAGGTGCATACAGAAGTTAAATGATGTTGTATTAACGCATGATCTCTTCCCTTCAATGAAGTTTTCAGATATTCAACTTGATATCAATTGATGACCATGGAATCAATTGATATTTACAATGAACTCCACAAAATTAGTCAATTAGAAAAATGTGACCTAACAGGACCCTTGTTTTTATTTCAATGTCAATTGCCCAATGATTGCCCCTCTCATCGATATGAATGCCTGTTTGTAAAGGAACTTCAAAGACAAAACTATCATAAAATTGAACTTTAGTTCAAACCTAGTTAAAAAATCCAAACATGTGCAGTACTCTAGTTGAAGAGTTTGGATTGGAAGTCGAGTGGATTAAATTGTTCAAATAACAAACATTGATAGTACTCGAGTTAAGCATGAGTTGAGAGTTTTATAACTTGGGATGAGACTAGGTTAGCCTTTTAACCTGCTCAACCTGCCTAAGTTGTATCCTTAGTATGAGACCCCACACCGCCTCGAACCTTTCTTCCCTGTCAAGCCCACTCTACAATCCCTCATCCCAACAACCCCCTCTCACTCATCCTTTACCCTATAAACTCATCCATTAACCATACCCTATCCCCCAACCCTATCCCATCTACATCACCCACCATGTTATTCTTTGTACTCTACCGTGAACACCCCTTACCCAACCTTGCAAAGCCTTCCCCAATCCCTCCCATCCCATTTGGCCTACCCTACTAGGCACAATCCCCACCTGAACTTACATAGACACCTTCCTCCACCTCGCATAGTCCTTACTAACCTGCATTGACCTTTCCCTATCTCCTACCTACTAGAATCTCTCATTCTCTCATTCAGCACCCTTGTCATCCCATTCCTCATGTCATCTATCCTCTCTCTCCCCCTATAAACACACATTTAGTAGTTAACCACTACTGAAAATTTTGATTTGGCTTGCTTAGATGCGAATCATCAACATGATGGTTTTGCATTGATGGGGATGTATGTACACGTAGGGCTTGTTTGGTTTCTATATTAGAAATGGATAGATTAGATAAAATAATCTGATCTAATGCAATATAGAAGGACAAAAGACAAGAATAAATAGAGTATTAGAATAACACGTAATTTTATTTAGGATTTGGTAATACTCAATATAAATGTTGGATAGTAATTATTTAATCCAATCAGTTATTTAGTTAAGGAATTATTTTATCGTGTTAATGTTGAATTAACAAAAATACCTTCAATCAGTATTTGTTATATTGATGACAATTTGATTTTATCAGTTGAAGGGTTATAATGGTAAATGTGTAAAATAATACGTTTGACTTGGATTATAATACCACCTCTTTTGGTGGTATTAAAATACCTCAATAATATAAGTCTAACGTATAAAAAATATACAATAAATATACAATTAGTATACGTTTTTGAAATTAATACGATATCAAATTTGCTTACCAAACAAAGTATTAGACCCGATTAAATAAAAAATAATACAATATAATATTTAATTCCCTCATAATATGTCTACTAAACGAGCCGATAATGTGTGTTGACTATGGGTTTGTGTGAAGACTTTGGTGGGTTCATGTGTCATGGTGGTGGGTGGTGATATTATAGTCTAGGTGAATGTGAATGTAGTGTTATGCAGAGCCGGCCCTAGCCATAGGCCACTAAAGTCCCTGCATAGGGCCCCAAATAAATAGTAATATTTGAGGCCCCCAAAATTGTTGTTATGATTAAATTAAAATAATTTTAGGGCCCCCAATTTTAACTAGTCTTGTAATTTTATGTTCAATCTACGAACTAATAAAATTTTGAAACGACATTAATGAGCTTGAGTCTAGTCTTAATAGATTTGGATGATAAATTGATGAAATTACTAAATCCCTCAAATCTGCAGGTCGACATGACTCCCAATGAAACACGACACAAACTCGTTAAACTATATATGATTATAAGTAGGACAGACATATATTAATTAAATTCTAACATGACAAGATCAATTTATTATTCTTATATTATCTTTATTTTTTTAGTCTTATGTTTATATAAATACAGAAAAAATGAGTCATCTCCTAGCGCAATACTTTTAATTTATTACAATCAAAGTCAATTAGCTGATTAATTATTTATCACCTAATTTTCACAAATTATATTTTTTTATTAACTTAAAGTCGAGACATTTTTTCTAATGTGGATTCATTTTTGGCTCAATTATTTTTTAAATAAACAAGAAACCGACACTGAATGATAGAAAAAATATATTGGATTTGAGTAGTTTAAAGTTCAAAATTCTTACTATAGTCGTTTTATTGATAAATAATATAGTTGTATTAATAAATTTTAATTTTATTTTTCTATATTTTTAATTTATAGCAGATTTTGGAATATATAACTAGTAGTTTTACAAGACTAAAGCTTGAATTAAAAAAAATAACTAGTATATTTTTTATAGCTAAAGTTTGAATGCAAAACTAGTAGTTTTACATCTCAAATACAAGAAAAATAATGTTTATACTAGTTTTACATCTCAAATACAAGAAAAATAATTTTTAAATGAATATATATTAATATTTATCTTTCGTATTTATATTATTATATGGGTATTTCTTAGCATTGGACTCTTAACTATTTTCGCCTAGGATTCCCATATTGGTTGGGCCTTCCCTGCTGTTATGCTTGGGCTGCTATGGTTGAGCAAAAAGAGGTGGTGGCGGCAATGGATGAAAAATATTCAATGTGTTGGGCACATAGTAGAGGTTCGAGATCCTCATCTTTATATTTTCACACAATGGTAGATCTGTTAGCACGTCTCTATTAGTAGACTGGAAGTGGCCCACATGTCTTATTAGTTTTTTTTAGAAAATATTATATTTATAATTATTAGGACAATTTTTGGTCAAAATCTAGGAATTAAAATTATGTCAATTTGCTCACTGCAAGATCGTGGTTATCAGGTCAATTGCAAATTACTTAATAGAAAGAACTTAATAAGGTTACACTACCCAAGTGATAAAGATTTAGGTCATCTTGTCTACAAATAAACGCCCGTGATTACCATCAAAAGACAGACAATTAAGGCAAACTATGCTAGAAATCCTATTTCTCACACCTCCATAAAGTATTAGTGAGAGTGTATGGTTTTCTTGTGAGTTCTTGATCAATTCAACGCTCGCGATTCAAAATTGCAAGGTTTTAAGACTTAAACGGCATGATAGGAGGTAAGTATCCTTGTTCGGTTCTAGTATATATTGCTAATTCTACTAATTAAGAAGCTGTTTAGCCTAACTTTGATTATGCATGATTCTGCATCATAAGTTGCTTATAAATTGCTGTACTTCGTGCAAGCTAATAGTATGTCGAATACGCAAGCTTTCCTGATTCAATTAAACAGGATATCACTTCGGTTTCCTTTTCGTAATCAATTGCAACACACTGGTAAGGGTATTGAGTACATATGACACATGAATTGAAAGCCATTGTTTTAGACCAATATCAGCCATCGTGTATTGTTATACAATTAAGTCAAATTGGGTGATATTTCATTTGAATTAATAAATGGGTTTTACTGCCCATTAAACTTTAGTTTGTATGGTGTATTTTTAGACTAATTTATCCACTGTGACGTGAAAATTCAAACTTTCAAAGAATTATTGAGAACTCCGTATCAAATGTCACTGCTTTGCTCGATTCGGTCACTAAATTCAACTTTTATGTTCTAATCGTATGAAACTAACAACCATTAGTTTGCCATCTAAAACTAAATGGATAAATTATATTTAGATTTCCTCATAGTTGTCACTTAATCATTTGGACCCCTCACATTTAAGATATTACTTCTACATCTCTTGACGTTTGTACACTTGTAACACAACCCCTTGTCGTTGATATTTGTTAATATAACCGTTAAAAAATATGATTTCATCTTAATAAAAATTATAATTTCATACTACCCTTTATTTTGTGGGCCCGTTATACTCTAAATTTCAAAATCAAGTTTACCATTTGAATATTTAATATAATGCAGATATTTATATAATGTTCTTTATATCCAATACAATACATTACTTAAACAAAATTATTTGAATGCCTAATTGGGTGAACATTTTTAGTCATATTTGGATTCTCAAAGATATAGGTGTAATATTTCAAATGTGATGGGTCTAAGTAACAAGTGTGAGGGGGTCTAGGTATAATTTATCCATTTAGTTTTAGACAGCAAACTGACGGCTGTCAGTTTAAGGTATACATTGATACAAATTTCTTCTTTGAGGGTACAAATTAATATTAAAACGATCTTTTGGGGATGCAATTTGAGATTAACTTTAAAAGAAAAAGATCAATTTCATGGTGATGCTGCTGATACATTGTTCAAGTTACATCATGAATAGAGCAGGCTGACATTAGATTCATAATACAACAGTCTTACTCTAAAACCTATGAAACGTAGTGCCCTGGTGTGACCTCCTTAGCTCATTGGCTCGGCATTGGCATGTGGATGTCTTGTCCAAAGGCGCCTATGCCTTAGCCAAATTGGGTTATGCTTTGTGAAGTAAACCCTTAGTACAAAGTTGGCTTCCTAAAGACTTAAACATTTATTTGGTTGGGTTACAAAGTGGTTCGACAAAGGCTCAAGTGACATGCAATGATTATGCCCCTATTATGGGGGGAGGGGGTGCTCTGCAAAAGGGGTACCAGACCAGCCTCTTTAGGGACCTTTATGCCCCCAAGTCTTGACACACCAAAGCAAGACATGACCCCAACAAATGCTTACCATGGATGGAGGCAAGGCATGAAAAATTCTAAGACCCGAGATATGAGGCTAATGATTGGTGGAACCAATTGTTGGCGGAAGCCCCATGCATGGTTGCGGAAGGTAGTTCAAGCACAAGAATATTGGGCATGACTAGTGGGTTGATTGAAGCCCCATGAATGACTGAGGAAGACAGTTCATGCATGGGCACAAGCAAGCAAGACTAGCTAGTGGGCTCGAATTATGGGGTATTGCTAGCTTGAAAGACCAAGTCATGGAACGAAGGTAAGACAAATCAGGTGTTGTGGGCTCACAAGGAAGACATGTGTACAACATGTGAGGTGGTTCCAAATAGTTGAGGTATGTACACTACAGATGGTGGCGATTCCAGATGATTGCTGGCATGTGCATGGTATGCAGTAGGTCGTTTTTGTGTAAAAGACTAGCATGTGCATAGCATGGGAGAAGTTGCAGGTATGTGCACACAACATTAGTTATAGGCAGTTGCTTGGCTGTTCAGCCAACAGTTGCAACTGCCCCTGCCAGGATCAACACATTGTGGGAGTGGTAGAAGGATTCAACCATGTTCAACAGGTCTTAGGGGCAAATTTTATGAGTGCTTGCATTACCTAGGCGGTTGGACTTGTAACTGCTACATTGTATGCTATTTATAGACATGTTAGGGTCTTCAGTGCAACCAAGAGAGTTTGGACACGTTTTGTAAGCAGACCCCTTGCCGATTTCCTTAAGATTGCTAAGAAGTAAAATGTTTAACCATTTGGCCTATAAAGCTTATGTGTTTCTGTGAGTTTGTGTGCTTGCCAATTTTATGTTTGTGTGTTCATTCTTGTGAGCATATGAGTGCAATGGTTAAGATTGAGTATTCGAATCTCAGTGCCATCACGAGGCAAAATTCGAGTGAAAATTTGACCTTCGTGACACCCGAAATTTTTGAAGTGTATGCATAGCTCGAGTATTCTGTGAGTGTTGAATCAAATGGCATCAGATTCAAGAGCTTTTCTTATGTGGTTAAAAAAATTAGATGGGATGGGAACATTTGTAGTGATGTATTTGCAGATCAAGGCCTGGTGTTCTATCCATAATACAGAGTTTGGAGATTAACAACGAATAAAACAACCATTAGATGTGATATCGTTCCCAAGCAATCGTCACAGCACAATCCGTTAACCATCACAAAAGAGGTTACCTCATTATAATTTTTTTATGATTTTCATATGCCATACATAGACTATGGCCTAGAAACAACATGTCGAAGGAGCCATTAATGATGTTTTCCTTTATCTCAATTTGGAATTACATAAGTTCAAACCATAATTAAAACAACAATACTCACATTTTGTTAAGTTTCAAATTCTCCTTTGGCTTCAAATTACCGACCATCATATTAAATAAAAGAACATATATCAATTATATAAAAAAACTCTAATGCTAAAAAAGTGTTAAACAGATAGTGGAAATAATTTAAAGAAAATTAATGGAAAAACTAAGGGAAGAAAGGAAAATCACAGCTTAAATGCTAAGCAGACAATCATCCAATTTCAATAGGTAAGGAAAAGAAACTTACCTCTTGAAAATTGTACATTACATTTGCATTTGAACAGATAGCATCGCATTTATTGGCATTTTTCCATGTGTGTGGAGTGTGTGCATGCTTTAAAATCAATCACCACATAAGTGAGTTGATTGTGGGCTTAGAAAAGTCACACCAAGGTCCGGCTGAGTCGCATGGGAAATTGAATGAATAAATGTGTTAGGGTGTAGCAAGAATGACTAGATTCTCCCTTGAGTGCAAGAATCAGTTACTTGGTTTTTACACTTCCCGGCGGTGAAATTTCAAAAAAGTATAATTGCGAAAACAGAGCTGCAAGTGGGAAATCCTGAAAATCTGTTGATGGTGTGGTGTCCCATTGATGAAATCCCATAAATCATTGCTCTACAAAACACAAGATTTTTATAAAATGGTCATTGGGTGTACATAATATCAATGGCGGGGGTTTGAAATGTCCGGATGTATTCGCATGGTATGACGTGTGTTATGGGAGCTAGTGAAGGGCTCGGGTTTGCATCGCATGCGTGGGTTTCACCTCATGACATAGCATGAAATATTAGCATTCATTTCTGACACGTATATTTGAATGAATATTTGATGTGTTGAATTGCATGTGACATTTCATATGCATCTAGGTTAGGGGAGTATCCTTCTTAGGAGATACTTTATTGAGCGTGACTCATCCTTTATAAGAACAATATTTCAGGTGCAAGACAAGCACCGTTGGATGACCTTTACACGGGCTTATAAATTATATTTTTGTAAAACAATGGTGTAATTTATTTTGGACTTGTAACTTTGTATAATGAGTTTTGGAAATGAACTCTTATAGACTATAATTGGTGTTAATGAATGTATGGATGTGTTGGAAAAGAGATTGGATGGTTAAAGGTTGAAGATTGAAAAAAATTGGGGAAAATTTGAGCCTAGGTATCAGTACCACGACTTATGGGTACCAGTATTTGGATTCTAGTAGGCTCAGGTACCGGTACCAAGGCTTCAAGTACATGTAGCTCAAAGGACAATGGGCTCAGGTACCGGTACTAGGACAAGAAGGTATCAGTACCTAGTAAATAGTGCCCTCAGGTACTGGTACTTGAGTTATTAAGTACCGGAACCTAGCAATTGGGAGGACCTAACAGATAGAAGGCTCGGGTATCATTATCACGTGTATAAGGTACCAGTAACTTTTCCAAAATTTTTAAAAATTTAAATATAACTCTACAAAGCCTTCAAGTCTTGAGCCCTTTTACTCATGAGATGTAATTGGTCAAACATTAAGTCCTAATTGAATGAGATGGACCTTGGGGTGGTAAAATAGTTCATATGTGCACTAGTTAAGTGTTGGGAGTGCTCTGGTACAAGGGAGACTCTTCCCCAACTTTGTGTTAGTTTTGACCTTGGTAAAAGGGATGTGATGACGTGATGTTGGGTCAAATAGAATTTATGGGTACTTCTACGGGTTGATTGGTGATCAATGGATTAATAAACGACCCTTGGACTTTGGGGCGTCACAACTTGGTATCAAAGCGTAGGTCATAGGTCTTATATGAGTCTTGTGGGAAATGAGTTTGTCATCTTCCATTGCGAGAATGAAAGATGTTTATAGTCGATGGTGTTGCTTAGGCTCTAATGATCATCACAGTTTGGTATCAGAGCCTAGGTTTTCGATTTACCTAGGGCATGTGTCTAGGTCTTTGCATCCATTATGTATTATATGTTATGTGTATTAAATGCTACATGTTGTATGATTTATATGCATGATTAAATGTGTATGAAAATAAGACACTAGGGTTAGAACCTTAGGATTCAGAAAAGAAAGAACGAGAATGTTAATGGTATGAGTGTCTACTAGTGGGTGACACATATCCTCCTATTGAGACAAGAAGAGAAAATTCTCAATGTTTTGACTTTGATCCCTACTTTGAGATATTAAGTTAGTGCTCTATAACTATTATACATGTGTGTAAATGACAAATAGAGGAAGAAGACATCAAAATAGATAAGGAGGTGGACGGAACAACAACCAACCACTACTGACCTTTAATCAACAAGCCTTCATGGAGGCTATGAGTACAATGGCTTTCACCTTTATGCAAGCCAGTGCTAACATGAGCCAAGGAGGCTCGAACAACCTCCAGTGGTTCAAGTTACACAAACTACCAATTTTTCTAGGAGGGACAGATTCGATGATGGATAACAATTGGTTTCAACAAGTGGATAAGATCTTGGAGGTTATGGAGATCACATCCGATGCCACTAAAATAAGGCTAGTTACATTCCAACTTGAGGGAGAGGTCCTTCTATGGATAGAATGGGCAAAGGCCTCAAAGAATATAGAGGCAATGACAGGGGGAGAGTTCCGTGAGGTCTTCATGGGCAAGTACTTCCCATCGGCTGTTTGGCAAGAAAAGCCTGAAAATTCTTCGAATTAAAGCAAGGACTATGACAATGATGGAATACGTGCCTAAGTTCATAGAGCTAGCCAATTTCACAAAGGATTATGTGGCTACAAACTTAGCCAACGTGAGAAGATTCGAGGATGGCTTGAAGTTGTCCACATGGGAAAAGATTATGGTCCACTGCCTACAAGCCTTAGACTCAATGGTAGAGAAGGCATGACCATTAATAGGGAGGTGAAAGACCCAAAGAGCATCTAGGAAGCCGGTGCTAAGGATAAAAAGAAGGAGATTCAATCATCTTCTTTAAGTTCAGGGAAGAAACAAAGGATATCTACCCCACAAGGGTATCAAGGGCAAGGGCAAAGCCAAGGTCAAGGTCAATCCTCCCAAGGTGGGAGAAATTTTAGGGTCACTTACTAGGCGGGACAAAGGACTTGTTTCATATACCACCAATCGGGCCACATGAAGGAGGATTATCCTCAGAGGCAAGGACCCCAAAAATTTAGGGCATCTAAGTCATAGTCATCGGTAGGGCATTCACAAACGTTCTTTATTCCTCCTTATTTCCTCATGGGCTAGGGAAGTTAGTTTCAGTTCTAAGGTGTTACACAAGCCTCTACCACTTCATGAGTGGGGACTCCGCAATCAAGCCAGATGGGATAAGGTATGGGCCGAGGCCGAGGATAGGGCTTACAGGTAGGGACTTCAAGGACCCAAAGGCGAGTCTACACCATCACACCTCAGACTGAGCTGGTGGATTAGTTAGTGATTTATGATACATTCCTATTCTCTTGCTTATGGGCAAGGTGTAATACCCCGCATTTTCTTTTATATATGAATATAGTTATATGGTAGATAATTGTTGTGAAAATGAGGATATGTATAATATTTTAAGAATGAATCACATAGGTTAAAACATTACAAATGAATAATTGGGAGACAAATGGATTTGGGAAGTTTAAGTTTCAAAGATGTTTGAGATTGGAATTAGTTATTAGATAAGTTTTTAAATATTTTTAGGTCAAAATAATATTTTCATTGAATCCGGAAGGTCAAAAAACCTTGGGAGAGGTAATATGAGGTGCATTGGAAGCTTGAGTACTCCGGAATAAAAACACAAATTTTATAAATTTAGAGTAGAAAATATTTTGGATACCTCTTAGTATTTTGGCCATAAATTTTTATTCTTATATCTAATTAATCTGAAATTTTGACAGTAGATAGTAGACATCAAGGGCTACAAAAGTGTCTCTAATAAAAATTTTCCAATTCGACCTCTTAAGGGGTCAAAACTGCACTGGAAGTCGAGGCAGTCAAATGGTACCAGTACCCCAAAACCAGTAGCTAAATGGTACCGGTACCCAGTACCGGTACCACTTCT
>CM042185.1:15555541-15572177 GCA_023539305.1 Ilex asprella | reverse complement strand
TATATATATTTTGTGTTCAAACAATAGAGTTTTGAAATCAAGAATAAATGAATATCAAGAAGAAAAATTCATATTTTCCGAAAACACTACAAGAAAAGGGGTTTTTTGCATCATAAATTTGCTGACTCAAAAGATCACGTTGCCGTCGCAAATACTATTTACAACGATAACATGATCTTTTGAGTCGGCAAATTGGGGGTGACAAGCAATAGGCGATGCAAAAGATTTTACATCGGCAAAACCCAATACAAATGCTCCATCGCAAAAAAATTCTTAGATCCAACATTTTTTGTTTGCATCAACAATTTTCCGTCGCAAAAAATTCATATGCGATGGTTTAAATCCGTCGCAAAAGATATTACTAGCCACATTTGGGGACCTTCGAAAAAATCCTATTCACAATGGTTAAAATCTGTCGCAAAAGATACTAATAGCCACAGTAGGGGACCTTCGCAGCAAACCCATTTACAACAGTTTTAATACGTTACAAAAGATATTGTTAGTCATACTAAGGGACAGTCTCAACAAACCCATTTATGATGGTTTTTAACCATCACAAAATATATTATTTTCCATGGCAGAAAGCCGAGGCAAAAAAAAAAATGATGTTAGTCTTTTGATGTTATTTGCGTTAGCAACTTGCTTTCATAAATAATTTTTTTTAATAAATTCTCTTTTTCACATGTTTCTCTACACATGTGTACATATCCAATACATTACTTATAACATCATTTGATTGCAGTAATAAGACACACTTCTTAAAACAAAAGCATCTAAATTTAAAAATAAAAATATATTTAGTATAAGTAAATAGCATCCAAAATTTTAAAAACAAAATATTCCAAACTACGTAATTAAAGTGTCAATGCATAATTAAAAAATTTAGTCTCTTAATTCACCATTTGCTCTGTAATCATGCACAATATGTACTATCTACCCATGTGTCATCTACTCTCTGCGCTATCTACTCATTTGATAACACCTACAAAAGATACGATTTGTGTTATTATTGTCAATAATATGTTTGGTTGCTAATTATATACATATTAATTAAGATAAAACTTACATCACCAGATGGTCAAGCAACACTTTTTCCCACTGCCTGCCCAACAGTAATTACACCAGGAAAATGTCTTATCAAATAAGTATTAGGCACTATTGATTCCTCAACATATATGCTCAAAAAATCAGGTCCCAATGGTACTTTCTCTATTTCTTTTGATAGGTCCACACTAAGAAGGATCCCCTTTGCCACTACCTGCCTTGGTAAATGAGAATTAAGTAGGTCTACTTTTTGAATGAACCTACAAGCACAAGTGTTGACCACTTTTAGAAGCCAAAACAAATACAATTGAAAAAAAAAAATTACATTTGTAAATCTATGTATCACACATTGTCATACACTATGTTTACCATACACATGTACTTACCTCAGTTTTGTTCAGGCCTAGTGCATGCTTTCTCTTTTCGCCGTAACAACACGTGACTACAAAAAAAAAAAAAAGCAGGCTACACTACATTAGTCAATATAAATAGCAATGTCAAAACTACATTAATTAGTATTCTAGGTTTTAGTCGAATGTTCTCGTCGGGAATCGTATCAAGATCACTTATTTTTCTACTTTTTTCTATCACCGAAGAGTAGGTGTATGCCCATTTTCATGGAAAATGGATCAAGAACAAGCATATTGCCATGCAGAAAAATATGTTGCAAATTGAAAAACTAAGATATTTTCTACAAACCTCTTCAAAAGACTGTGGACATGGTGAGGGTGTTGGTAACTTGTGTTGCACCTGTGTAGATGGTGTATGTCTATCTTCGTATGACTCTTTGAGTGGCCTATGAGTACTAGATGCATTTGGAACCTACGACATTTTTAGGACATATTAAGCTACACATTTTGAAAATTGATAAGTTATTGAAACAATAATATCAACTGTTCACTATACTCCACCGGTCCAACCTCTGATCATCCACCCTTCTCCTAGCGAGAACGTATCAAATCAAGTTGTTGACATATATCATTAATCTCGTCTCAAAACTCTTCTCTTAACTCCACTCATAGCTCTTGACGCATCTTCTTTCTTTCCAAATTTGCAGATACTTGAGATGAAGTGGAGGCTTGGCCGTATACATCACTCCACACGACTCCTGAACCATAAGTCCGCACATAGCCATGACCATCCTCTCCAACTACGTCATGGAATACCTTGTCCCGAATAACTGGAGTCTACTCCATCTCTGGCACCTTAGAGAGTCGCTACACATGTTTCAACATGAGCATATCCAGTTAAGTTACAATAGAATTGTACTAGAAATTTGTACATACCATATAACCTATCGTCCCCTCATCACATGGAGTGTCATTCTTTGTATGTGTTTTGATGAACACACTCATTTTGTTTGTATTCTCTCCATTTTTTTTTCATTTGAATTCTCAGTTAAAAATACGTATTTTAATTGTAAGTTGAAATAGAAAAACAACAACATGCCAATAATTATTATTTTTCATAACAACTTACATCCATCTGAACATTAACAAAGGGTGTTTGCCCTGTCCTATGTGTCAGGCCTCGCAATGCACGATTCTTAGAATTTTGCTTCTATATTGTCTATAACATTAATAATATAAAAATAAATTTTACAATTTCAATATATGTCAATAATAAAAACTAATATGTGCACACAACTTAGCTTCATTAGTACCCCAATATTGCACAAGTGTACGCCGTTGCTAAGGTACCACCCGATCAAGAACACTTGACAAACGCTTCTCATCTGTAGTAGCACTATCATAATACTACGCCTTCAGCTTAGCTTTCCAGTCCTTCCAAATCTTTCCACAAATCTTCAAGCAGACCTTTCTAAACTCCGGAGGAGCACTAGTGTTATCCTAACATCACGATTCCACCCCAGGTTGGAACAGAATACAATGTCAAGTAACTTGTCTATAAGAGAGAAATTCTAAATAAAATATATCAATTTCAATATAAAATTCATTGCATGAAGCACATAACAGTTGATAATTTGGATAGTTACATACAACTAAAAAAATCCATTTAGAGATGAAAGCACAATTCATTATACATGCACCTCTCTCCAAAGCCAATATTTTGTATCTTTAGATATATATCTCCAAGAAAGATAGTTGAGTGGGAATCGACAGCCATTGAGGACCAACATGCTCAATTCTGACTTGAACTCAATAGCTAATGGTCTAATTGGTTGTCTCTTATGATGAAATTGAAGTTTCATCTTTTTATTAGTACCTTAAGTCCTACCACCCAATGTTGGTCCTCGACACTTGGTGATTGCAAATGAGTCACTTTTGCCATTACCTATTTATAATTTGATGGGAATATAAAAAAATAATAAGTTAATATCCATCCATGTAATGAAAATTTACAAATAAATAAACTGTAAACATACATTCCCCATTTGATTGGGTTGGAGCATTATTTGCAGCCTGCTAGTAGGCTGTGATGAATGCACTATGATGGGTGCTCTAACTCGTCTATGCCAGAGGAGCTGCATTGCTAGTGGGATAGGATTAACAAATGATGCAGGCTGGGCGTCAGAGTTTTGCAACACGTCTGTCATGGTCATATGGCATACCTTCCTCTTTGATTGCATGGTAAATATGTATTTATACAACATCATCATAGTTGTTGAATACAAAATAAGCATAAGTAATTTTTGTGCAAAAAAATAATACGCAATCATAACATCTCAAGAAAGTACTAATATAAGTAAAGATATAAAATAATAGCAATGTATCTATACACAACTATTGACTCAAATAAAAAATATAACATCAATGGCATGTTAATAAATATTCAACTATTATCAAGGTCATCCATGTTATCTTCCTCCATCAAAAAACAATCTGGGTCAACAGTTACTCCTTCTACTCCTTGTTTCACCCAACCAACATCCTCATCCCTAAACACCACATCTTCATTCAATTGTTGACTGCTAAATGGTTTAACTTGTGGGTATTTATGCTGCATGTCAAACAGATCTCTTGGGGACATCTTCACAACAACATGTCATTCAGGTTCCACATGATCTGGCATATACCAAATTTGTTTTGCTTGGGACGTTAAGATGAATGGTTCATCAGTCAATTGATCAACTCTATACAACAAATTGTTGAAGTTCACCAACGTGAATCTATATTCATCTTCTTTCTTTCCCAAATTGTTATCAACCCAATCACACTTAAACAAAACATATTTCATGTCATTAGCATACTGATCTTCAACAATGTCTATTAATACTCCATAGTAGGATATGGCCCTTACATGAGGGTTTTTGTCTTTCTAACTAGCATAACTCACAATACTCACCTTTAAAGTAACACCACTATTTTGTGTACTTCGGTGTGTATCCCCACTTTTGACGCGAAAATGAAATCTGTTGATAACATATGAATTAAATCTCCTTGTTGTGTGATGAGGACCTTCAACTAAAGTATTGATTTCATCTGTAAACTGGACACTATTTGACCTTCGCAAAGTTTGAACCTATTTTTAATATATTAACAAAACATTAACAATAAAGTTATACATATGCATGTTAACAAATGTGGTGTATAATTTGTCATATTTGATACATTCATGCTCGGTAAACCATGTGTGGAATGTTTCATTGTGTACCCGGCGGATGTTATGGTCCTCTACATGCAGCATTTGGCACTGAAGGACTCTAAGGTGGTCCCTATATCGATACAAAGTAGTACTAAAATCACATATAAATTACAAATAACAGAATTCATCAAAAATGACATTTAACTTACTCCACAAATGGTGAAACTGAGTCAGAATTGAATAACACATATCTATGTGCCTGTGCCCATGTCACGTCATCAAGGAGAAAAGGAAGAGCTTCCCCAAAAGGATGACCTAAGTTCTCATCACCATCATAGTTCCGTAGTGGTCAGTTAGACTTGGTTTCTACATCATCGAGATACATAGCAACAAAATTCATGCACTCCTCCATCAAGTAACCTTTAGCTATTGAGACTTCAGGATGACCTCGATTGCGCACGTATTATTTTAGAGTAAGAAGATACCTATAAGCATATAAGTGCATAAAAATATCCATTAATGCAAAATGGATATTGTATTTTGATAATATGCATATTACACAGTTTGCATAAATAAGAAACGCATACCTCTCAATAGGATATATCCATCTAAACTGTACTGGCCCAACAATCAATACTTCTTCAGCTAGATGTATTGACAAGTGCTAAATGTCAAAAAATCCCAGTGGAAAATTTTTCTCTAAATGACAAAGTGATACCACAATCTGATCTTGAATATATTCTAAGTCAGTTGTAGTATTCACCTTCGAACACAGTTGTGTAAAGAAATTACTCAATTTGATCAATCGTTCAACCACATTCTTAGGCATGTATTTTCATATTGCTAGATGCAGTAGTTGTTGCATCAAAATATGACTATCATGACTCTTAAGACCCCAAATACTATGCTCTTTCATGTGTAAGCATCGCGAAATATTAGACGCATATCCATCAGACACCTTGAATCTTTTCGGCACTTATACAAAATATTTGTTTGTCATCCTTAGTCAAAGTAAAGTTTGTTTGAGGTAAGTACTCTTTACCAGATCCTCTAGTTTGGGGACGAATGGTCCTTTAATGTTCATTTCTTGTAAGTCACACCAAGCATTCAGATTGTCCTTGGTTTTCCCAGTAACCCCCAATATTGTCCACAATATATTATCACAAAAATTCTTCTCTATATGCATTATGTCAAGATTGTGTTTAATTAGATTAGGCTCCCAGTACGACAATTCAAAGAAGAAACTCTTTTTCTTCCAATTATGTTTTTTTGCCCCATTTTTTACCCTTTCTACTTTTCTCCTTTTCCTTTCCTTAAGGTCATCATACTTATATTCTATCAAGATATCTTCCGATTGTATTTGTAACAATATCTGAGTTCCATATAACGTAGGCTTGCAACCATGCTCCCGTCTCCCATCAAAACACACTTTATCCTTTCGAAATTTGTGTTGACTAGGTAAAAATCAACGATGACCCATGTAACACAATTTTCTACCATGAGTCAACCAATTAGATCGAGTATTCGTGTTACAAATTGGACAAGCATATTCACCTTTTGTACTCCACCCTAACAATTTAGCATATGTAGGAAAATCATTAATTGTCCATAGTAAGGTCGCGTGTAGCTGAAACATGTTACCGCTTGAGGCATCAAATGTTTGACATAGTCCTCCCACAACTCTTTTAATTCCTCAATCAAAGGTTGCAAGTAGACATCAAATTTATTACCAGGACCTTTTGGTCCATCAATAAGCACAAAAAGAATAAAAAATGGTTGTTTCATGCACATCCATGGCGGTAAGTTATATGACATCAATATGATAGGCCAAGTGCTCGGATGCTAGCCCAAGCCTAACAGTGCGACTGTCACTAGCAAAAATTGGGTATCGTTTGTCTAAAGTCTTCCATGCAAGAGAGTCAGTTGGAAGCTTGAATACACCGTCATCAGCCCGTCCTTCTAAATGCCATCTCATATGTTAAGTAGTTTTTTCTGACATGAAGAGTCTCTATTGTCTTGGCTTCAAAGGAAAATACCTCACTTGTTTTGTAGCTATTGGTTTACTACCATTAAAAGCATCATTTACATCACCTTCATGTTGTTTCCATCCAGAAGTATTTCATATCGAACATTTATCCATCTTTTCCTCCTCATTTTTGAACAACATGCAATTGTTTGGACATTGATTATCAAAATTCCTTGTTATTTCCTAACCCCGATCGCTAAACACTATCTCTCAGAATGTGTAGTGTATGAACAAAGGAGAGTGTCACTCTCCCTTGGGATAGTGTCAAAAGAAAGGGCAAGGAGAAAGAAAAATGGGATGGTGTAAATATGATGTGCGTATGAGCAAAAGTGATCCCCAATCGTAAAGAGACTTTTGCGGGTCATGTTTTACTTGGTGGTATTTCAAGGTCGTATCCACGGGGAAGGAAGTAAGCCGAAGGGAATGTGATTTTGAGTAAAATAAAGTGTAGAATCTTTGTGGTTTGAAAGTTGTTTGGTGAGGTGTACTTTGGTGAAAACGAAGTGGAAACAAATGTTAGCCAATTCAAGAGGTCACTCTAGTGGGAATACCATCTCAACTCAACTCCCTCCTTCAATAGAGCATGAATGAACGATTGATTCGTGAGAATATAGGGATAAATGGGTGAATATCTAAGCATAAACCATGACTAGGCCTACGGAATATCAAAGACTCACCAACTTATCCACCCTCAACCCAGTCAAATCAAATCATTGAACTCTGAAAGAAAGGAGGAGAATGAGTCAAAATGGTATACCCAAGTGAAGGTTCCCCTTGAATTTGCCAACTAAAAGTTTTAGCTACTCATGCTTAAAATGAAATATACAATGTAATGAGAGTGCATTCCAAAGATATGAAGTTCTAGAGTAACTAAATGCAAAGAAACATAAGTTATAAGTGAAAGAAATGAATACCCATTTTATATAAAAGAAAATGAAGAACTTTGGTACATTAATGGTAAAAGTTTTTAGAGAGCATTAAACTTGCATTGAAATTGAAGAAAACACCATTCATGACATTAAATGTAGTTCTAAGAATTCATACCATGGATTACAAGACAACGTATTGAAATAAATGCAAAAATCTAAATTCTCTCACTAGGCACTATTCATCATCTACACTACTTCTCTCTCTATATTCTATCCTGTAATGTGGAGAAAGCTGAATCAAGGAGAGCTCCTTCTTCCAAAAAAAAAAGGGGCATGAAGTCTCCTATAGCACCGTGATGTGATTCCCAACATCGGAGCATGAATTAAGGTGTAACGCCCCAAAATACACCTTGGGTGACATTACTAGCTAAAACCATTCACATTATCAGAGAAACTAAATAAATCCATCAATAAAGAAAATTTCATTCATCATATCAAATTTTTACAACATCATTCACAAGAATAGGCCAAAAAATAGCCTTTACATCCCAAAAGAATATGTCAAGTTAAGACATTTACACCCAAAAGAAATCCAACTTAATCGTGCAGCGGAATATCAAAATACTAACATGAACATTATCTCAAAAGGTGTCTCCTAGTCTAGAATCGAAAAGCACAGTCTAGACATTCCCTTCTGGATCGACCTGCCCATCCACTTGAGCTTCCCAAGTTACTTGCTCATCTATTCCGGGCTCTTCCTCTAAACAGAAATCTGAAAGTAGACATTATTTGTAGGGGGTGAGCACTAAGCTCTGTATGAAAATCCTCCCAAACTCAAACAAGGTTTTGAAAGCATATAAAATAAGTCGGTCTCATTTCACAAATAGCATATATAACCTTTTGAAGTAAAATGATGACATTTTAATAGATCTCTAGTTTACAAACAACAATAAAATTAAACTGAAAGGTGAAACAAATTACCAACAATGAGCCATACAATTTTTAAAAGTAAAACAATATCCCATACCTGATTTAATATTGTCCTATTTGACATGAGCATCCTTACATGGATCATTTCACCCTCAAAGTCTTATTTCTTTGGCATGAGCATCCTTACAAGGATACTCTCACCCTCAAGGTCTTGTTTATTTGGCATGAGCATTCTTACAAGAAATCTCTCACCCCACAAGGACTTGTTTCTCAAGCATCCTTACAAAGAACCTCCTGAGAATGAATGAGCATCCTTACAAGGAACCTTTCACCCTCAAGAACTTGTTTCTTTGGCATGAGCATCCTTACAAGGAACCTCTGACCCTCAAGGACTTGTTTCTCAAGCATCCTTACATGAAACCTCCTGAGAAGGAATGAACATCCTTACAAGGAACCTCTCACTCATGTTCATCCAAA
The DNA here is from genome assembly GCA_023539305.1 of Ilex asprella. NCBI lineage: Eukaryota > Viridiplantae > Streptophyta > Magnoliopsida > Aquifoliales > Aquifoliaceae > Ilex > Ilex asprella. The sequence goes on along the minus strand of CM042185.1, from coordinate 15,563,285 downwards.
CAACCATACCAGAAATACAATACCAACAATTTTCTTAAATAACCAACCATTCTACAAACCCTTAATTTTTTCGCATCTATTGTTTCCATAGAGCAATCGAAGAAAAATGCAAGAGATCATCAACAATATCATTTCATTACTCAACACAAAGCACTAGAGTTTCAAAATCAAAAACAAGGAAGAATTAAGAGAAAAACCCACTTCTCTTGAAAACTAGGGTTTGAAAGCAAGAAAAAGATATTTATGAGCTATTCCACCATAGCTTTGTTTAAAACATGTAAATCTTTGCAATAATACCAAGGAATGATAGTTTTATAGCGCATATATTAGATCTAAAGTCAAAAGAATACATATAGACATAAGCCCTAGCCTCAATGTAAGAGAAAGAGAAAAAACCCCTACTTTGTGCTCTTGAAACTAGGTTGTTGATCTAATCCACGGTGTAAGTCCCCTTAAATCTTGTGTTTTTCTCTTCCTTTCTTCATCTCTAATGTTTTCTAGAGTTAGAGGTGCTGAAATGGGGCTAAAGGAGACGCCCTAATGTATTTATAAGGCGCAAATAAACCACAAATCGCGACTTTAAAAATGTCGAATCTCTTTCGACTGTACCGGTAAGTAGTACCTGTACACAGTACCTGTATGGTTTGTCCAGTTTTGCCTATTTTCTCTATTTTTCATTTTCAATTCATTCAAAAACCAACCCAAACTTATACTACATACATTTGTGCATTAACCTAGTAGTATAACTTCTATTGCTAATGATTTCCGATGTTTACAAGCTACAACTCAGTTTTAACTATTTTTACAATATTTGCATATCCTACAGTTACAATCTATATGATTCATTCCTATGCCATTACACATATTAAATTACTAACAATTTTATTATTATATTACTATAACACGTGTGGGGGTTTATAATCCACCCCCTTAAAGAAAGTTTTGTCCTTGAAACTTTCCTCAAGTAGGGAACAAATGAGGGTACTTCTCTCGCATTTTCGGCTCTGGTTCCCAGGTAGCTTCCTCCACGCCATGATGTTGCCATAAGATTTTCACCAGTTGGATCACTTTATTGTGAAACACCTTCTCCTTGGTGTCAAGAATCTTCACCGGTTGTTCTTCATATGTTGCTCCATCTTGAACTTCAATATCTTCCAAATCTATAACATGCGTGATCTCCGATTGGTACTTCCTCAACATTGGCACATGAAACACGTCGTGCACCCCTGACAACTGAGCCGGTAACCGAAGTTGATACGCTGCTTTGCCCATTGCTTTGATCACTTCAAATGGTCTGATGTACCTTGGAGCTAATTTTTCTTTCTTCCCGAATCTCAAAACTCCCTTCTTAGGCGACACTTTGAGGAAAACATAATCCCCTTCTTGGAACTCCAATGGTCTTCGTCTTTATTTGCATAGTTTTTTTGTCTATTTTTTGTCGTGCTTAGTCTCTCTCGGATGAGTTGAATCTTCTTTGTAGTTTTTCGAACAATTTCTGGCCCAAACTAGCTACTCTCGCCCGCTTCTAACCAACATGTCGGTGATTGACATGACCTTCCATACAATGCCTCATATAGTGTCATCCCAATACTTGCCTGATAGATGTTTTTGTACGCAAATTCCACCAACAACAAATGGTCACTCCAACTTCCCGAGAAATATTGCACGCAAGCTTGTAACATGTCTTCCAAAATTTGGATCACCCTCTCAAATTGGCCATCTGTCTGGGGATGAAAGACGGTTCTATAGTGTAGTTCAGTCCCCATAGCTCTTTGAAATTGATGAAATATTTGTTTCTTGCAGTTCTCTAAAAGATTATAGTGTTTTTAACAAAACTATGGTTGATTAACTCTTAAACTTCATTTTCTTGTCTCAAACCTAGTTTTCAAGAGGAATAAACTTTTCTCTTGATTCCTCCTTTGTTCTTGATTTCTAAACCTTAGGGCTTCATATTGAACAACAAAATTGGTATTTTGAGATGATCTCTTATTCACTTTTCTTGAATTACACCATTGGACAAATGTCTATGAAATTGGGAATTTTTGGAATTGCTTGTAAAAATTGAGATAATTGGTGGGTATTTACATCTCTTGTATGGTTTGTTGTGATGGACTTGAATTACCTTCGAGAACTGTCGTAAATTTTTAGAGGCTAGTCTATCCCAGTTGGGGTGAGATAGTTTCCTAACACTTGTAGTGGGTTGTTGTTTGGGAACGCAACTACTATTGTTCACGAAAGCCGAGAAAAATAGTTAGTATACTAGTTCCTTGAGAGGATTCGTCAATGCCATTAGGATGGTACACACCCTTCTTAAAATGGTTTGTGATTTGGTTGTGATGGGTGAACGAAGAAGAGCCGTTGCGTAGATTCCTAAGAAGCATCCAACATACTTGAGATATAGATACATTTGGGAATATGAATTTATACGTGAGTTTATTGATGATGGTTTATTATAACTAATGGTAAATAGTTTATACAAGAATTTGTTAAAAGTATGAGATTCTACCAGCACTTGTTGAAAATGGTTTATCATTGGAAATGGCTTATTATTTGTAACTTGGTTTTACTCTTCATTTAATTTATTGTTATTGCGTTAACCTAAGATCTATTTAAATGTTACTGTTTTATTTCAAAGTTATATACGATATTTTGTAAAATAAGACTGAACCATTTTATATGTTTCAAAACCTTGTTCGAGTTTGGGAGGAATGTGGCTACAGAGCTTAGTATTCACCCTATATATACAATACATTTTTTTTAGAGTACGTGCTAGATGAGGAGGTTGGAGTTGAGGGGCAGGTACATTGGAAAACTCTACTAGACGAACACCTGAATTCCGAGGTGGATGCTTAGAGTTAAACTTTGCTATGTACTAGACTAGGATAATACCTTTTTTAGACCATGTGAGGTCTAACCATTTGTTATTCTGCTGCAAGTTAACTTTGATTTTTTGGGATGTAATTGTCATATCATGGCATATTTCCTTTGGATGTAATGGTCATAACTTGGTCTATTCTTGTGCGATAAGGTTGTGGATATTACGAATGATGAATGAAAGTGACTTATCGATGGATTTTATTAGTTGCTCTCATGATGTTAATGGTTTTTACTTTGTAATGCCGTCCAATGTGAGTTTTGGGGTGTTACAGACTTGAACCATTGACCTTAAAAAGACAAAACATTTACAAGACAAAGAGTATCATTGGACCAAAGACTCATTGGTAGAATTTCTATAAATTGTCTTATGTAATTCAAGTATATTAAGTTAAATCAAATTTTATCAATACTATTTCATAGAGGTTGTTGTGATCATGCAGCAATTATGGTGAATAATAAGGAAATAATCAATCAAGAAAACAAGAGAAAATAACACAGAGATTTATGTAGTTCGGCAATGTGCCTACATCTACGAGGTTACATCTTAAGTATTTATATAACCCTAGTATAGACGTATTTATAAATATACCCCTGTACCACCCTGTAGGAAGAAAAAGAACATGTATCTAGAAACTCCACCTAGGACGCTAAGTTGGGGCATCGCCCATCTAGCAACTAGAGACATTTATCAAGTCCAAGCAGTGCTTGAACTTGTCTGCAGTAACAGACTTTGTCAACATGTCTGTTGCATTCTCAGAAGTGTGAACTTTCTCAAGTAATAGTTCACCAAAAGAAACCAACTCCTTGATCTTATGAAACCTCACATCTATGTACTTGGTCCTCACATGATACACCTGGTTCTTTGCCAAATAAATGACACTCTGACTGTTACAATGCAACCGAAGTCCACCTTGCTGGACACCCTGCTCCTTGACCAAGTCTGTAAGCCACAAAGCCTCCTTGACAGCATCAGCTACTGCCATATACTCTAACTCAGTAGTAGATAGTGCAAATATAGGTCATACCATGAACTTCCAACAAATAGGTCCTCCCACAAGAGTAAACACATAATCTGTGGTAGACCTCCTGCCATCCAAGTCCCCTGCATAGTCTGCATCCCTATATCCCATAATTGAAGGGTCACTTTGTTGTCTGCTAAACATGATGTCATAGCCTGTAGTGCCCCTCAAGTATCTGAAAATTCACTTGACTGTATCCTAATGATGTCTACCCGGATTTGAAAGAAACTTGCTAACCAAGTTGACAGGTTGTGCCAAATCTGGTCTTGTATAAACCATAGCATACATTAAACATCCCACTGCACTAGAATATGAGACCTTTGACATGTCATGAACTTCATCATCTGTCTTCGGGCATTGAGCGGTAGATAATCTGAAATGATTCGCCAAAAGTGTACTTACTGGTTTTGCAAAACTCATGCTGAACCTATCAAACACCTTCTCAACATAGCTATGTTGAGATAGCCATAATCTCCTAGAAGCTCTGTCCCTATGAATCTCCATCCCAAGAATCTTCTTGGCCGCACCCAAATATTTCATGTCAAATTATCTGCTCAACAAAGTCTTCAACTTGTTGACCTCACTCATACTCTTGGCAGCAATCAACATATCATTCACATAAAGTAACAGAAAAATAAATGAATTATCATCAAGACTTTTCACATAGACACAACAATCATACTCACACCTTTTATAGTCAATCCGGATCATGTAGGAGTCAAATCGCTTGAACCACTACCTTGGAGACTACTTCAGCCCATAAAATGATTTCTTCAAATTACAGACCAAATGTTTCTGTTCTGGGTAACTGAACGCTTCTGGCTGCACCATGTAAATCTGTTCTTCTAAGTCACCATGAAGGAAAGTTGTCTTTATATCCATCTACTCCCACTACATATCTGAATGTGCTACTAATGTCAACACTGTCCTGATGGAAATGTGTCTGACAACAGGAGAGAAGATCTCATCATAGTCAACCCTTTTTCTCTGTGAGTAACCCTTTGCTACTAGACAAGCCTTGAATTTTTTCCCTCCTTTTCTGATACTACTTATTTCTTCTTATACACCCATTTGCACCCTTTTGCTTTCTTACCATCGAGAAGCTCCACTAACTCCCATGTCTGGTTTTTATGCAGAGACTCCATCTCCTCCACCATAGCACCCATCCATCTACTTTTCTCTTGGCTTTGTAATGCCTCCTTAAAAGTTGTGGGATCCCCGCTACTAGTAATAAGTGCATAAGAAACCAAATCTTCAAAACCATACCTGGTAGGTGGCTTGATATTGAGTTTGGGCATGTCTGTGGCTATACTGTGATTCTGCTGATCACTTGAGATAGAACTCTCTACATGCTGAGCATTCTTTTCTTTACCATGATTCTTTAGCTCCACCTGCACCCCATGCTCATTTGTGTTACAGTTTTTTGGCACTTGTTTCTCTTCTTCCTGAGTACGTTGTAACATGACTTTTTTTATAAAAAATCACATCTCTACTGATCACCATCTTGTTTGCCTTCGGATCCTAGAGCTTGAAGCCTTTCACCCTTTTTTGATATCCCAGAAAGATACACTGTCTATACTTTGCATCAAGCTTTGACCTCTTCTCACTAAAAACATGTACATAGGTTGGACATCCAAACACTCTCAAACCAGAGTAGTCTACCTCATTGTCTATCCACATATCCTCTTATACTTTCCCACCTAGTATTGCTCTAGGTGATCTGTTAATTAAGAAACATGTCATATTCACTGCTTCTGTCCAGAAGTTCTTTGCAAGCTCTGCATTCAACCTGAGACATCGAGCTTTTTCAGCTTTCTATTCATCCTTTCCGCCACACAGTTCTGTTGTGGTGTCTTGCGTACTGGGAAGTGTCTCTTAATCCCATGTTCCTTGAACTTTGAATCTATGTACTCAGTACCATTGTCTGACCTGAGGCATTTAATCTTCCTCCCTGTCTGGTTTCATAATTCAATTTTCCACAACTTGAACTTGGCAAATGTTTCTGACTTGTGTTGCATACAGTACACCTAAACCTTTCGTGAGTAGTCATCAATAAAGGTCACGAAATACATGTGTCTTCCTCGTGATGCTACTCTTACTAGCTCCCAAACATCTGTATGAACATAGTCAAGAACCCCTTGTGTCTTGTGTGTGGCTGCCTTGAACTACACCTTATTCTGTTTTTTAAGAACACAAAACTTGCAGAAATCAAGCTTACATGTTTTGACACCCTTCAATAGATTTCTCTTATGAAGCTCCATCATCCCACGCTCACCCATTTGACCTAACCACATATGCCACAAGGCTGTACAATCTGGCTCATACTCTACAACTGTAACTCCACCTACAACTCTGGTACCTTGTAGTGTATAAATATTTTCAGATAGTTTCTGCCCCTTCATCACTGTTAAAACACCTTTACTCATTTTCATTACTCCACTTGTAGACTTGTAACTATACCCATTACAATCTAAAGTGCCCAATTAAATCAGATTCTTTCTTAGATTCATTACATGTCTAACATCACACAACGTTCTAACCACACAATCAAACATTTTAATTTTGATACTCCCTATTCTAATAACTTTGCATGAAACATCGTTACCCATCAGAACAAAACCAGAGTTTACTAACCTGTAGGTGTGAAACCAATCTTTATTGGGTGTCATATGATAAAAGCATGTTGAATCCAGAATTCAAGAATCTGTGAGATGATTCGAATTAGATAAAACAGAAAACATATCCCCGTCACCGCTCTCTGAATCTTCTTCTTTTACTACATTTGCAGACTTTGATGGACCCTCTTTGTCCTCTAAATTTCCTTTCTTTTTCTCTGGACAAACTCGTTTAAAGTGTCCCTTTTTTCCGTACTTGTAACACAAGACTCCCTTCTGCTTCCTCGACTTAAACCGGGCTTTATTGTTACCCGATCCATTCCAAGATTTGCTTCTTTCACGTTCCTGGTTACCTTTCACCACAAGCCCTTTACCTTGTGAAGCCTCATCACTGACTTTCTTCCACTGATGAAAACCTAACAGAGCACCTTTGACATCCTCCAACTCGAGAGTTTCTTTCCGCCACATCAGAGTCGTAACCAAATTCTCGTACGTAGGAATTCAACAACATCAACACTTTGTCTTCGTCTTTGAACTTCACATCAACTCGCTTCAGATCGTTGATGATCTGATTGAATACGTTGATGTGTTGGCTCAGATCCGAGCCCTCTAACATCATAAGACCATATAGTTTCTGCTTAAGATAAAACTTGTTCGTCAACGACTTGGACATATACCGACTTTCCAGTTTCAACCAAACTTCCGCATGAGATTCCTCATCCATGACATGATACATCACATCATCGGCCAGACAAAGCCTAATAGTCGCCACAGCCTTCGCTTCCAATTTTTTCCAATCCATGTCATCCATTCCTGCCAGTTGTTTTCTGTATAATGCCTTCACCATGCCTTGCTGCACTAACAAGTCATTCCCCTCCTCTGCCATAATCCAAAATTTCCAGTTTTATCGAACTTTATAATATCGAATTTTGCAGAAGAAATCCCAGACATCGTAAGCTGACTTTGATCCCAATTGTTGTGATCGTGCAACAATTATGGTGAATAATAAGGAAATAATCAATCAAGAAAACAAGAGAAAATAACACAGAGATTTACGTGGTTCGACAATGTGCCTACATCCACGAGGAGCAAACGGTCGTTTCCTTCATTTTTTAAAATAGGATTACATCTTAAGTATTTATATAACCCTAGTATGGACGTATTTATGAAAATATCCCTGTACCGTACCGTAGGGCCGTTGCCCCCGCACCCCGAACTAATCAACGTCCCCCC
>CM042185.1:15526599-15547431 GCA_023539305.1 Ilex asprella | reverse complement strand
CCACCACCACCACCACCACCGTTGCCGCCACCTTACCACTATCGCGGTTGTCCCTCTATCATCCCTACTATCACCACCCACACCGCTTTACCACCATCATCGCCATTGCGCCCAATGACTGCCACCATCACAACCGATCATCGTCACCCATCACAACCATTGTCGTCCACCACCACTACCATTGCTCGTCTCAACTTCAACCGGATACTTAAATTCTTTTCTCTTTCCTCTATCTTTGTAATTTAATTTTAGGTGTGAATATAAATATGTTTATTGCTGGTCATTTTTTTTTATTACGTGTCATCAGACACAAAAAAATAACTAGTTTATTAATATTGTGTCGTCAATGTATTGAAAGTGTTACAATATAATTATTCTATCAAAAACAACCTCATAGCAATGGAAGTTATAGGAAATGTCATATTCCAACACTTTTAATACATTAAGAATGAACACTTTTAATATATTAAGGAAATGTCACATTTCGTTAAGGTCGACATATCTGTATCGAATACGATACTCGTTGGATACTTGATGATACGTATCGGATACACACCAAATGTATTCAAAATTAAATAAAATATATAGATACTTCGCGGATAGTTTTATATGTATCGAAGTTTGTATAATTTTTTATTTTAATCTTTACCCTTTCCCTTGGATTTTCACATATAATGCAATACATCAATAACAATTCATATGACTTTGAAGATATATTGATGTTTTTCAAGTAACATTCATTATCACATATCCAAAGAGTAGAAATGATTTGATTACGCTATAATTTTAGCAACAAACACTTCTAAATAAACATTCTAATTAAATGTTGATTTTTATTCCTTTGATTAATTATGTTTATTTTGTAGATGTACTACAATGAAATAATATGTGAATTTTTTAAAATAAAAAATTATTAATGTTATTTATTATTATTAAAGAATCACTAAAAACTATACCTATCAAGTAATTATATAATAGTATAAATATAAGATATATATGCTTATAAACGTATCCTGGTCATACCCGTATCTTATTTTTTGGAGTTTTGTCTTATGATTGTATCTATGTCGTATCGTATCCGTACCTCTTATCTGTATCCATGCTTTCTAGCTTCTAGCACGATTTTTGCAGCAACTCCTTTTTCTGTGCTGCATTCCTGTTTTTAGACTTACAATGGTTTCACTATTCTACCTGTTCTTTCCGGTTTCCAAGCTTTTAATCTGTATCTTAGATTACCACTCGATGCCATATGTATAAAGTAAGAAAAAATATCACGCAACATTTGTTTTGAGTAAATAGATATCCACTCCTTAATTTATCTAAGAATTATTTATTTGATCCCTTAGTTATTAATTCAAAAATAAAAAGCCAAAATTTTTCAATTTGAGGTTTATTGTTCAATTGATAACAAATGTTTAAACCGAAGCGTACTTTTGATGAAGAGCAAAATAAAGAGTAGAGTCGTTTTGCAATTATTTTAGAGTAATGTTCTGTATAGAGATCTAAATGTAGAACACAAATCATATAAGATTCATATATAACAAACAATTGTAATGCTCCTACTACCTTGATGTGTGTTTTGACCCAAGTGCTCAAATCTTTCATTGAAAAGTTCATTATTGTATCCAGTGTTCAAATACACATCGAGTATTGAGAGATTTTCAAATCCATGATGGTTTCTTGTTTAAAGTCACTCGGCTTTTGCATTCCTCGAGGGTTTTTGCGTGAACATATCATCAGAGAATTGCACAGTGGTGGCCTAGGAGAATACATGAGCAAAGATAAGAGTGTTGCTCTGGTAGAGGAGCGTTATTTCTGGCCTCAATTAAAGAGAGATGTAGAATGTTTCATTAAGCAGTGCTACACATGTCATACCGCTAAGGGGCATGCACAAAATACTGGACTCTACATCCCTCTACCTATTCCAGATGCACCTTGAGAGGATCTGTTCATGGACTTTGTGTTGAGTCTTCCGCGGACTCAATGTGGTGTGGATTCTATCTATGTTGTGGTTTATAGGTTTTTCAAAATGACGCATTTTATTCCATGCAGAAAAACCTCCAATGCTTCTCCTGCTGCCCACTTGTTTTTTCGGGAGTTAGTTTCATTACATGGTATTCCCAAGACCATTACACCTAACCGTGATTGTAAGTTGTTTAGTGATTTTTGACGGACGTTGTATAAATGGGTGGATACTTCATTGTAGTATAGTACCTCGAGCCATCCCCAAACTAATGAATAGACAAAGGTGATAAACTGGACATTTGGAAATATCTTCCAGAGCTTTTGCCATGTTCTATGATTCTATTTAGTTAAATCAATTTTGATGATGTATAAATTGGTTTGTACATCACTGTCAAGTAAACAATAAAACATGCAGTAAAATAAGTAAATGAAGAGAGAAGACTAGGTTTATAGTGGTTCGATCAAAGTGATCTACGTCCACTTTGAATGGCAAGAGTCGCTGGGTATTTTATTAATTCAAGTGTATAGGAAGAGTAAAGAGTTACAAGCTTTGGAAGGGTCAGGAGAGAATTATGCTTGAATGAGTGTCATGCCCTCCAAGTGTTGAAAGAGCTTACAATTTATAGTTGTCTCATAATACATAGTAATTGAATAGTTAGTGTGGCGATCATAACAGATTGGGATTATTTAATAGTAATTAAGTAGCTGATTCAACGGAGGTGGCGACCTCTTCTCAACGGGCGAGACGGTTATAATACTTTCCATAGGACCCGGTCAAAGGTTGAGCTGAGGGCTGACTCTCTTTAAGATAGCGAGGATGAGGTCTTGGATGACCTTATGTGTTCCTCGCTAATATAGCTCCTTGAGGTCGATAAACTTGACCAAATTGATCACGTTGAACTGAATTTTTTAAGATCGGACTATTTATTTCGACTAAACTTATGGCATGAGTTGGCCTTCGGTGTCCCATCAATTTATCAATAATATGTGAGAGTGTGTCTTCTTTTATCCGGGATTGACCGCTGTGTCCGGTGATGACCCACATTAGTCAGAGATGTCACATGATTAGTGTCTTGGAAAAAAAACATGGAAAACGCACAACCAGAGGCAAAATAGGTCAGTCAGTGTTGACACACGGTTGGTCTATTTTGCCACCTTCTTCTAGTCGTTGGCAGACCACCATTGCAAATGAAGAGTGTTGTGATGCCCCTTTCCAGTCTCTTGTCAATAAGAACTAAGTGGTGCTCATTTTGATGGGACGCCACTGGACTTTTCTACGTATAAAACATTAATGGTCTTCTTGTTTTGATGGAAAATGGGAGAAGAAAAATGGGATGAATGAAATTTTTTTCTATTGTTTGGTTATGAAAAAAAAAAGTGTGATGAAAAGGAAAGTTGGAGGGAGAGAGTTTCCTTCCTGCCCACAATTTATGTTCCTCCAAAAAATGGGCAGAAAAAGGAAGGAAGGTGCTGGCAAATGATTAAACTTACTATAATACCCCTTAAAAGTGTGACTGTTTTGAATGAACAAATAAAAGTGGTGGGGTCCACAATTTTTTCTAAGATAAACCAACACAATGGTGGAACCCATAAAATATTTTTATTCTATATTTTATACAACCATAAGGGTATTCATGTAATTTAAAAGTTATATTTTTTTATAATTTTTCTGATACCAATAAAAAATTTATTTTTTTAACTTTTTCGTCCCTCCTACCAAACAAGAAGGAGGAAAAACATATTTCCTTCCTCAAAGGATTGAAAATGCATCCCTCCTCTTTTTTTATCTCTCTTTTTTTTGATCCCTCCTACCAAACATACCATAAAAGAAAGAGCTATAGAATATCACAACTAGGGGCTCTAAGTTCATCTCTCAAGTAAGTTTCGAAATAATTATTTACACCAAAAAAAAAAAAAAGATTTCAGAATAATGAAGTGCTGGGCCCTATACCATTTTATTTACTTTTAGTCTAATAAAAAAATAACACATGTATAATTATTTTATTTTATAATTACATTGAATTTTATTATTTATTCAAATAATGACCTTAAATAAATCAAATTAAGATTTATGATTATAAATTACTTTCGATATGATACATAATTCTTTTTGGAGATTACTATTGGCATATAGTTCTGCCAAACTCCTGGCATATACTTTCAAGATTTTCCTATAGTTCTGCCAAACTATTGGCATTTGATATGTTTGTAGGTTATTCCCTTTTATTTCTAAGGATTGTGATTTGAATATATCAAAGCCGTCACTTCATGTGTTGCTTTCTATATAAAAAAAAAAAAAATAGGACTCTTGATCCTAGGGTTTGGATAAAACTCAGACATGAAGCTACAAAAATAGTTCACAATTTAAAAAATATAGAATATGTTGTACATTTAATACTTGGAATTAATCTCTCAAAATTCATCTCATATACCACAAATTCAAATTTTTATATACGGCTATCTAATTCAATTATGTAAATAAATTATAAAAGGAAAATGTTGTTTGGACCTTACTTAGGTCCTTAAATAAGGTTCCTGTAACATTACTCAATTATAAATATATAAATTCGTACCAAAATTAAGAAATTTTGTTTGAGAAAAAATTATTTAACCTCAATTCATTATTTCCTTTTTTTTCTTCCGATCATATCATTTAATGAAAGGAGGTTTCAAGATTATTTTCGAGAATTTGGTTAAAAGCATATATTGTCATTTCATCATACATATCCATGTAACTTTTGATTCTCTCTTCCCATTGCCCAACACTTAGCCGACAAATACAATTGTATTCTGATGATACCTAGAATAAATCTTAAATATGGACTCGCGCCTACAAGTCAAGTGAGGAGGTCAGACGAGGCTTGCAGACCTCATAGGTCCAGAACTAAAACCCTCCTAGACGAGATAATAATGAGAATGATAAGGGAACAATTGGATGACAGCAGACGCCTCCCGAGCGGTAGAAAGCTGGAATCAAGGCATAAAACTCTCAACCGATCAAGATCTTCTCCTAAAATCAAGGAAGATTCCACGAAGAAAAGGCAAAGATCTCGGCAGATATCTCACTGAATAAGCAATAGCCCTATAAATACTAAACAGTGCTTCCAAGTCATAAAAAACCCTAGACAAATGAGAAATACGAGGCAAGACAATAATTTTCTTGACACTACACTATAAAGCATCCCAATAATCAATGAGAAAGAATGAGCAAGAGCCTCCATTGAAGAGTAGACTAACCGAGCTCCCATGCCGGTGAACCAATATATTTTCATTGTGTACGCCCCCTCCCTTGAATTCCCTAGGTATTTCTCAACAATCAACGCAAGCCTTGTAGCTCAAATTCATACCGCCTCACACCATCCACACCTTCCGCTCGTTCACATTAATTTATACCATTAGTTTGGCGCCGTCTATGGGAACGACTTTTCTTGTTACAAATACACTGAATTTTCAGTAATTGATGGTCTTTACGCGTAATATGAGCAGAATTTAGATGAACCCTCCAAGGATACAAAATCACTAAGAAGCCACCAGTGGAAGACAACGAGAAAATCCTCGTGACTTCATGCCCACTGCCGAAGATAATCCTCATGTGGTAGATCCTCCCACAAACAATGAATTGGATGCTCTTCGACAGGCCAACCAATGACTACTTCAGCAAAACGAAGAGCTCTTGAAGCTCTTACAAGATCCTCGACAAGCACCATCGTCCCAGCAAGGCCAGAATGACCCCCCACACAGGGAACGACAACATCTCGATCCTCTTAGAGAAGCAAATGAAGGAGGGGAGAACAATCAAGCTCCCCCTCCACCTAGGAATGGTTATGATCTTGAAGTGCAGATCCAAAATAAAGGGGTCAAGAGAGATGATTTTCACTCACTTCAGCAGGAAATGATGGAACAATATTGGGAGCAGCGCTTTAGGGGCATCCAGCAAGAGCTCATTCACATGAAAGAAATCGTGAGAGGAAAGACCCCGATGACAATGGATGTTCCGGTACAACAGATTGAATTTCTGTTCACTGTCGGGATACTACGCTTCCCTCTACCCCCAAAGTTCAAAATGCCACAAATTGAAGCCTTTAACGGAACCAAAGATCTCATGGATCACCTCAACACTTACAAAAATTAAATGGAGTTGCATGGGTACCAAGATCCAGTGTGATGCAGGGCTTTCGCCATCACGCTAAAGGGGTCAGTCTTGGCATGGTTCAATAGACTCTCTCCATCATCGATCTCCTCTTTTAAGGAGTTTTATGTTTCTTTCTTGTCACATTTTATAGGAGCTCGGATCTATAGAAAGTCGAGCTATCACCTATTAAACGTGAAGTAAGGACCTGAAGAAAACCTACGGTCTTATGTTTAGAGGTTCAACTCAGAGTCTCTAAAAGTAGACATTCCAGACGAGAAATTTTTCATCACTGCTTTCATTGCTGGGCTTGGAGTACAGTCCAAAGATTTGATGTTCTCAGTATCGAAGAATCCTCAGGCAAGCATGGCTGAGGTGCTAGCCAAAGCGAAAAAATATATAAATGGTGAGGAAGCGCTCCTCTCTAAGGGGGGAGCTCATCATCATGAAAGGAGAAAGGAAAGGAAGAGAAGAAAAGGGATTGAAGCCCTAAGAAATAAAGAGAACGAGATAGGTCTCCAAGGAGAGACAAAGATTGTTCCCCAAAGAGAAGAGGTAACATTAGAGACCATCTAGGTCCTCCACAGCCAGAGCTACAGCCGAGATACGCACCACAGTAGCTCAGCCCTCTTATCACCTTGATATCATAGGATCTGTATGAGGTACAGAATAAAAAATTCTTGAAATGGCCACCTTGGATGATAGCGGACCCAGCAAAGAGAGACCCCATAAAGTATTGTGACTACCACAGGGACCATGGCCACCACACTAACGATGACATTCAACTAAAAAAGGAGATTGAGTTCCTAATCTAGAGAGGACAGCTGTGTTGCGTTGTGGCCCATGATAACCAAAATCAGGCTCTTCCCCCCCCACCACCTCAGCAGCAAGCACCGGCACCACATCAGCAACCCCTAGGGGAGATCATAGTGATATCTGGAGGGTTTGCTGGAGGTAGGGAGTCAAGCACAGTCATAAAAGCCCACCTGAGAAGGATTAGAGCCTGAGAAGGTCAAGTACACACTGTGTCCAAGGCTCCGTGCCTGGACACAGCTATTACTTTTTTGGATTCACATTCAGAGGGTTGCCAGCAACCTCACGATGATCTTTTAGTGGTAAGAGTTGTGGTAGCTAACAGAACTGTCTATCGAGTTCTGATTGACAACGAAAGCTCGACAGACATCATCTTTACGCCTGCATTCGATAAAATAGACATAGGAAGGGAGAAACTTGAGCCAATAAGTGCTCACTTATTGGGATTTACAAGAGAAAAAGTGTTGCCCCTTGGAGCGATCCAGATCGTGCTCACCCTAGGTAACCCATCTTGCCAAGCTACAACAACCATCAATTCTTAGTAGTTGATGCGCCCTCTGCGTACAACATGCTACTTGGGAGACCCTCACTCAATTCCATAAGGGTCATCCCTTCTGCTTATCATCTTGTAGTAAAGTTTTCAACTAAAATTGGGATCGAAATGGTCTATGGAGACCAACGGATAACATGAGAGTTTATATGGCATCGGTAAAGAAGAAGGAAGTGGAGAACATCCAGTTAGATGAACTTGACATGAGGGACGAACTAGGCACAAGGCCAATACCATCAGAGGAGCTGGAGCCCGTACAGCTCGACGAAGAACCAGAACACATGGTTTACCTGGGATCCAAGCTAAGTAATGAAATTAAAGATCTCCTCATTCAGTTCCTCATATAATACGCCGAGGTTTTCGTCTGGAAGCAAGAAGACATGAAAGAAATTGACCCCTCAATCATCACGCACAAGCTCAGTGTGAATCCTACATGCAAGCCCATCAAACAGAGGAGGAGGAGTTTCACCCTAGAACGCCAAAAAACTATCAATGAGGAGGTCCGCAAGCTTCTCTAAGCTAAAGACATCAGAGAGGTAGATTACCCAGTTTGGCTTGCCAATGTGGTCCTCATCATGAAGACCAATGACAAGTGGTGCTTATGCATAGACTTTACAAACCTCAATCGCGCTCTTCCTAAAGACAGTTTTCCATTACCCTGGATAGACCTGATTGTGGATGTCACTGCAGCGCATGAGCTCCTCAGCTTTATGGATTTTTTCTCTAGGTATAATCAGATTAGAATGAACCCTAACGATCAAGAAAAAAATGCCTTTGTGACTGAATATGGGACTTATTGCTATCAAGTCATGCCTTTCGGCTTGAAGAATGCTGGAGCTACTTACAACGCCAAGTGAACAGAATGTTTCAAAAGCACATTGGAACAACCATGGAGGTCTACATTTATGACATGTTAGTTAAATTGCTGAAGGCGGAGCTCCACATCCAACACCTAGCAGATTTTTTTCGGGTCCTTAAAGACTACCAAATGAAGCTCAACCCAGCCAAGTGTGCTTTTGGGGTGTCTGCGGGAAAATTTCTAGGCTTTATAGTCAACAACAGAGAAATTGTGACTAACCCAGAAAAAGTGAAGGCGATACGGATATGTAGCCTCCATCTAACACCAGGGAGGTACAACGTCTGACTAGAAGAATAGTTGCCTTGAATCATTTCGTGTCCAGATCCAACGACAAATGTCAGTCTTTTTTCCAGGTTTTGAAAAAGGCATTCCAATGGGACACACAATGTGAAGAAGCATTCAGATCCCTAAAAGGCTATCTGAGTACACCCCCGATTCTGGTAAGTCCTTTGGAAGGAGAAGTACTCATGCTCTATCTCGCTGTTTCAGACTTTTTGACTAACGTAACTCTAGTAAGAGAAAGAGACAGAGCTCAGCAACCAGTGTATTACTGCAGTAGAGCTCTGAGGGGAGCAGAGGAGAGATATCCAAAGATGAAAAAGCTTATTTTTGGTATTGGTTACAACTGCCAGAAGGCTTAGACCATACTTCCTAGCTTATACTATCGAGGTCCCAACAGATCTACCAATGAAATAGGTGCTCCATAAGCCAGAAATCTTTTGAAAGATTGGTTAAGTGGGCTATAGAGCTCAGCGAGTTCGACATTAGGTACAAACCGAGGACTGCAATAAAAGAGCAAGTTTTGACAGATTTTATCGCAGAATTCACAACGGAAATGCCAGCAGAGGAAACACAATTGATTCCTGACCTCCCAATGTGGAAGCTTTCAGTAGATGGAGCTGCTAATGCTCAAGGAAGCGACGCTGATTTAATTTTGACCTCCACGGATGAAATAGATGTGGAATATGCACTGAGGTTTGGGTTCAAGGCTTTAAACAATGAGGCAGAATATGAAGCCGTCATTGTCAGACTCAACCTTGCGCATTCGATGGAAGCAGAATAGTTGGAGGTCTGCTGTGATTCCCAACTCACGGTAAAGAAAATCGAGGGGGCTTATGAGGCCAAGGGAGAGAAAATGTTCCTTTATCTCAAAAAGGTGCAACAACTAATCAAGAAGTCTGTGCAAATTAAAATCAGACACGTCCCTAGGTCTGAAAATTCACGAGCAGATGCCTTGGCAAGGCTAGTATCTACTTCTCAGGAAAATCTGGATAGATTGATACCATTCGAACGCTTGGCATAGCCTTCTGTAAGTGTTGAAGAATAAGAAGTGCTCCAAGTTCTAGCCTCTCCGAGTTGGATGGACCCTATTAAGGAGTATCTACAGAATGGAACGTTATCTGAAGATCCCAAAAAAGCTACAAAGCTAAGAACCAGGTCAACAAGGTTTTCTATTTTAGAGGGAAGCTTATACAAGTAAGGATTCTCAATACCTCTTCTTAAATGTGTGGGAGATGAGGATGCTAACTACGTACTTAGGGAGATCCACGAAGGAATTTGTGGCAATCACATTGGAGCTAGGACTTTGGTGGGAAAAAATTTGAGGCAAGGGTACTATTGACCCACTATGCTAAAGGTTGCTACCGATCTGGTTAAAAAATGTAAGATCTGCCAAATACACGCCAACATATCTCATTGCCCACTCGAGCTCTTAACATCGATGGTAAGCCCTTGGCCCTTCCAACAGTGGGGATTAGACATTCTTGGTCCTCTTTCCACTAGCATTGAACAGTATAAGTTCGCAATTATTAGGGTAGATTATTCCACCAAATGGGCAGAGGTGGAGCCCCTAGCAACGATCATAGAACAGAAAGTTCAGAATTTCACATGGAAGTCTATAATCTATAGATTTGGAGTACCTAGAGCAATCATTTCTGACAATAGAAAATAGTTTGACAACCCTAAGTTCAAGAAGTTTTGTGCAGAGTTGAGAATAAAAAATTATTTCTCTGTTCCAACTCACCCACAGTCCAACGGACAAGTAGAGGTGACTATAAAAACGATTAAAGCAGCCTTGAAAACCAAGCTTGAGTCACTGAAAGGAAAATGGGTAGAGTACATTCCAGAGGAAAATGGGTGACAATGCATTCACGTTTGGATTGGCCTTCGGAGTCGAAGTAGTGTCTCTTGTTGAGATAGGACTCCCACCCCCAGAATTGAGTTTTTAGAATCTGAGCACAACGAAGAGTCCCTTCTTCTAAATCTTGACTTCCTAGATGAAAAAAGAGAAAAAGCTTTGTAGCACATTCAAGGTTATCAGAGGAAGACCACAAGGTATTATGACAGAAAGGTCAGAAACAGGAGTTTCAAGGTAGGAGATCTGGTGCTTAGAAAGCTGCTCCTTGCTAGGAAGGATCCCACGCATGGGAAATTAGGGCCTAATTGGGAGGGCCCCTACATCATCTCTAGGATAATCAAACCTGAAAACTATGAGTTACAAACGGAGGAAGGGAAAATCCTACCTCATTTCTGGAATGCGGAGCATCTTAAGAAGTTTTTTCAGTAAATTTTTCTTGTAATGGAGTTCTTCTCAATAAAGATTACAAGTTCTTGATTCACTCCCGCAAGTTTTCCAAAAATAGCTAAATAGAATCAAGAAAAGCTCTATAGCTCAAGATGAACTTTTAAAGTCCATAGAATCCAGAAGAGCTCTATAGCTCATGATGAACTTTTAAAGTTCATAAAATCAAGAAAAGCTCTATAGCTCAAGATGAACTTTTTAAGTCTATAAAATCAGGAAGAGCTTTATAGCTCACGATGAACTTTTCAGTTCATAAAACTAAAGTGGGCTCTACAGCTCACGATGAACTCTTCAGTTCATAAAACTGAAATGAACTCTACAGCTCACGAAGAACTTTTCAGTTCATGAAACGAAGATGAGCTCTACAGGTCACGATGAACTTCTTAGTTCATGAAACTAAGATGAACTCTACAGCTCACGATAAACTTCTCAGTTCATACAACGAAGATGAGCTTTACAGCTCATGATGGACTATTCAGTTCATAAAACCAAAATGAGCTCTACAACTCACGATGAACTTCTCAGTTCATGAAACGAAGATGAGCTTTACAGCGCACATTGAACTCTTCAGTTCGTAAAATCAAAATGAGTCCTACAGCTCACGATGAGTTCCTCGGCTCATGAAATCACGATGAGCTCTTCAGCCCATACAATTTAAAAAAACTGATCAACTTGTATGAGTAATGAACCAAGAAGTACCCAAAACACAACAGGGGGCAGTAAAAAGGAAAAATGTTTGCATTACATCAAAGAAGAGAGATAAAACGTCTACTGAAAAGAAGTTACAAAAAGGCCACTAGAATCCCTAAAATGCAAAAAATGCCAGAAAAAGTTGCTAGCTCTCCCCCAACCGCTTCTTCAGAATAACCACTTCCCCCTTTAGACGGACATTCTCCTCCTTCAACTCCTCTCTTTCCTTCTCTATTTTCGAAAGTAAGTTAAGAAGCTTGACCCCAGAAGAGGAGAGTAGAACTGCACCAAGAAAGGAGTTAGAGGACGAGGGAGACTCACATGTCTTGCACCTTTTTGGAGGACGGTCCGACCTCTTTATCCTCCTTTGATTCAAAAGGGGAAAAGTCTGGAGAGTTGGAGTAAAAGAAGGGGAAATCAAATGAAGCTGCCTCAGCACTAAACAGGGAAAGATTGTCAGATGTCATTAGCTCTGAAAAGGGCATAGGGGCCGACTGCAACACCTACTCAATCCTCATAACCTTTGGAAAATTTATATCAGGCACAACTACACAAACAAGAAAAGTCAGAACATAGCATCAAACCAAGAATGGCCAAGAAAGCTCTCAATACCCCCAAACTATATGAGAAAAGCTCTTCCAAGAACGAGAAATCATGTTTCCCCATCAACAATCCTCAGCAGATCTCTAAGAGTCCCCAGAAGCAAAGAAAAAGCGATGGGACCACCCCTCGGAGGGAGAGGGAATGTCGAGCACCAGTCGATGCTCAAAGAAGTACCTCCACCTGAAACAACTAAAGCAGGAGATTTCTTTATCCTCGAGAGTATGAAAGTAGAGAAATTCGGCAGTTGTAGAAAACTCGTCGTTGCCCCGGGAGCACCAGAATAAGAAGAAGCTGATCAGCATGGCCCACCCTTTGGGGGATAAGCGAGAAAGAGGCAAACCATAATAAACCAAGATACACCCAATGGAATGGTGGATAGGAAAATGAAGACCCATCTCCAAGGCACCCTTAAAGATGAAAACTTCTCATCGAGAAAGATAATTAAGAGGTTCGTTTGGGGTGGGGACCTTAAGAGGTAAGTCCAGCTCAGGAAAGAACCGTCTTTTGATTCCATCAAGAAGTCATTGAAGAGGAAACCAAGAAGCGAGGCTAAAACTTCCAGTCTACCCCAAAGGAAGTGTGGTCTCGAAAAAGAGAAGAAAGGGGAGCAATTATGAGGGTTCTTGGGCAAAAGACGAAGGCAAGGGTAATCCTAAGGAAAAGGGAATGGGGGACTCAAAGATAAAAATCTTCTAGAATAAAGGCAAGAAGGAAGAAGCCCAAGAAGGTTTGAAAACTTAAAAGGGCAGTCACAAGATTCAAGGAACCAAGAACCGCAGGAAAAACAAAGTCGACGGTCTCTTGGGTTTCCTAATTAATGATGACAGTTACGATTTTGGAAAGTAATTGAAAGATGCAATAGTTCTCATTCTACTAAATATTCAAAATTGAGGTAAAAGTCTAGAGTATAAAAGAGGACATGGACTGCGGCATCCATTCATTAGCACCTCCCTCATCTTTATCACCGTTTCCAGCAGCAAAGTAGATAACATCTAACCTCTTTAGACGGTCGAGCCATCCTTTGCTCATAAGCTATTTGCCCTAGGGTTATTCTTGACAAACTGATTGAGATCGGATTGGTATTGCCATCATAGTTCTCGCAAAAGAAACGACTTCACCTCGACCGATCTACCTTTGAAAGTGTTCAGGCATTAAGTTGCTTACTCTCTTTGTCAAATCTAGCAAGCCTCTTATAGTGGCAAGGAATGTCAAGTTCATCATCAGTTTGAAGCGTAACCACCAAACACCACACTAAAGGAGCTCTGAAAAACCCTTGCTGTCAGCAGACCTTGACACTCCCTTGATATTTTTTAATCATTCCTCGCACTTAGCAAGCTAAGGGAGATCTAGCACAACAAGGGAGGTCATAGAAGCTTTTGTTTAAGCCCTTGGCAAACTTAGTTAAAAAATTTCCTCGTGGAAAGCTAGGGGCCTCCTCGAAGCAAAGGGGGCAAGAAAGGGGAATGCAGAATAAAGCAATGAAGAATAAAACAAAGAAGTAAAAAAAAACAGTGACAAAATAGACTGCATTGAAGAACAAAATAAAATGTATTGAGCAGCTTCAGAAACAAAACATGTTCATCGTTTACATAAAAAAATCCTAAGTCTAAGAGCTTGAGGGAGTAGGAGGTAGAGAGCCTGGTAGCTTAGCCGTCAACAATGGATCAACAGATGGCACCTCAGGAAGGCTAACAGTTGAAACTTCAGGAAGGATAGTGTTCGAAACCTCTGAGGAGCCAAGAGTAGGAACCTCATCCTCAGTAAGAACTCTTGGCACCTTAGATCGAGCTCTTGTCACCAGATTAGCAGAAAAAAGGGCAATAGAAGCTGCAGGAACTATGGAGGTCTCAAAACTAGTAATTACAGCAGGGGCTACAGAGGCAGCTGGATAAGGAGGGTTGTCTTGAGCTAGGACCTCAGGAGGAGGGTCAAGCACCCTAGGAGTGGTTTCAGAGGTAAGAGGGGACAAAGAATTATCTTGGGTCGCCTTCCTCTCTGCCTCGACAACTTCACCCTCTGCTTGTTCCTGGTCAAAGGTAAAGTGTAGATCAGGGTAAACCTCTTCAGCTTTGTCTTGAAATGCCACCCACTTTTTGGCCCACTTAGTGGTGACATCATCAGACAGTTTAGCGATAAGGCCATCTTTCTTCTTAGCAGCAACTCTGTGTTCCTCAAGATCGCCCCTAATAGCGGCATTCGCCTCTGCTAGGATATCATACTCCCTCCTCATGCTCTTATAGGAGTTATAAGCTTCAAGAGCATCTCGACTAGTTTTGATCCACCCTTTTGTCTTCACCCTAAGCTCTTCCTCCATCTTCCCTAGTTCCTCCTTGGATCGTTTATTCTCAGCCTCTAAGTCCTTAATGTGGGAGGCCTGCTTATTAACCTGCAATCGCAACTCCTGCATTTCAGACTTGAGCCTGCTATTGACAGAGGTCAGCTCTGCATTTTTGAGCTCAAGAGCTTTGGAAGCCTTTGAAGACTCCTCTAGAGCTTGAATCCTACTCAAAATATCACTACTACGGATAGCCACATAGAATCTAGGAGAACCCCAAAAGCTAAGATCAGTATGACAAAATAAAAATAAATCAAGTTAGAAAGAAAGATGAGAGAAACTAGATGTTTACCTAGGTGACCCCGAACAGCAGAGTAGAAACGGAAGACCCAAGAGAGATGGTAGCAGCCCTCTGGATGTTGGATTCTGGGATGATGGAGGCAATGACCTATGTAGCACGCTTGACATTGCTAATAAGGAAATCCCCACCTGCCGTGACCTTGGAAAGTCCCTCACCCTCAGTTTTGAAGCTTTTTAGAGGCGACTGAGAAGATTCTCCAACTGAGCTAGTGGGAAGAAGCTGGGGAGAGATGTGGGTGATTATTTTCAGAGCCCTCTCAATCTCTGATAGAGAAGGGGAGGTCTGGTCAGGACATTGGTGAAAACTCCCACATGTTTATATTCATATAGTGATATAATTGTTTATTAATTAATTTTCAAATGATAGTATAAGTGATGAGGTATGCATAAATCCTATAGATTTGAAAAGTAGAAATAAATACGAGTGAGACAAATCATTTGTGTGATTAAATATTTTGTAGGTATCAAGATTTATGTGGAAAACCTTGTTAAATATGTATGAGATGGTTTTGGAAAGGTTAGGAATGGATTGAAAATGAGCAACGGGTGAAGTAGGTAAATGTAGGCAGTAACTATCGGTAGTAACTACCAGTAGAAAAACTGTCTAGTATACTCGAACTACCAATAGTCAACAGGTAGTCGATTTTTTAGTATACCCGAACTACCGGTAGTCAATAGGTAGTCGATTATCTAGCGTACCTAAACTACCGGTAGTCGCTGTAAAAATTTAAAATTTTTAAGTCGCGAACAGCCGGTCCCACTTCCACTATAAATACATAATGATACCTCCTTAGCCTTCATTACACCACTTCTAACCCTAGAAATACTTAGAGAGGAAGAAAGAAAGAGAAAACACAACATCAAAAGGAAAAAACAAGAGATTTAAGAGTGATTCAAGATTCAAGCCCTAGTTATTCAAGAGCCAAAGTAGGGGTTTCTTCCATTCTTGTTCATTGATGTTAGGGTTATTATATATATATATATATATTTTGACTCCTAATCATATGTATTTGTTATGAGTTCTTTGTTTATTACTTCTTTTACTATTCTTAACATGTTTTACCCAAAGTTAGGGTTGTATACCCATGAAAACCTTCTTTTTGTTTGAAAAATCCTAGTTTTCAAGAGTGATGGGTTTTTCTCTTGAACACTTCCTTTATTCTTGATTTTGAAACCATAGTGCTTTGTGTTGAGTAATAAAATGATATTATTGTGATCTCTTGCATTTTTCTTAGTTGGTTATTGAAAACGTCACATGCTTAATTTGAAGATTTTTGAGATATGCTTGGAAATTGAGATAATTTGTGGATATTTACATCTCTTGTATGGTTTGTTGCGACGGACTTGAATTGCCTTTAAGAGATGTCGTAGAGTGTAGAGGTTTATCTATCCCAGTGGGGGTGAGATGGTTTCCTACACTTGTAGTGAGTTGTGTTTGGGAATGCAACCACTATTGTTCACTTTAGTTCAAACTAGGGATAATATACTATTCCTGAGAAGGATTTGTCAATGTCATTGGGATGGTATACGCCCTTTTTCAAAGTGTTTGTGATGGTGATGAGTGGACTAAGTATAATCATTGGGTAGATTTCTGAGAAACGACCTACATACCTGAGATATAGATACATTTGAGAATATAAATTTATACGTGAGTTTATTGACGATGGTTTATCATGACTAATGATAAATGGTTTGTACAAGAATTTTTTGGAAGTATGAGATTCCACCAGAACTCGTAGAAATTGTTTATCATTGGAAATGACTTATTTATTGGAACTTGGTTTTTACTGTCATTTAAGTTACTGTTGCTACTTAAACTTGAGATCTGTTTAAATGTCCTTGTTTTATTTCAATGCTATGTATGATAATTGTAAAAAAGAGATCGACCTCTTTTATATGTCTCAAAACCTTGTACGAGTTTGAGAAAAATGTTGCTACTGAGCTTAGGGCTCACCCCCTACAAATACTATCTTTTCATATTATGGCATAGAGGAGGAGACGAGAGTTAACTAGCCGACCCATTGGGAAGCTCCATTAGATGGGGACGTTGAACCCGAGGTGGACATATAGAGCGATAGTTTCTTTTGTACTAAACTAGGAAATTTATTTTGAGATCATGTAAAGTCTAGTATTTTGGTTATTTCACTACAAGTGTAATTTAATTCTTTTGGGAATGTACTTTTCATACTTGACATATTCTTTTGGAATGATGGTGTGGATACTACACATTGTGAATGAAATTTTCTTATTTGATGGATTTATTTAGTGCTCTCATGATGTGAGTGATTTTAGATAGTAATGTTGTCCAAGATGGGTTTTGGGGCGTTACAATTGGCCCTTGACCTCTCCGGAGGAAAGGGTTACCCCTTAAGAAATAAAAGTTTTTGCGATGACTCGAGTACTTGATTGGAGGATAGGGGTCGTCTGAGTTGGAAGAGGAAATGTGGAGGTCAAATCCAACTTTGGAACTTTGAGGGAAATGGCAGAATTACCATCAGCCTTAGCCTCCGCCTTACGCTTGCTCCCACTTCTCCCCCTCCTCAACTGGCCCAGTTTAGTTAGGCGATCCTTCTTAGTTGGCTCCATTAATGAAGAACTTGAAAGCACCATATAGACAGATCAATATAAGGAAAAAGAATAGAGTTAACAGACTAAGAGAAGAAGTGCCACCTGCCGCCTCGTCAGGCACAAAAATAGAAAGAGGAATGAGAGCCTCAACAGGAAGAGGAATGAGAGCTTCCACAGAATGGGAGCAGGAAATTCTGTCGATGACGCAGAAGGCTGAACCCTAGCTCTACAAGGAGCCAAGGTTTGATGAGCTCAGAGTATGGTATAGAATTGCACTTCTCCAATTCTAGTAGTACTTGCTTGTCTTCAGCGCTTAGCTCGGGACGAACACCTGAGAGACAATTTGGACAAAGAAAAATCAGAAAAAGACATGAGAAACTGACCTCAATTGGTTCAACCAAAGGCTTACCCTGGTTGTCAGGGGAAGACCAGGCTCTAGGGATTGGAAGAGTGTCCGCCTTGTCTGTAGGATTATACTCCCAGTGTGAACCCCCTACGAAGAAGATTTTTTTTTTTTTCAGTTCTTATGAGAACTTGGTAAACTAGACATGATGAATTTGGCATTTGCTCGTTTAGAGATGTATAAGAAGCCCTCGAAAGAGGTAAGCTTAACGTTGAAAAGATCCATGAGCAAAGAAATAGTGGGAACCCCGAGTTTGCGAGTCTTAAAGAAAACTAGGAGACCTACCAGGACCCTCTAGAAGTTAGGAGAGAGTTGAGCAGGACAGACGTTAAAATGTTGAAGAACACTTTTGATAAAAGGATGTATAGGAAAGCGCAGACCTTTCTCAAAGGCAACAGTGAAGAAACGGACCTTCTCAGGGAATTGGGAGACGTACGGAGTAAATTCGTCTGGACACCAACATGGGACCTCTGGAGGAAAACTATAGCAAACTTTGATAAGCTCCAACAGTGAAAGAGAGACTTCACTGGGGCCTACGAGCTCTACATGTCTGAAAGCAGATCCTACCCCCGTAGTCGAGACTCCCACATCACTTACTTTGCCTTTACCTTTGTCAGGGTTCTTGGGCCCAACAGAGGAAGTAGATGGAGGCACCTCGGTATTCACCTCGGCATCGATGAAATCAACCCCAAGGAAGTTATCAATTTCATCTCATACATCTCCTAGGTCAACATCCTCTTCTGCATACTTGCCACCCATAAGGGAATCAGAGAAGGGATTGGTTCCGAAAGGAGCAGACATGATTGAGCAAGAGAAAGGGAGATTGAAAGAATGGTAAAGAGGAGGGACGCTAATTAAGCACTCCCTAATAACCCTAGGGTCAGAGCAATAGCTTCCAACACCAAGAATTCATACAGTAGAACCCCAGCCCACAAAGAAAGGAAGAGGAGATAAACAATAGTCTCGGTTCCAGAGATAAAAGAACCGAAAAGCCCAAAAATGAAGTAACCACCTCGAACTCGAGGGATCCAGAACGAAAAAAAGAGGTAGTGAGGGCAAGAGACCTACCTAAGCCTGAAATAAGCAACGAACCACAACTCGGAGAGAAATCAAGGGAAGGGGGCAGTGAAAATCTTCGAATCGAACCAAGAAAGCCTGATTTTAAGTAAAGAATCAGGAAACTTCGAAGTAGAAAGCTAGAATTCGAGGAAAAAGAAACAGTTGTAGAAGTTGAACAGTGGAAGAAGACAGTTCTTGTAGCCGTTTGGGCATTTATAGCTTGAAAGACGTGTGCTATAACGTGCACAGGAATTGAGAAAGTCATGATTGCTGAGAACCAGCGAAGGACAATCTCTACGTGCAAATCATAGTCAACCACGTGCTATTCCAGCTCGATTTTAAAGCAGCTCAGCCCTTATCCAAGCTCGTTTGCACCAAGGGCTAGGGGGCAACTGATGATACTTAGAATAAATCCTAAATATGAGCTCGTGCCTAAAGGTCAAGTCAGGAGGTCAGATGAGGCTCACAGACCTCAGAGGTCTAGAGCTAAAACCCCCTTAGGCGTGATAATAACGGGAATGATAAGGGAACAATTTGATGACAACAGACACCTCCCGAGCGGTAAAAAGCTGGAATCAAGGCATAAAACTCTCAACCGATCAAGATATTCTCCTAAAATCAAGGAAGATTTTACGAGGAAAAGACAAAGATCTCGGCAGAGATCTCACTGAACAAGCAAAAGCCTTATAAATACTAAACAGTGCCTCCAAGTCATAAAAAAGTCCTAGAAACATGAGAAATACGAGGCAAGACAATAATTTTCTCGACACTACACCGTAAAGCATCCCAATAATCAATGAGAAAGAAGGAGCAAAAGCCTCCATTTAAGAGTGGACTAGCTGAGCTTCCATGCCGGTAAACCACTATATTTTCATTGTGTACGCTCCCCTCCCTTGATTTTCCTAGGTATTTCTCAACAATCAACACGAGCCTTGTAGCTCAGATTCATACTGCCTCACACCTTCCGCTCGTTCACGTTAATTTACACCATCAAATTCCATTAAGTTATATGGTCATGGAAATCTCAGGGCAATCAAGGGCCATTTTTTACCAACAGGCCAAAATGTTAAAATAGAATAATGCTACGTAAACATAAAAATTAAAATTAATAATTATAATTATTAAATAAGTAGTGAATTTCAATAAATATTGAGACCCACAATGAATTCAATAGTTGCTATTATTAAGTCTAGTTTATAAGTTCATGTAACATTGCTCTTCTCAATAATGAGATTCGAATTATAATACATATTACTCAAATTAAATGCATCAAATACTAGATCTAAAGTACTTACCTACATCCAAGGATGAATAATTATTTAACTAAAAACATCTTTTATTTTTTTCAAGAATTTTATAGGCAAAATTGTGTGGCGGTTGTAGTAAAATGGTATGCCTAGTTTGGACATATATTAGAACAATGACAAATGTTCATTTTGACTAAAGGTAATATCATGAATTTAGGTTAGAGAATCAATCACTTGGTTGAGGTAAAACGGACCATCATCTATGTCTTTCAAACTTCATACTAAGAGCAAAGTCTTATGCTTTGAATATGACAACAATAAATATTAGAAACATACAATTTTGTATCCATCTTTTTTGAGTGCCCAATAATACGTTTATAAAATAGCTCCAAATACATTACTGTACGTCATAGTGCCTATGGCAAGGCTACATTAGTTCTATATAAACTTTCACATTATTTGAATAGAGATTACAAGATGTGTAAAAACACAACTATCGTCTTAAAATTACATTAAGAAAATACACTACTACTTTCACTTCGAAATATTTTCCACCACCAAATACAGCGAGCGCTTTAGTTGTTCTTTGCAGAGATTTTGAACTGAAAGCCATTGGGAAACTTTAAAATAGGGCCTCGCACAAATTTGACATCCTTCACTTTTGTCCATCTGCAAAAAATAAAATCACAATTGTTATTTCACAGAGTAAAATGATAAAATATGTGCGTGA
>CM042185.1:15491269-15526499 GCA_023539305.1 Ilex asprella | reverse complement strand
GCCACCACACTGTCGCCGCCATCATCGCCACCACCACCACCACCACCACCACCACCATCGCCGCAGCCACCACCGCCCTCGTTGCCACCACTACCACCACGGCCATTGCCACCCACCATAACCATCACTGTCTCGTACCACCACCACTTCCGCCCACCACCTCTCACCCCCACTATAAACCGATACTTAAATTCCTTTATCTCTTATCTATTTTTGTGATTTGATTTTGGATATGAATATGTTTATTGTTTATTATTTTTTATTATATTGTGTCTTCAGGCACAGACAATAACTAGTATATATATAGGTTAATAGATGATAGACATACACCATTCTGCCTATTCCTTCAAAACAAAAATTAATGGAGAAAAAAAAAGGAGACAATGGAGAGCCGAAAACAAAGGAGGAACATATGAATCACTCAAGTGCCACATGGCACATATCCATATTTAGATCAAGAAGCCAAACCATTTTAGATTGTGATGAATATCTGGAGCATTGTTAAATTCGAGATATTTACATCTAAAAGTTTCAATTGACATTTAGTAAGTAATTTTCTACCTCCACTAGTGTTTTCTACTAAATGTATGTTTGTGCTTAAATGTATGGTGTATTTTGATTGTAAATATGAACTAATTTCTGATAGTCACACCATATTTTATTGTATGAATATATTTTTTTTGAAAAATGTGGACTTGGCATGTGAATTGGCATATGCAATGCAATAATTTTTTTTGAAAATAAATTATAATTTTGCATTATTGACAGCATGACATATGATTTTCAAATGGATTGAGAAATTGTTTGTGGAAAGATGTTTTAATTTGACTCTCATTCTAGTTATGATCAAACCCATCCCAAGGGGTATTTTTTTTTGGTGAATATGTAGATGTCATGATCATGATAGAAAATCGACTATAATTTGATCTGATGTCACACGGGTTAATAATGTGACGAATGGACCTAGTAGTCAATGGGGGAGATACATTGTTTAGGATCTAGTTTTGATTTAGGACCTAATCTCACACAGGTTAATGTGACATTTGGACTAGCGGCCAACGAGGGAGATACATGTGGCATTAAGAACCTAGTCACGGGTGAATGTGGCTATAGCCATTAATGAATGTTGAGTGATGGTTTGGTTGTTAAATTGTATGATGCTTGAAGTTATTGAACTTTGAAATGGTTGAAATTTAGGATTGTTTTATGAATTGTTTGTAAAAGTTTCAATCTGTTATTTTGAAATGCATGTCTTGTCCAACTGGTAGAGGTAGACTATTACTTACGAGTAGGAGTGTCAAACGTGTCGGGTTAAACGGTTATGTGTTGGGTTAAATGGGTGACAGGTGAAAAATATGCAAACTCGTATACGACACGTTTAATAAATGGGTGAAAAATCTCAACACGAACATGGTCCATTTAATAAACGATAGCACGATACGACTCGTTTAACCAATTTAATTTTAAAATAAATATATCAAAATTTTAATACTCCAAATGTACTTACCTAAATGGAATTTTAGCCAAATCTCGTAAAAAATTAGACTTGAAAGCTTAAAAAAAAGGCAAGAGGTCATTGCCTTTTTATAAGCAACTCAACCCTCCCATTCTCCTCTCATTTTCCAATGTGGGACAAAAATAAAAGACATTAGTTTGCCTTTGTCTTTGAAATGCCCTTCATCTCTCCCCTCCTTTGTCTTTGAATTACAACGTTACTTTTTTTTTTTGATTTCTTTACTTTTTTTTTTCTTGCTAATTTTTTTAAAATAATTATTAATTTATTATTATATTAATTTTATTTAAACGGATAAATATGTGATAAACGATTTGACAAGTCTCACCCGAACACGATCCGTTTATTAAACGTGTTTGGCGTGTCAACCCGTTTATCACCTAAACCCGTTATGATCACACCAAAACCCGCTTAATTCGTGTCAATTCGTGTTGGTTAATTGTGTCGTGTTAGATTTTGACATCCCTACTTACGAGCCGTCGGACTCACTCAATTTTAACATTTTCAGATATTAAAGGATGGAGACAATTTGATTCGCGGAGATAAACTCGAAATAAACGATGATGCACAAAATAGTCTCGTGCAAGATCAATAATCGAGTGTGTGATGAAGTGTAATTAATGGGTAATTAAAAAAAATCAATGATAGTAATGTAAATATTGAGTTTACACACAGATATATAGTGGTTCGGTTCGAGTGACCTACTCCACTTTGAAAAATAGTAGCGATGGTTGGGGGATCTTTATTGATGAAGTAAGGTAAACAAGAAAGAGAGAGAGCAATGGTTAACTCTGGGAGAGGTATAATAGCTAGGAGAGAGAAAAGTTATGCGTGTGTATAGAGGTGTAGAGGTAGAGCTCCATGTGTTCTTTGTTTTAGAGAGCACTTGCAATTTATAGGCATAGGGCATTGGTTAAGACATTGACTTGATGGCAAATGTACTAATTCTCTGGGTCACAACAAAAGGTAAGTACAATAAAATGTTTCCTTGATATTCGAGAGTGAGTATCCCAATAATTGCTCCTCACATGTTATAATTCTTATTGGACTCCTTTGAACTTGGGCTGGGTTGAATTCTCGATTTGGGCTTGACCTGTCCTTTAACTTATTCAGGCTTACTTGAGTTATTGGACTTAGCCCAGAAGGAACTGGACTTGTCATTTTCCCCCATGCCCCAAGTCCTTGAGGTGTCAAATATTTTGCGGGCATGAGTGAGCCCTTCATCTGAAAAGGTTTTTGGTTTTCCACGGTAGTGACTTTTTTGACTTTTCCATTTTTTTTTGCAAAAATTTGTTCCCCATCTTGGATTGCAATGACGATCGTTCTCTATGTAGGTTCTCCATAAATTTAACAAACGTCCTCTCATTTAGGCTTGGTTCTTTTAGGGATTTAAAGATCTTCCTAAATTTTTTCCCAGTATCCAAGGTTCATAAGACCTTGAAACCCCCTTTTTCACTCATTAAGATAGAAAAGCTAGATGAAGAAGACGAATCCAAAGACAGGGACACCAATGGGGAAAGGTTTGTATCACAGAGTTCTTTGATCCTAGGTAAGTCGACAAGCACACAAGTGGCATGGTGCGAGTCATCGTAGGTGTGATCCGAAAGGGTAACCAGGTCAACATCCTCGGTGTAGAAAATGACATCATTGGAGCATTAGGCAACACTAGCCCCATGGGTGACGTCCTTGGAAGTAGGGGCATTGGGTTATTGGAGACGCTGAGGAGGGAGACCCTAAAAAGGGAGGCACTAAAGAGGGAGATATCAGAGAAGGAGGCGTCGGCCTTATTGGTGGCAGTGCCCTGGGCATCGATGGAGGTGGGGGAAGCTTGGGTAATGCCTTGACGAGCCTTGGACGACACCACACGGAGCCCAAGAGATGCCAGGCCTTGATGAGAGGGGGTGACGCCAACTGGCGCTAGGCAGCACTTTTCTAGGAGGATTAGGCGACGCCAAGTGGCTGGGTGACGCTAGCCTAATGCGTGGCGAACGATGGGTAGGTGGGTGTGAAGTGGGTGGCGTCGGCAAGTATGGACCAGCATCCTAGGTGATGGTGGAGGCTTGGGTTCCATGATAGAGGGCGACGCTGTAGCAGGTGATGGGCAATGCCAACCAAGGCACAAATGAGCTCAAGTGCAGGTCAGACGACAGTGATGGGCTGGTCGAAACCAATGGAGGCTTGGGCCTATCCTCCGCTCTGTGGACTAAAATAAAAAATCTCCCATTAAAAATCACGCAATATTATTTTGGGTCGGTTCATCATGCGAATCTAATAGATACTAGTATTCCCTTGACATTGACCTTGGTTTGGTTTGTTGGCAGGCACCCACTCTGACAAGGTTATTGTGGGAGTGGCTTCTTGAGACATCGAGCAAAGCAAGGGGACTATTGGAGATAATGGTTAAAAGGTGACTTCCATATTCAGCTCTATTGACTGCGATGATTATATCGCTCATATCGTATCTTTGTACTATATCCCTCCTACTGTCATGTGTCGTTGGGCGGAGGAAGATGAGCCAGTGTGTCGTGACTCCTCGGGTGATATTATTCTTTATGAGGATACCTTAAAGGCGGGTTTTAGGTTCCCGATACTTGGGTCCATATGTCGGGTCCTAGGACATCTGTCACTAGCTCCTGTGAGGTTAGCTCCCAACAAGTGGAGGGTGATATTGGCCTTCTTCTCGCTATGGCGGCTAGTTCACAATGTTGACGTCCCTCTCCCTTTCGAGGAGTTTTTGGCCATGTATGTACTTTTAGATAACCCCTTTCCTCATCAAGGGTGGTGTTGTTTCACCCTGAGGTCGAGCAAGTTCATCATTGGGCTTCCTTCGAACTGTCATAGTTGGAAGTCTAAGTTGTTTTTGTTAGAGGCGAGTGGGCCACCCAAGGAGATCGTGACCTGGTGTCTTCGAGGTGGGACACTATCCCAAGGACGATGTTAGGTAAGAATTTCATTTTCTTTTTTACTTCTAGTCGTCACACATCTATTCTCACTATGTGATTGGCTTCTATTTAGTTTCACCCACATTATCTACAGAGCAACAAAGTAGGCTCTAGATAGTTCATGACCATCTTTTCAAGGAATTCTCAGAGATTATATCTGCGTCAGGTTGTCCCAAGGTTTCTGATAGGCCGAAGAGGAAATGTTCCTGATCCTTCCAGCTGACTCTTGATGGTTACGACATTGTAATTTTTTTGTCTCATACCAAGTCTGTAGGTACTTCTATTGATAGGAGATGATGGAGGTTGTATGCATTCCTTAGGGTGGTGTCTTCCCCTCCTTCTTCCAAGAGGGCGAGGTCTGATGCCCTCAGTGTTTCTCGACTGAGGTCTGTTGACCAGGATATTCCCTGAGAGGCAAGACTTGGTGATGCCCTCACTCCATCCCATACTGTGGTTTCATCGCCCTCTAGACTTCACCTCAATATGGCCATTGGGATTGAGACTTTAGTGCGGTCTCCTACGAGGATCGGGGCTCTGCCTGGCCGTCCTACTTGTAGTAGTGGTTTGGTGTCCATGCTGCAAAATGTGAATCTGGCCAAGGAGCGACTGTGAGGCTTTGTGATTGCTGCGAAGATCCAAGAGGTTGGTTCTCGAGGTCTAGAGGGTGTCATCGACACAGCGATGGAGGGCTTCACTTTGGTATGCCCTTTACTCATCTTTGATCTTGTACCTGACTTCCTTCTTTCATGTCATGGCTTTTGAATACCCGTAGGTGGCTGCTTCCTTTCCTTGTTTGTTTTCGAGCACGTTGAAGCTTAGAGAGGTGCTTAGTGGTAAGCAGCGGAGAGACAGGCACAAAGTGCTACTGTGGAGCAGCTAGGCTCGAGAGACAGATGCTAGAGGCTATTGAGGAACAATTAAGGCTAGCACGCGAGAGAGCTGCCACACTTGAGACCGAGCTTCAGGTTTCCCGCGAGAGGGCCGCCTATTTGGAGGCTGACACAAAGGTTGCCTGCGCGAGAGTAGAGATAGAGCTACGAGCGTCTTATAAGAGGGCCGCTATGGCTGAGGCTAACCTTTCGAAAAGCTCTTGAGAAAGCTACTAGGGTAGAGGCTTACTTTATAGAGATGTAGAAGAAGAGAGATGCTGCAGAGAAAGCCGTGGTAGGTGTGACGCCTCAATTTCTCGGAACTGTTACTTGATTAAATCGATCGATAATAAACCACAAATAAATCTCCGAATACAGAACCAAAGCTCTAATTGCCTTAATAAATTTATAATCACAATTTTGCTCTCCAAATACCAATAAAAATAATATCTTCAATATAAAAAGTTAAAAATTATATCAAGATTTGTCCGTCTTTGTTTTTTTAACTGTCAACTCTGACCCTTCTCTCCGAGATAATCCTGAAAAATATTAAAGGTGAGGAATATACAATATGACATGAAACAATATGCTCAATGAGAAAATAAATATGAATGATCAAATGCCAAATAATTCAATCAATGGACAATCATAGATAAAAGAATCAAAAATCTAATTTGATAAGTCACATGACTCAATTTCTATCAAACATAGCCTCATACATGGGTCCTCTTGGTGACATGACAAGTGACACTTGGACATTTAAAATTCATACTTATATTGAACCATTACACCCCTCAGGCCCATAATCACATTTCACCAATTATGCCCTCAAGTACACTTCGTACATGTACCACTCAATCCCAAAGTATTTAGCCCATCATACACGTACAAGTCAACCGATAATATTGATAGAATTTCATATCAATCAGAATAATCAACAAGAATACAAATTTCAGATAATGAAATGACACTATTTGCAAAGAGATTTAAATGACAGGAGCATATTGTGTACGAATCCGTTCCTCAATTCATCAATGACTCTTATAAATGTGAAATTCAAAGTACCATGAATAAAATACTCAAATTTGATAGCTATCTAAAATAAAATCACCGCTCAATTTTTTATCCCAAAATCTCATAAATCTCTCCCTCTCTTCTCCTCTCTCCATTTTTTCTCTCTTTCTCTTCTTTCCTCTCTCTCCCTTTCTTCTCTTTGGTGCATTGCTCGAATGATTAGGGGATGACTATTTATAGCCATATTTTGCTTGGTCCCTAAACATGTTATGGACACTTTTCCATGTTTTTGCCATTCTTTTTTTTTTAATAGACCACATGTCTATTGTTATATATATTTGTGTCTATCTATAAATATATACTCACACATATGTAACACATATATTCTATATGTAATAAATGTATTACTCATATGTTATATCATGATCACAAAATATGACCCATATTATAGTCATTTAACTTGTTTTTACATAAATAATTCATATTTAAAGTCCATTTATTTAATTTAAATTTTTTTAAAATAACTCTCAATTATATAGAATCGTAATTGAAGGCCTAAATTAACGTGTTAACGATTATTTTTATATGAGTCATCACAGTAGGCGCCTTTATTGATTGCTATAAGGAGCTTAAGGGGAAGGTCTCAATAGATTTTTTCGTTTACGACTTTTTTGGCTTTGTCACCTATGAGGCTTCAGGGACTGATGACGAGGAAGCGAGTGAAGATGGGAACGGATCAAGGGGCAGTGAGTGATGTCAAGAGCATGGTATCTTTGTATTTATGTTTTTGTTGCTAGGTCATGTTCTATCTTTTGTAAATGCTTTATGCACTTCTACGAGATACAACTTTATTGAAAAAGACTTGCGGAATTTTATTTCATAATCTGAAGCAAATATTAAATGAAATTGACCAAAATAACAATACATAATCTAAATGGTGACTACTAACTTATACACTCATTGCCTTACCCCCAGCTACTGGTAATGTTTCTTTACGTGCTTTGCATTCCATGGATGGACCAGAACTCTCCCCTCGGAATTCTAAATCTGTAGGTGCTCGGGCTTATGACTTCTGTGACCATGTAGGGTTCTTTCCAATTAGGTGCTCGGTCTTAAGTACTACAACTCTAGATTTCACCCTCGAGTTGTAGTACTTGATCATGAGACGCTTGTATTCTGTATTCTTGAGCATGACTATCTCTCTCTCTCCTCCTCTATCAAGTCGATTGATAGGTCATGGTGCTGGACCCTAAGGAAGTGTATGCCAATCTCAACAGGTATGACCGCTTCTGTCCTATAGGCTAGGGTAAAAGGGATCTCACCCGTGGCACTTCTTAGTGACATCTGGTAAGCCTATAGCACTCTCGGGAGTTTTTTTACCCATCGTTCTTTCACACTCTCTAATCTGGTTTTTAAATTGTAGAGGATGGTCCTAACGACGACCTCCACCTGTCCGTTCGCCTATGGATGGGCTGGGCTAAAGTGGGGTTGCTTGATTTGTAGGTTAGCACAGAAGCTATTAAAGAGTTTGTAGTCAAACTATTTGACTTGGTCACTCACAATGGTGAGAGGTACTCCTAAACGGCAAAATATACTCCTCTATATGAAGTCTTTCACCTTTTGGTCTGTAATCTTGGCTAAAGCCTCAGTTCCTGCCCATTTGATAAAATAGTCCATGGCTATTACTATGAACTTGCACTGGCCCTAACTCATGGGTAGGAGACCTTGAATATCGATCCCCTACATAGAGAAGGGCCATGGGCTCTGAATTGTAATGAGGTCTTTAGGTGTCTATTTGGGTGTAGTTGCGAAGCGTTGACACTTGTCGCACTTGCCGATGAAATCTCAGGCATCGCTGATCATGTTAGGCCAGTAGTAGCCTTGCCTTACTGCTTTGTGGGCTAGTGCAGACCCTCCTGAGTGATTTTCACATATCCCCTTATGAATTTTCTTCATGGTGTAATTGGTTTCCTTAGGGGTATGATGGCAGGGAAATGGAAGTGAATAACTCTTTTTATCGAGTGTGTCACGTAAGATGACATACTTGGACGCTCTCATCCTCTATTTTTTGGCTTCCACTAGGTTGTCTGGGAACACGCCCTCCTCTAAGTAGGCTTGGATAGGTGTTATCTAGTTGACTTCAGAGGATGTACAATTAACATCGTCCTCATCTGTCTTGAAGGTGCTTGACTCAAACTGGTGGCCTGTCAGTCCCAGACCTATGAATATGTTGGCAGAGCGAATTTGGCAAGGGAGTCTGCCATGGAATTCTCCTCTCGGGGCATATGGTGGATTTGGAGGTTGGTAAACCTTTTTAACAAAGTCTGGGACAGTAACAAGTACTCTTGCATCATTTCCTCCTTTGCTTCAAAGTCTCCCTTTACTTGTTTGACTATTAATTGGGAGTCACTATAGGCTGTCAAGCAGAGGGCCTCCATCTCCAACACAAGCTCCAAGCCTAAAATAAGGGGCTCATATTTAGCTTGGTTGTTTGATATAGCAAAGTATAGGGAGACAGCGTACCTCAACGAAGTTCCATAGGGGTTGATTAACACTAGTCCCGCACCGTCGTCCTCGCTGGTGGAGGACCTATTCATATAGAGTCTCCAATCTGGTACAGTAAACGATAACGATGGAGCAAACGGCTCAGGTGGAGTAGGCACATGGGAGTCGGGCACCTCTAGTCTCAGAGTGTGGTCTTTCGGGTCCCGTGGAGCTGTCTCTGAGACGTCAAGTCCTCTCAAGATAATGTCTAGGTATGCTTCATGATGGGTGGAGGTAGTATGTACTGAGCATATGGGTGCAAAGGCACGTGATATTTCCTCACAGGACTCTTGTGGTGGGGTAGACTCAACCACGAAGTCCCTAAGTGCTTGTGCTTTGATAGCCACCCTTGGTTGATACTACACATCAGACACACTTAACTTGATAGCCCACCTGAGTAGTCGGCTGGACACATTCGGATTTCCCAAAATTCTCTTAAGTGGTTGATCTGTAACAACCACGATGGTGTGGCTTTGAAAGTATTGGTATAGACACCTAGCGACGGTGACAAGTGTGAGAGCCAAATTTTCAATCTCCAATTACCTTACCCCTACCCTCGATATGCCTTGCTTACATAGTACAAAGGCTTTTGGATGTCTTCATCCTCACGGACAAGGACATAGCTCACGATATAGGATGAGGAGGAGCGGTAGAGGTATAAGGTTTCTCCCTGTACGACATGAAAGAGCAAGAGTGGTGTGACGAGGTAGGATTTTAGCTTCTAGAAGGCTTCTTCTGCATTTGGTCCCCACCGGAAAGACTTGCGGAAGATTTTAAAACACTTGTCCGCTGATTTTGTGACAAACCTGTTGAGGGCTGTTATCCTCCCATTAAGGCATTGGACCTCCATTATCGAGGCTAGGTCCTTCATCTCCAAGATGGCTCTAATCTTGTTTGGGTTGGCTTTAATGCTCCTTTTGTTGACCATGAAGCCTAAGAATTTTTCTAAACTGTCATCAAAGACGCATTTTTTAGGATTCAACTTTATCTTGTAGCCTCTCAATATATTAAAGGTCTTTTAAATGTGCGTCACATGGTCTGCTGCAACCATACTCTTTACCAATATATCATCTACGTAGACCTCCATGGTCTTCTCGATCTGAGTCTTGAACATCTTGTTCACGAGGCGCTGATATGTGGCTCCAGAGTTCTTTAGTCCAAGAGGCATCACCTTGTATTAGTAGGTACCTTTTTGGGGGTGATGAATAAAGTTTTCTCTTGGTCTGGAGGAAACATGCTGATTTGGTTGTATCCGAAGTAAGCATCTAGAAAACTCAAGAGCTCATGTCTTCTAGTGGCATCAATAAGGAGATCGATGCATAAGAGAGAGTAGCTATCTTTGGAGCAGGCTTTGTTGAGTTCCGTGAAGTCCACGCAAAGGTTCCATTTCCCATTGGCCTTTGTAACCATCACTACGGTTGATATCCAGTCTAGGTAGGCTATCTCCCTTACTGACCTATTCTTCAGTAGCTTCTCCACTTTATTTTCCATGGCTTGGCCTCTTTTAGGGCACCGCCTGCTCGTTGCCGCTACACCTCTGCCCTTAATAAGTAGCACAAGGCTTGCCTGCACTTGTACTCAAATAGCGCCCTACCATCGCGATCAGCAGAATGCATCTTGAGCAGTGCTTCACCCAAGATGCCCAGTGTAGCACAATACAATGCACACCCAAGCGGCCCTGCATAGCGGGATGCTCGACCAGCAGGTTCGCGCGCACAACAACGCCTAGATGGGCGCCCAGCATCAAAGCAATCTGCTCAGTGCCCAACACCAAAGGAGCGCCCAAAGCTCTACTCGCCCACTATGCAACCAGCAGAGTGGCGCCCAACCAGCCTCCTTGGGCGCCCAGACTCCCTCTAGTGATAAGAAAGGCGCCCAGCTAGCCTCCTTGGGCGCCCAGACTCCCTCTGTGCTCAGAAAGGCACCCAGCTAGCCTCCTTGGGCACCCAGACCCCCTCTAGTGCCCAGAATGGCGCCCAACAAGCTCCCTCAGGCGCATAGACCCCCTCTGGTGCCCAGAGTGGCACCCAGGCCACTCCCTCTGGCCCCCAGGCCATCTCAGGCGCCCAGATTGGCGCCCAGACATCTTTCAGGCACCCAAAACACCTCCAACTCGCCCAGGACATTGCCTGCTCACCCACCATGACACCTATCAGTGGAGCTTGGTGAGTTTGATATCCAGTACCAACCAAGGGCTGCCTTCAGAGCATAAGCCCTAACAGAATTTCATTGCTGAGCTAACACAAACAGAGGTCGAGAGCAATGAGATTTCCACCTCGCCTAACAAGAAGATAACTGATGAGGATAATCAAAAGCCTTATGAGGACCTCCAGGCACTTAGATTGGACGTCCAGGATATTCCAAGAGCCCAGACCATCATGTCAGGCGCCCAGACCTCCTCATCAAACGTCCAGGCCATTCCAAGCACCCAGATCTCCATGCCTGGTGCCCAGAACTCCTTCCCAGCTGCCCAGGCATCTCCCCTAGGCATCCTCTGGAGCCCAAAAGTGGCGCCCAGACAGCTTCCACTAACGCCCAAGTAGTCCCTCCAGGCGCCCAGGCTCCCTCTGGCGCCCAAGCACTCTCTGGCGCCGATCACTTCTCTGCAGGCGCCCATGCATTGCCTTCTGGCGCCCGGACCCTATCTGGAGCCCAGACTGGTGTCCAGACACTCCCTGGTGGCCAGCTCGCCTCATCAGGCACCCAGGTTTCCTCCTCAAACGCCCAAAACAGTGCACCTGCTCCCTGCTCAAAGTTTTGACCATAACTTTTGCTCCTTAACTCCAAATGGGACTTATTATATACCAAATCCAAGCTCTTGACGAGGGGTTAGAAGAAGGCATTTTGGCCTTTCAAAGTTTTTTTAGTTGTGCCGGTCAGCCGAAAAATCAAACTTAATTAAATATCCCTTTCTTCAAGTTTCCTAGGACACAGGGCATTGGGGGACAAATGATGGGTCAAGCCCAAAGGGCCCAAAATCATGCTGAAGCTCAGTTGCAATTAAAGGCTCAAATTTATGAAGGCCCAGCAGACCAAATGAGATCCAAGCCCAATCAAGCTCACCAAGGAGCTACCTCAACTTAGCTACAAGATCTAGAGAGCACTCAAGACCCCTTACCTTCTCTACCACCTTGGAAGCAGTCAACATTGACCGGGTTTTATGGAGAGCTCCTCAACGACCACACCCGTTGAGGAAAATCCGCAAATCCCACCAGAATAACTGAGTAATTTTCATTTAGTAGCTCTATTCTATTGGAGACTGACTATAAAATGTAAGCCCCACCAATGCTTGGGAGAAAACACACTCTACAGAGCATAAAACTCCTTTCCCTTTCCAATCTGTAACTCTCCGTTCTCGTTACTCACCGAAATCAATAAAATACCGGCAACCCTTTGCCATTCAAAAGTGGACGTAGGTCATATTGACCGAACCACTATAAATCCTCCCTTTCTTTTTACTATAATTGCTATCTTAATTTCTAAATTATTTGACTTTTGGTGTGCAAGGTCAATTTTGTGCATCATCAGAATTCATATCTTTCAACAAGTATTATTTATGTTAATTATCCGTTGTGCAAAACTAACATTATATTCTAATCGATTATCTAAACATTGTGGTTTCGTTATTTCTTTGAGTTCTCATTTTATATATCGTGGAGTGCAAAAAATATTTTTATGATTGGTGAATTACTTCGGACCTTGTTGATACATGTGTCAGGAACACTCGGTAGCATGGTAATGGTAGTGAGATGTGATTGTGGCCCTGTAGGGTGTGTGATGGCTGGGATGTACTGTGTAATGCCTAACTTGTTATTTTGACGAATCTAGTACGAAACCATGAATAATTTGAAAAGTTGGAGAATTGAGTTTCGTATGATTTTTATGAAGGAATTTTTGTTAAATGCTCATTTTATTTATTGATTTTGTGGTTGATTGTTCGAGCATCCTGTCATCTTGTAATTCTGTATGCTATGTTATAAATTGCTTATTGGACTTCTAAGGTCACCCCCATTTACTCCTCTTAGATGGGGCTGTAACTTGGGCGAGCTAACTCAAATTCAACCCTAACTCAACTCCGAAAAATATGGCTTAGGTTGAGGTTTTCAATACTTTGGTTGGGCTTGGGTAGAAAAACACCAACTCGAGCTGAATTCGGAAACTACCCGAGTTGAGGTCTCAGGTTAGTGAGTTCAACCCCGATATATAAATCGGATTCAACCCGAACACATTTAAAAATAAATATATAAATCAATATAGCAATATAACACTCTAACTTATAAGATAAAACACTAGGGATCAGTTTTCTGGTCTTATGTTAAACATTTGACTATTATGTCTTTATGTTAAACATTGATTTTTATGCTATGGTTTTTATGTTAAACATTTCATTGAAGTTGTTGATTGTTACTTTTGGTGGAATACTATATAGTATGTAACAGGTTTAGAACAACGTGTTAATTTCGAGCTTGAATGAATCCAACTCGAATTCGAACCCAAAATCAGCCCAAATTATGTAACCCCAACCTAACCCAACCCAACCCAAATTCTAACCCAAAATTTTTCAAAATTACATAACCTGGATTCATCCTGAGCTTGCTTGAATTAAACTTGGGCAATACTTGGGTTAAGGTCGGGTTAGAGTTGAAAATTATATACTTAGGGTTGGGTTATGGTTGACCTCTCAATCTACCCAAGTTGCACCTCTACTGTCAGATGCAGCTGAAAATTAATTGAAAATTGAAAGATGATCAGGTCAATTGAGGAATTAGAGACTTCGAATTATTGATTCATTGGAGAAATTTTACAAATTTGAGAGTGGATTGAACAATTGTAATGATTTTAAAGTCTAGGTGTTTCTATTTTTATTGAGTGAGGACTTTAGTGTTGTGTATGGATTGAAATTGATGGTAAATTAGTTCACACACCAAATCCACAGGAATCGGGTTCAGAGCGTGATAGCACCTATATAGGCAACATTACTCTAAAATAATTGCACAACCACTTTGTTCTCTATTTTGCTCTACATTAGGAGTACGCCTTAGTTTAAGCAATTGTCATCTACTGAACTCTAATTGTGTGTTTGGTTTGGTAGATGAAAAAATAAAAGGATTAAAAGTAGGACTTAGAAGGAATAATTAATTCCGTCCTTTGTGTTTGGTAGGGAGGGATATAAAAGTGGAAGGATGGGGAATGATGAAAAAAATATAGATACATTTTTTATTATTATATCTTAAATACATAATATGTAATAAATAAATCTAATATAGACATATGTTAAAGAATATATAGGTAAATAACAAACATTTTAACTTACATCATCAACTTTTTATCTTTTTCTCTCAATTTTTGGAGCGAATGATTTTGATGAGCTGAAAAAAAATTAACCAAACAAAGCATAAACCTCACTGATAAAAAAAACAACGCATAAACCATAATTGAAAATTTTGGCCTTTTATTTTCAAATTAATAGCAGTGGGATCCAAGTAATAATTCTTCTATAATTTAAGGAATGGATGCTTATTTAGCCAAATGTTGCGTGCTATTTTTTTCTTACTTGAAACATCTGACATCGAGTGGGGCATCTAATATACATATTAAAAGCTTGGGGACCCAAAAGAACAAATAGAATAGTGAACCCATAGTGAGTCTAAAAACATATGTTGGGGAATAAAAAATGTCCTTTGTCCACGGTAGTTATAAAATCTATATGGTCAGTCTTGATGTCTCTTTTCTATTAATTGTTAGAATAATATTCTGGACAATATATATGTACATCACCTCACCTATGTCATACTACAAT
The DNA here is from genome assembly GCA_023539305.1 of Ilex asprella. Taxonomy (NCBI): domain Eukaryota; kingdom Viridiplantae; phylum Streptophyta; class Magnoliopsida; order Aquifoliales; family Aquifoliaceae; genus Ilex; species Ilex asprella. The sequence continues at coordinate 15,511,817 of CM042185.1, read as the reverse complement.
CACAATTATTGAATATTTAATAAATTTTGTGGTACAAAAAAGTGGTGCGTGGCATTGTTGTATGTAACTAGCAACGACAAAAGAGGAATTCAATACTGTGACAAAAAAAAGTGCTGCTAAAAGTGTTAGAAGTATACTTTTAAGAGGTGTAACGAGTGTGTTTAGGAGTCTCATGATCTTATTCATTAGAAGTATACTTTAAGAGGTGTAACGAGTGTGTTTAAGAGTCTCATGATCTCATTCGTTAGTGAAAACTTGTCGAAATAGTCTCTATATACTCTCTTTTGTACCCCACCATTTTTTTGACCAAAAAAAAAAACGAAAAGAGAAATTCCATAACATGACAAAAGAAGAAAGACTAAAGCCAGCAGCACACACTCGTTTACTTTTCCTTGCCCAACAACATTCGAATTCAAATAAAGGCAAATTGCACTTTACAGTGTTTTTTTTTAACAAAACATTAAACTTCACAGTATGAAATATATAAAAAAAAATTATATTTTTAAATAATAAATTTGTCAAATTTCATCTTAAATGTATTAAAAGTATTATAATATAACAATTTTATTTAATTTTTATTGTTCATTCCATCAACATCAATGATAAATTTTTATGAAATAAGTAACAAACGAAAGAGTTATATTACAATACTTTTAACACATTAAAAGCATAATATAAAAATTTTAATCTTTAAAAGTACAAAACAAGAATTCTTAAATTTTTTAAGGCGCAAAATGTAATTCTCCCTTAAAATAAAGAGACAAGTTAAGTTGCCGGTACATAAGAACCCTTTTTTTAGTATATTACATATTCTCCATCATATTATTTCGACCTTATTTAAATTATATCAATTGGATTGATAATGATGTTTATTTAGAGCTGAGACCCACTTTAATTCAAATGCTAAGGAACAATATTATTTAGACATAATTTATTAATTTAATGAATTATTATAATTAAATTGACAATACACATCAATATTAATTAGGACCCATTTACAATTAAATAATTATGATAGATTATGTAGACGAATTAAGTAAAACAATTAGTTCAAAACAGTAGTATTGATGACTAATGTGCATTAGGTTCCAAAATCAAGTTTCATAATCACTAGATTTACTCACTCCGGCTAAATGCGAAAGTTTGACCCACTAACCAATGATATCAGCAGCACACATTGTACTAAACAAACGTAATAATGAAGAATACAGAAAGCATTCTAGTAAAGAGTAATGTAGCATTGCTCTTCTAGTAAATCCACCAATTTATTTGTTATGTTTTTATTGAATAATCACACCAAGTATCATTATTACTGTTATCCCTAATATTTTTTTCCTTAGTCAGAGCCAACCACCTTATCGAATCTTTCTGTCCAGTGATCAGCAGCCAGTTATGACTAAATGAGATATCAAAATATAAAATTGATCTTAAAAGTTTGGAAATTAATATTTATACCTAGCAGAAGTCTATATAAAAGTAAGAGCATTACTTTCCTATCCACCACCACCTTCACCTTGCTCTCTTTGTTCCACCATTGCACTTCTTCTTCTCCTTGTATAAACCCCAATTTTGGTGTCTGTACACCTGGAACGACAAGTCGAATATGTTGTCCGCCGGGTTGTGTGTGGTGGCAGCACTGCTTGTCATCTGTGTCACTCACTGGATCTACAAATGGCGGAACCCAAAGTGCAAAAATGGAGTCCTCCCTCCTGGTTCCATGGGACTTCCATTCATTGGGGAGACCCTTTCTTTGATCGTTCCCAGCAACTCTCTTGCCCTGCACCCCTTCATCAAAAAGAGAATTGAAAGGTAATACAACTCAGTTTAGTGTGTTCCAACTGATCATGACTCATGAAGCATTGCATGTATTCCTCTGCTGCTTGTTTTCAGTGTTTTTATCATTTCAAAGAGGGAGGGAGGGAGAGACAGAGCGAGGGAGGTACATAAGCAATTGTTTCGAGTACTGGGTTCCGAGCTACATGGAAAGCGCACCAATTTTATGTTTCCGACAAATTCTGGATACATTTTCTAATTATTCATGTGTATTTATGATTTTTTTTTCTAGTATTATAGCAGCACATGAATCTGATCTGTTGTATTTGATGAAAATAACTTGTAATAGTTGATATAGAAAACTCTTCTCCTAGTTTTTGGAGGAAAGGATTACAGCTTAACTAATATGCATTTTCTCCATTGAAATTTCAGATATGGACCTGTTTTCCGAACAAATGTGGCAGGCCGCTCCCTCATTGTAACGACAGACCCTGAATTCAACTATTTCATTATGCAACGAGATGGGAAGTTAGTGGAATCGTGGTACTTGGATGCATTTGCTAAAGTTTTTGCACAATCTGGAGAGATTCAACCAGATACTGCCTACATCCATAAATATGTGAGGAATACCGCTTTGCGTTGGTTCGGCGTGGAGAGCCTCAAAGATAGGTTGCTTCCTCAGATTGAAGTATTGGCTAAGAAAACTATTGCCAAGTGGTCAAGCAAGGAATCAATTGAAGTGAAAAGCGAGGCTGCAACAGTAAATATCTTAACTTATGCATGCACTCGCTAAGTAAACCATATGCTAAGATGCTAGGTATGATACTAATATTTCTAAGTTTCAACCCACAGGTGAGTATAGATTTTGGTGCACAACAATTGTTTAGCTATAATCCCGAAAAATCGCCAGAGCAAATAAGCGAGTTGTTTAAGGACTTGATACAAGGACTCATGTCCTTTCCTTTGAACATCCCAGGAACTATGTACCACAAGTGCATAAAGGTAATAAATTTTATTTCTACTAAAAGGTACTAATTTTCAACAAGCCTTACAGTCATTGACTCTTAAATTTTTATCAGAATCATAAGAAAGTATTGGATATGATGAGGGTTGAATTGAAAGAGAGGCGTATGTCACCTGATTCTCGTTATGGAGATTTGCTCGATCACATCATGCAAGAAGCGGATAACGAGAAGTTCCTGACAGAAGAATTCATAGTTCAACTCATGTACAGTCTTATCTTCGTCTTTTCTGATTCCATATCAACAACGTTGGCATTGGCTGTCACATTACTTGATGAGCATCCTTTGGCTTTACAAGAATTAATTGTATGTATATTTTTTTTTTCTGATGTTTTGTTTTTCATTTTGGGTAAAACTTTTAAATAGAACTAGAGTTTTTAATCATACGGTTATAACATGTGTGTTCATTTCTCAGGCCGAGCATGAAGCTATCCTAAAAAACAAAGAGAACCCTAATTCCCCACTCACATGGAACGACTATAAATCAATGACTTTCACTCTTCAGGTCAATTTGACAATCTCAATATAATCTTTCTTGTGTGAAAAAGTTACACTTGCTTATGCTCACGCGAGAGTTGATCTACTCATTACAGGTAATCAATGAAACTCTTAGGTTGGCAAACATTTCTCCAGGACTATTTCGCAAAGCAACTGAAGATATCCAATTCAAAGGTACATAGTCATAGGAAATTAGCGATATATGTATCTTATGATCATTACAAGAGGTTAACCAACAATAATATATTTGTAGGATATACAATTCCTGCCGGGTGGCCAATATTAATTGCCGCTCCTGCTGTGCACTTGAACTCCACCAAATACGAGGATCCACTTACATTCAACCCATGGCGCTGGAAGGTACAAATTAAATTTGTATCATGAACAGCTTAGGATTTATTTTGTTTTACCTTCCAAAAGAAAAAGAAGTATTCATGTCCTTTCAGATTTTCTACATGATTATTATTAATATTTTCAACAATTCATTTTCTTGTGTTTGTTTTGTCTTACATGAAATAAAGGAGCTGCAATCAAGTTTTATAACCAAAAGTTTCATGCCGTTTGGGTTCGGTTTGAAGCAATGCGCAGGAGCAGAATATTCTAGGGTGTTACTGTCAACTTTCCTTCACACCTTGGTCAGCAAATACAGGTAATTTAATCTTGTTCTAGATTTATTCTCATTTACATATTTTATCATTTTATTCTGAGGAATAACAATTGTGATTTTTTTTGGCAGATGGACAAAAGTGAGGGATGTCAAATTTGTGCGAGCCCCTATTTTAAAGTTTCCCAATGGCTTTCAGTTCAAAATCTCTGCAAAGAACAACTAAAGAGCTCGCTGTATTTGGTGGTGGAAAATATTTCGAAGTGAAAGTAATATTGTATGAAAGAAAGATATTGAGTGTATTTTCTTCATGTAATTTTAAGAGGAGAGTTGTGTTTTTATACATCTTGTAATCTCTATTCACATAATGTGAAAGTTTATATAGAACTAATGTAGCCTTGCCATAGGCACTATGACGTACTGTAATGTATTTGGAGCTATTTTGTATACATATTATTGGGCACTCAAAAAAGATGGATACAAAATTGTATCTTTCCAATATTTATTGTTGTCATATTCAAAGCACAAGACTTTTACTCTTAGTATGAAGTTTGAAAGACATAGATGATGGTCCGTTTTACCTCAACCAAGTGATTGATTCTCTAACCTAAATTCATGATATAACCTTTAGTCAAAATAAACATTTGTCATTGCTCTAATATATGTCCAAACTATGTATACTGTGTTACTACAACCACCACATAATTTTGACTACGAAATTCTTGAAAAAAATAAAAGATGTTTTTAGTTAAATAATTATCCATCCTAGGGTGTAGGTAAGTACTTTAAATCTAGTATTTTATGCATTTAATTTGATTAATATGTGTTATAATTCGAATCCCATTATTGAGAAGAGCAATATTACATGAATTTAAAAATTAAACTTAAAAATTAGACTTGATAATTAAAATTATTAATTTCATTGTGGATCTCAGCATTTATTGATGATGATGTAAAATATGGTCTTGTACAAAATCAACAATCAAGTATATCAACGGGTGTAATTAATGAGCAATTAACTAGCAATCAATGACAATCAAGAATTAAAACAGTAAATAATAGATTAACACACACATATATATAGTGATTCAATCTGAGTGACTTAAGTCCACTCTCAGGAACGGCAGCAGTGACCTGTGATATTTTATTGACGACGTCGCTGGGAGAGTTACTTTGGCTTGGGTTACAATACTTTGGGGGAGACAGAGAAAGAGAGAGAGATAGTACAATGTGTGTAGGAAGGTATAGTGTGTGTAGGAATCTTGTAGAGGTCTCAAGGTCATCAAAATACTTGTCCTCTATGGGAAGAAGACTCACTTTATATAGGCTTAGTGAGGCGGTGACGTGAGAAAATTTTTTTTTACTATTTTGGTAAGTGTAGTTATGGTAGGAGATCTCCGTGTCTATCCCGATGTTTTCTCCCCTCATACTTTTATTCTTTGGGAGGAGGACTCTCAGCTGGATTAAGGCTTAATCTTAATCTTGGGTTTGAATTGAAACAGGCTTGGACGTTGGAGTCAAGAGGACTAAGAAGGACCAAGGGGAGCCTTGGGCGGCGCCTGACTTGGGTGACCCCTAGGCAACGCCCTTTGCTTCCTCTCATGGGCGTTGGCCCTCTAGTGCTTTGGACTTTGATACCTTGGACTTCTATTGATGGGTTGACTTAGTTTTGATTGGACTTTTCTCTGGGTTTCCTCGATTTATTTAAATTGGACTTGACTTAGTCAAATTTGGGCTCGTCAATTGAGACTCACTACCTATTCAATAATTATGATCGTCAAATCTAACTTTTAAGTTTATGTAGTATTATTCTATTGCAACATTCTGATTTGTTGGTCAAAAGGGGCCTTGATTGATGACTTCCATGACCATAAAACTTAATGGAATACAATTCTATTTAGTGTTAGGCAATGGGAAGTGAGTATCAAAAGTGACACATGGATGATGAAATGAGAATATATGCTTTTAACCAAATTCTCGAAAATAATCTTGAAACCTCCTTTCATTAAATGATATCATCGGGAGGAAAAAAAAAAAGAAATAAAGAACTAATTTCCTCAGACAAAATTTCTTAATTTTAGTACGAATTTATGTATTTATAATTTCTTTACATAATTGAATTAGATAGCCATATATAAAAATTTGAATTTGTGGTATATGGAATGAATTTTGAGAGATTAATTCCAAGTATTAAATGTACACAAAATTCTATATTTGTTTAAATTGTGAACTATTTATATAGTTTCATATCTGAGTTTTATCCAAACCCTAGGATCAAGAGTCCTATTTTTTTAAAAAAAAAAAATTAGAAAGCAAAACATGGAGTGAAGGCTTTGATATATTCAAATCACAATCTTTAGAAATAAAAGAGAATAACCTACAAACATATCAAATGCAAATAGTTTGGCAGAACTATAGGAAAATCTTGAAAGTATATGCCAGGAGTTTGGCAGAACTAGATGCCAATACTAATCTCCAAAACAAATTATGTATCATATCGAAAGTAATTTATAATCATAAATCTTAATTTGATTTATTTAAGGTCATTATTTGAATAAATAATAAAATTCAATACAATCATAAAATAAGAAAATTATACGTAGAAAAGTCCAGTGGCATCCCATCAAAATGAGCACCACTTAGTTCTCATTGACTAGAGACTGGAAAGGGACATCACACAACACTCTTCATTTGCAATTGCAGGCTGCAAAAGACTTGAAGAAGGTGGCAAAATAGACCAAACCTGTTTCAAAGTCGACCAAATTTGCCCCTGTGGTTGTGCATTTTCCATGTTTTTTTTCCCAAGACACTAATCATGTGGCATCCCTACCAAATGTGGGTCATCACCTGACACAGTGGTAACGAAATAAAAAAAGGAAAACAATAAGTTTGTGTTTTTAATGTATCAGTCAAACAAACATTCTTCGATACAAAAGGAAAGTAAGAAACACTCTCTCAAATATTATTGATAAAATTGATTGAACTAAATAGAATTATAGGACATAAGATAATTCTCATGAATTTTCTAATCTTTAAAAAATTCCTAAATCTCTAATTTTAGAAAAAATAATTAAAAAAGAAATATACATATTTTTTTTTGTAGTTTAGGAAAATCGTCATACTTTATAAAAGTAAGCATTAAAGGCTAAATTATAATATTTCTAACTAAATTCTAACCCTAAAAATAATAATAAAAATCAGAATTGTTAATTCTAGTTCTATATCAGACCCATCTCTTTTAAAAACTTTGATCCTCCAATTTCCATTGCTCGAAATTATTCGGTGTGTTTGCATTTGACGAGCCCAGATCCAGAACAGGCTTGAGCCCACTCCATGGGTTAAGCCCAAATTATCAAAAGTATGCTCGACTTAATTCATTGTCTCAGTCTAATCTAAAGTTCAAAAATCCAGGGAAAGTTAATTCATATGAGAGAGCAACTATTATTCCAAGACATTGCCTATCCCCAATTGTATATATCCTCCCTGATAAATTTGTAATTTGACATTCACGTTATTGTCATAGTTAGGGTTATGTACCTATAAATTATAAATCCCTTACACAGAGGGATAAATCTTACAAATTTCACTTTAAGCGTATTCTTGCTCTTTCTCTATTTCTCTCTTTCTCCTACTACCTTGTACTCTTTCATTAATAGAGTTTTTCAACCATTGTTACTGTATTCATTGGTTAGATCAGCCAGACCCATCCACCCAATCTTTATCTCTTTTTATTAATTGCTTTACACAATACATTCGACTGATTTGATCGTGTATAGTCAACTTTGTGCATCAACAGTATTTATTTGCATTTATCTTATACTTGAAATTAATCTTTTCTATTACTGCATAGATTCTAAAAAATTATTTATCTGTCTTTGCTTATGGAATAACAAATCTTACAAAATATGTGGTAGAAGACTGTATACTAGCACCAATTGTCAAATCAAACTTGCTCACTACACAATATTTTTCCAAACTTTCATAGATTCAAATTGCTCACTCATTGACTGTCTCGAACCGTTAAGATAATCAGGAAAATTACCACAAATATTATCTTCATCTAACAACGCAGAAGTATCAATTTCAAATTGCCGCTGAAAATTGTCAAAATAAAAAATGTAGAGAAAATCAGACATAGCACCAACTCTTCGTTCCTCATCTATTCTGTCTGCACAATATTCTTCTATAATTTGACTTGATATATCATCCCAACTTTTGCCTTTTTTTCATCGATTTTATCAAGTTCACATGTTTTGGCAATGACGAAGCCATGTTATGGCCTAGGGGGGCCTCAAGTTTCTAAAATTATGTTTAATCATCTCAAATTTTAAAAATAAGCTTTATAACTCTAAAATGATGCTTTGATTTCATATTACGTGGCCCTCTCCAATTTTAAAATTTATACTTTATACCTTTACATTTTGATCTTGACTTTCTTTAATGCATTGACTATTAATTTGAATACATTCATCCAACTTTTTCGGAAGATGCAGTGAAATAATAAATTTTAGTTTTGCTGGAGAGATTATCATATAAAACATTATCATAATTTGTCGATTGTTTGATAAATTAATCTCAAATTGCTTTACATCTAAATTTGACAAGTTTGAATTATTTTTTTTAATTTTATTAAAAATAAATAATTCTAGAATGTATTGTATAAAAGTTGATTTCAGTATATTTTATATAATTAGGAATTTAGCATAACGATAGCTCATGAAATATTCCTCCATTAAAAAGAAGATTTCTAGTATGTCCCTATTTGCCCTCCTCAAGTAATAATCCTGGCTCCATCCATGTGTATCAAGTTCAACCATAGTTACTTCAATTGCTTCCATAGTGACTTCAATTGCTTCCCTATCACTATACTTGTTGCCTCCCGGATCGATATGCGCTCACCATACTTGTATTCTTTATCTTTATAAACATCATTATATGAAAGTGCAAATCTCGCTTTTAACAATCTCTTAGATTTTTTTGCCAATAACTGGCACTTAAATTTTACATATTCCCACAATTATAAGACATACCCTTTAATTTAAATGCCACTAACTCCACTTTTCTCTGCTCGGCAGTTTCATGATAATTAAAAAATTATTCTATTTTGGCAAATGAATTTTAAAAATCTTATTTATGAACATAAACATCAAAACTGGGTAAATTGAAAATTTTTCATAAAATAAATTTATGGACTTATAACCATATCCTCTATACTGATAACCATCAAATATACATGCGACATGCACTTCATTATCATCACTAGACTTTGCATCACAAGTATGTTGTTGTATGGTGAGGATCGGATTGAAATCTCGGATAGGTTGAACACGAGTTTTATTGTTGTTGAGAAACTGATTTTAATTTAGATCCTGGTTTGTTTCAAGTGTTAATCGAGCAATCGGATCATGTAACTCAGGATTCGCTTGTTGGATACCTCATCGAGAACTAAATAACTCAACTTTAAGAAGAACCCTTCCACATGACATGATCACCAGTATAGAAAGAGTTACCACCATTTAACTGATTAGAAATCATTCCAGGCCAAGACTTTGATACACAAAGAAATCATTGATTATTCATGTGTTGAACAAATATATAATACTAAATCCATAGGAAAATAAGAGAAACTCCCTAAATTTGTATTGGTGGAATTGATTTAACTAAATAAAAATCATAGTATATGTGAAAATTTATAGGAATCTCAAAACATTTAAAGGTTATTAAAACGGATCTAAATCTCTAATTTTAGGAAAGTTACTATATAGAATAAAAACAAATGCCTTTTGTAGTTTAGAAAAATTGGCCTAGTTTGAAACTAAATATTATATGCTAAAATAGGATATTTCTAACTAAATTGTGACCCTAAAAATAATAATCCGAATAAAAAAAATAAAATTATTAATTCTCATGCTACATCATCACCTTGACCATTTGGGTGGGGTGGAGGTGGGCGTGAGGACTTGAGAATATACACGGAAATGAACATACGTGAAACAAAAAGAATCACAATTAATTGAGTTTAATCTAGTTAGACACTCCTGATTTTCACAAAATTTTGACAACCAAAAATTTAAAGGGTCATTTAAAAGCATTCACCATGCTCGGAATCTACGATATATCAATTTCTTTAACAACTAAAACCTATTTTTATTGCAAACAAAGAAATCAACTATTTTTTTTTTAAAATTCTGATAATTAATCCAATAATGAAAAAATAGTTATTTGACTCGCATGGAATCTCAAACTTTCGACATTCGTTACACACCAAATCAATAAATTATATAGAGCAAAAACTTTATTAAAAGACAACAATTAAATTAAAATAATAAGTCATACATTAAAAAAATTGGATCGAAACAATACCGGAATTTATTGAAAGATTCTCCCTAACTTTAGTTAGAGATTTAGCAATCCATAAGAAACTTACAATAAAAACTATGAAAGGGGGGTTGAAGAATGAATGACCCTCCCAAAGGGTTTACACCAATATATATAGGCATTGGGGGTACTAAAAATCTAGTTGACATCAAAGTCTAACATTACTAGCTAGTATCTGTCGTCGCATATAGACGCGTGGTTCAAGCCGTCTGGACATACCTTGTTTCCTTGGCCTATTTGTCAATCGTGACTAGACGCATGTTTTGGACTGTCTGGACACACTTTGTATTGACTCCTGCTATAGTTCTCGGGAAATCCAATTCGGACGCTCTTCCTCAACCGTCCGGACGACTGTCTTCAATCCTCCCTTGTGCAGCTATATTAGTGATAAAATATCAAGTTTTTACCTCAAATTTTGGATCTTTGAATACGTGCTCGATTATATAATTCCAATCATCCTTACTAACTTTTTTGCAGGGTTTAGTTTTTGGGTTCAAGCTAGCTTTCACCAATTGTTTATAGTGACTGTGCATCTTAGAACGATGGTCACTATACAAACGAGCAAACTTAACTTCAATGTTTTTCCGAACATGTTCTGACTCATCGTATTCGACAATATCAAACCTTGTCTATACGAAAAAACAGTACATCATTTTGAACAAAAACTATGATATTAATAATGAATATAATAAAATAAGTATAATTATCTAGAGGAGTGCAATGATAAGGGCACGCATGTCATCAGACAAATCCTTCCATAGAGTCACAGTAATTGAGACGAAAGCCCTAGCCAAGACTCCCATCTCATTAATGCAACATTGTGCATTTTCCCCGACTTGGACATTCACACCATTAGGAATCTCAATGCGCAGCTTCCCATTTGCCTTCATCATCTTCTCTACAGTCTTACCTCGTGTAGGACCTCGTCCCTTCCTTGAGGTCAATCCTAACATTACCAAAATATAATAGATGAATAGACAAAAATATTTTAGTGTCTAATGCAAATGAAATCATACCTGTACTGCTAGCTACATCATGTGGACTACGAGAGGTTGATGTCGGTGATTGGGATTGCACCTCCCCACATGCAGTTGCAGGTATAGATAAGATTTTGGGTCGACGACCTGAAGCCATTTATGTTTCCTAAAACATTATGATACATGAGTGATTATGCAAATACTCAATTAGAAATATAACAACTATAATAAAACAAAACAAACATACCATTACGAAGAAAATTTGGTTAAACTATCTTTATATTTCAGAATCAACATCTGAATTATAATAACTTTTTATATCTCCTTCATAATCATTATACTATAGTAGTGTCTCATTATCATCATCATTATCACAAATGAAATCATCATCGGCATCTTTATTTTGTATGTTTTCAAACGACATTACCCGTCTGCGACAAGCACGAGATCAAGGTCGGTCCTACAAAATGGGTGCTATCATGATTTTCAACAACAATAGGGACATCCTCAATGGGTTCTTCTTGTTAGAATGCATCATTTGGAATAGAACATTCATCATCACCAACATCTACTGCATGTCGCTTTGGTATATCCCATATGCCTCGATATTGGACCCTTTGTACGACTTGCTAGTGTGGTACATACTTGGTACCATTAACATAGAAGACTTGTTACACTTGATTTGGTAGGACAAATATATCATCTTTACACCATCGCCTTCTAAAATCAATACTTGTGAAATGTGAATAAACATTCACCATTTTTCCACTACTAAGATTGAATCATTCACATTGAAACAAAATAACACAATGCCCAAATATATAACTCATTTTCCATACTTTACTTAAATAACCATAGAAGTCCATTATTATATTTTCATGATCCCCTTCAATAACTATTCCACTATTTTGAGTTTTACGATGGGTGTCGCGATCTTTAGTGTGGAATCGGATGCCATTGAATATGCAACACAAATACATTTTCATTGAAACATCAGGACCATTTGCTAATAACCATAATTCATCATTAACTTCAAGTGACCCTTGACATCACAATTGATTGATCTACAAATGCATCAAATGAAAAAAAAACATGCATGATTTACACAATAAAATAGAGACTAAAGTATGCTTAATGTTACATTAAGAATGTGTCTTACTCGCTTTTTGAATCACTTGAGAAATTTTTGTTGATGTTTTCTCGTGACATCGTGTTCATTTTGCATTTGTAATAAGTTTTAGTGTGCTCCCTACGTACAAAATATGTGATTAATACAATGTAAGACATGATTAAGGTATGTAAGACATTCTCAAATATATAATTGCCAACATACTCTAGGTATGAATCTATCTCAAGACTACTATGCAAGTCAAATCACTAGGCCATATCGCGTTCCTTTTGTGAAACATCAAATGCATTTCTTATAGGTCCAAAGGGACGAACTTTTTGTGAGAACACGGTAAACCCCAAAGCATGTTCAACACCATCATCATTACACTTCTCTCGATTGAATACATTTTCAATCCCAAGCAGAAAGTAAGACACTCATTCACAATATACACTTCTACGATTGATCCTTTGGGACGAGCTCGTTGCCAACATACTTTTTTAGAGTGTCAAGGTACCTTCATACACCACAAGAATAATTTAAAATAAGTTCATAATATACATGTTGCTATCAAAATAATGATTACCTTTCAATTGGATAAATCCAATGATAATGAACTGGTCTTGCAAGCATAGCTTCACGAGGCAAGTGCACAGCTAAATGAACCATTACATCAAAGAATGTTGGTGGAAAAATCTTTTCCAACTTGCATAATATTAAAGCAATTCGATCTTGTGATGCATCCAAATCTTTAATCCTCAATGTCTTCGAACATAATTGTTGAAAGTAGTTGCCTAATTCAAACAAATAAGTATATATTACTTTATCAAGAAACCTATGTATTCCTATGGGAATAAGTCATTGTAGGAGAACATGACAATCATGACTTTTCAGACCTGATATTTTTCCATCCTAAGTGCTTACAGATCTTGAGATGTTAGCTGTATAACCATCAAGATACTTCACTGATTTCAAAAAATCACAAAATTCTTGTCTCTCTTTTGGTGATAATGTGTACCACTCGGGGGGCTGCACATAAGAATCACCCCACTACTAAACGTGCAACTTTTTCCTTAGGTGCAGATCCTTGTTCTTTCCATAATGCTAAGTAATGTTCCAAGTATGTTGTCACATATATTTTTCTCTATATACATGACATCGAGGTTGTGTCGAAGGTTGAGTTTCACCCAGTATAACAGTTCGAAGAATATGTTTTTCTTCGTCCAATTAAGTTCATGAGATGTACGCTTCCTTCTCTTATTGTTCGGATGTTTACCAAACTTGACATCTTGCAGTGATTGTAGTTGTTCCAAAATTTTAGTCCCCGATAGCTCTATAGGTTTCAATAGTTTCTCATGCTTACCATCAAATAACTTATTTCGACGCCAAGCATGCTCTTGAGGTAAGAACCGACGATTTCTTGTGTAGCATATTTTACTTCTTAATGACTGTGATGAAGTATCGTAGTTACAATATGGGCATGCCAAATAACCCTTTGTACTCCACTTAGACATGTACCCATAGGAAGGAAAGTCATTAATGGTCCACACAACAACCACACACATTCAAAATGTCTGTTTGCTACATGCATCAAAAGTTACAACACCATCTTCCCACAATAATTTCAACTCATCGATTAAAGGTCGCATGTAGACATCAATATCTCTCCCAGGTGCTTGCGGACCAGGAATAAGCAATAACATCATAAAGAATGGCTCTTTCATACATTTTCATGGAGGTAAATTGTAAGACATAAGTATAACATGTCATATACTATATGAGTTGCTCATGTGTCCAAAAGAGTTAAAACCATCAGTCGCCAACCTTGATCGAACATTATGTGGATTTTGGGCGAAGGAAGGGTATTGTTTATCAAATTCTTACCATTCTTTAGCAACTGCCGGATACCTTGACCCATTCTCATCATCAACACATTTTTCTTTATACCATCTTATATCTGTTGCAGTCTTCCTTGACATGTATTGTCTCTGCGACCTTGGTTTCAACGTAAAATAGCGCAATATCTTATGATGGATTTTTTTACCATTGTCATCATCGATTCGATATCTAGACTTCCCGTATACTGGACAATTTACTAGATTTTCATTCTCTTTACAAAACAGTGTACAATCGTACCTACAAGCATGTATGAGAATATAGCCTAATCCCAGTGCTCGTAATAACTTCTTGGTATCATAAATAAATTCTGGAACATGGTTGCCTTCTGGTAGAAAATCCTTACATATCTCCAGTATCATATTAAAGGCCTTATTGGTCAACTTGTTCAACACATTCACATGAAACAATTTTACAATAAAAAGAGAGTAAAGTAGTTTTCATACATTCTGGATACAACTCACGCTGAGTATCCTTCAGTAATTTTTCAAAAAATTGTTCTTCTTTCCTTCCATTGATATCATTATCTTTTCCAAAAATCGTTTCCCCCAAATTATTATCCATAAAATTCCCGATGTCTACATCCTTTAACATCTCAGGTAATTCATCATGGACATTATCCTCAACTTCAGTCAATTCATCTTGAACATTTACTTCTATGATATTGGCATCATCGTGTAGTACATTTGGGAATAGGTTCTCCATGGTGTACTCATACCGTATAGGACGCCATAATTCATTTCCAACACAAATGATGATTCACTGTCTTTGCAGTGTGCCAGTATATATTAAAACAATATTTATATGGATACCGAATTTTTTCATCTCGCCCCGTTCGTGGCAATGCAAAATCAATAAATGCCTCCACCCCATCAACATACTACTTACTTTTTCTTTCCCTAATTGTCATCCAACTCTTGTCCATTTTCATCCAATTCTCCATTTAACAAGAATAGAGAAAATATAAAATGAAATTAAATCAAATCAAATCTCAACGTATATAAAAAAATTTAAACAATATCAACAACAATTATGAAGAGCACAATTTAAACTATAATACATTGAGTGTGTAATATGAACAATTGAGCACTTTTATTTTTCAATAAGAAATAAATGTGAAATCAGAATATGCAACAATCGGGGCTCATTATGCCCTTTTATAGAGTGATCCTCTAAAGTAAGGCTAATCCCTAAGTAACGAGCTTAGGATTAGGGTGCACCAATGCTATAAAAGGCTTTCACAACTTACAGCTCAAACAACATAATTGGTAAATCTATACTTATCAAAACTTAAATGTACTCAATTACTCCATCATTATAAAATCAATTATATTCTATTTCAGTTGAGGTCCTGATATTAAAATTTTGTTTTCTTAATTGGCATCCTAATATATTAGCTGGAAAATTTAGATACATGTATATAAAAACCAAAAAAAATTATACAATCATAGGCACTTTATCAGACCTCTAGTTGTGAGTAAATTTCAAGCAAAGGCCCACTCATACTCTTGTTCTCACTTTTGATTGACCCACTCACACTCTTGGTCTCACCAGAATGCACGAATCTAATAATGATGGACTGATAAATTTGAAAATGCTGGTTGAGCCATTCCAGCAGAAAATAGTAATTGAAATTTTAGAATTTTCACTAATACCATATTATCGGATAAAGCTAGTTTTAACCTTCATAATGGCAAGAAGAATTGAAATACAGTGAATGTGTTGTAAATATACCAAGATAACAATATGAGTAAACAAACACACTTAGACAAAACATTAAGCCAACTGGGACACACTCCATTATCATTAATAAAAGGGCGAGAGGGTTTGGTGCCCACTCCAATGGAAAGAGTTTTAAAATTTACCAATAACAATGTATGCTTGTAAATATATCAACACACTTCCTGTCTTGCCATCATGCAGAAAAGAATGCTCTCTTGCTTGATGTAAATCATGGAGATATCAATACTAAGGTTTATTTACCTAAAAAAGAAACCTAATGAGTGACATTCTCAGACAAAAAACAATTGAAAGAATGCTTAACTCTAGCTTTTGTTTTGCTACAAAATGATAGGTTTCCAAGGAAGCCAATGGACTACCAAATTCTAGTAAAAGAATACTAGGTAGCAGTTAAAAGACAAATATTTCTTAGATGCGTGACACAGATGCCAAGTGACAATAGGTGCACAACAAATTGAACTTGTTAATGCACAAAAAGGAGAAATCCTTATGACACAAACATAATTGAACTTGTTAATTCACAAAAAGGAGAAATCCATATGACACAAACATAATTGAACTTGTTAATTCACAAAAAGGAGAAATCCTTATGACACAAACATTGATAAGAAACAAATCAAGCAATAAGGAAACTGCATATCAATTCTGGAAGGAAGACTTGAACATCTTTTTTGTGGCACGGTGCACCTGAACAATGGATAGTAGAATATTTTCATACGAAACAAAATTTTCATTTCATAAAAAGTTGGACAAGTACAAATGACGAATAAGAAATCCAACCAAAATAACAAAACAAAACTTATTAAGACTCTTTGACCAACCAGATAAGATATATTCTCCAGATAGTGTTCCTATAGCATCGTGCCTTATGACATTTGTCAAGACACCTTCCTCAGAAAAACAATTGGTGGCATGTATGTCATTTAGTAATAGAGTTGGGTGCCATCAACACATGATAAATTGACGTAGAATGCCCACGGGGATTGACACCAGTATTGGTGAAGCTAAACAACCTATTCATACAACATTATAGTACAACAGTCAATTATTGCTTAATTTAGTTTCCTTTCTTCTTTTATTTTTTCTTGGATAAGTATTTCTCCCTTCAAGTTGCTTATACTTGGCCCAAAAAAAAAATCTATTTCCAGCCCCTAATCTAAACCATAATGGCAATCTAATAATTGGAAATATAACTCACTGAGATTTTGGTGAGTGGTATGAGATATACAAGTCTTTCAATGCAATATGTCAACCAAATCTCATTTGTGATCTTTATGGATTTTCCCACCAATAGTTAGGACCATGGTTCCTAAGTAGTACCTATCATAATGGAGAGATGAAGCAGATAAACTTCTAATCCAAAAGCCTCATGTTTCCTGACTCCGATACAAATGAGTTAATTTTGCATCATCATTTCTAGTGTGAAGAAAAAGTCCATCACACTCATACAATTTCATTTATGCCTAGATTATCTCACACATTTCCTCCTTAAGGCAAAAAATAAAAAGCACAAATCCTAACGCTAAGGGGAAATTAGATATGTGCAATTAAATTCATTATATAACCTTTCTATGAATGCTCCACTGATATTCAACAAGAAGATAAAAAAGTCCATGCTAGTCCAATAGTTTACTTATGACAAGCCCTCAAAGGGGGAATTCATACTGTATCATCCGTGTGAAGGTATTACACAAAGAAAATGGTTGATCTTCTCTAATAAAAGTAGGGACGAAATATAGAATTAAGTGCATCATAGTTAAGAGTTTATTCAAATCAATAACAAGAAAACAACAAGCCAAAAAAACAATTCCTGAAGAAAACCAATTTGCAAAACCAAATATGTCAAAATCGGGATAAATAACAGAAAGATGAGTTATCTAGATAGAGACAAAATATATATAGATATACATATATATATACTCACAAAAGTTCAGCAGAGCAACGAGGGAGCAGAGAGGCGACAAGGTGGGGGCAAGATCGATACCTTTGTCAAAGTAGAAGACAAGGGTTTAATTTAGGGTTCCAAAATGACATCAGTTTTGAACCAAGAGTTATAATCTTTTAACTTCAAAATGATGTTGTTTTAATCCATCAGAGTGCACATTATATTTAACATATTTTACGACCAAATATCATTTGTCGCCAAACATAAATAATTTCAATTTTTTTTTTTGCGACAAATATGTGTTGTTGTTAAGTATTTATTTTTTTTATTTGACAAAAAAATTGAGATTGAAAAATTATTTTGGCGACAATTTTTTTTGTCGCCCATAAAATTAGCATTTTGGAGGGAATGTTTTTGCGAAAAACTATTGGCAACGACTACAGAAAATGGTCGCCAAAAATTATCATGAAAAAGTTTTGCGCGAGAAACATTTGAAATTGTCATCGAAAATCACCTTTTTTACAACAAATTTTATTTTTCGCCGCCAAAACTCGTTGCTAAAAAATAAATTTGTTGTAGTGCACTATAAACTCCATTTGGATGCACGACATTTTGACTCATTTTTGCCTTCAAATTGTTCCAAATAATTTTTTTTTTTTGAGTATTCATCCCCTTAAGTATTGTTATTCACTAGGTTACCTACAAAATTTGACAAAGACTACGAAAGAGAGATACAGTCCAAAACTAAATCAATTCAACACAATTAATCGTTTACCCAACATAATTAGCCAATAACTAATTTAGTAATCATTCAATATTTATAGCTAATCATACATCTAATCTAGCTTGCCGGCCCTAGTAAGACAAAAATAAAATAAACTAAACATACATCCATTTTCGTAAGACTCACGATTACATTTAATATATGCAACAAGTCTTTAAACCCCTAAATTACCCTTAGTGGACGAGTATAGTCTCTTTATGGTTTCTAGAAATGATACCCACAAACATCAACATATCATCAAATATCTGAATATCAACCTCATATCACAAATTGTCATCACAATATAAGAACTCTGAACTGCAAGCATTTTGAATAAGCCCATGTAAAGAAAAATATAAAACTCGATGCTATATGTATGCAGCTATCATGTTCCCCCACAAACTCGTGTGTAGTGTGAACTACTAAGACTAAATCAGCAATCCATCTGATAATCACTCCTACAATTATCAACTATTCGTTTCAATACCAAATCTCACTAGATAATATTCTCATTAAAGCTTCTCTCAGATTCTACTAACTAATCCCTTAGGTTTCACATGTGAGAAGGTTATATTCAAATCAAAACCAAAAAAAAATGCTCACATGTTCTATTAAAATAACCGTTATCTAGAAGAAAATGATTTGACATAGACTCATGAAAGGAAATCAACATATAATAAGCAAATAATCAACATATAATAAGCAAAGAAAATGATTTGACATAGACTCATGAAAGGAAATCAACATATAATAAGCAAATAATCACCATTCTTTTTCTTATCTATTCAAGTTATGCGTAAACTAATACACTCTATAGATCATAAAGATCTTTTCTAAGGTTGTAATGAGGCATTGGGATTAGAGTTTTGAAATGAACGATATTCAGGAGTTCAAAAAGCTATCTCGAGAGAACAATATATTACACAACCAAATTTCATTCATAGCCTTTAACCCATCACTCTCTAGAAGCATAATTGACAACAATTGATCATATCTGTCTTTTCATTTTCAAACACATACTTACTAATTCTCTTTTTTTTTTCAATCTAGTTTTTTCTTAATGATAGACACATTGTCTTCTTTGTCGTTGTTTTTTTTTTTCATCTTGATTGTTTTGTTTTTGTTTTTTTCTTTTTACCAAACTTTCTCACGTAAATATGCACAATTTCACCTTTTGATCAACTTTTCTCAACCAACATCTTCCCAATTATATAAACAATAAAAAATCAGTTTCAGGATAACCAAGGATAAATTTATATAACTACGTCTTTGAAATTTTATCCCCAACACTTTTCCCCCATAATATACATCCCATCCTCACTCACCTCAACCATTACTCCACTATCAGAGAAGCCACCATGCTGCCACCCTCTCATCTTCTTCTTCTTCTTCTTTTTTGCCTTCCTTTTTTCGCTCTTTATGCCTCTCTCTCTCTCTCTCTCTCTCTGTTATGCTCACTAGCTATACCGCCATTGGCCCAACAAGGCCTCCATCGCCATCATACCCCTATGTATCCCTATTCTATATATCTATCAATCTATTTATCTCTCTTTCTCCCACACACACACACACTGAACGAACCCACACACAGTTCTTCCTCTACTTCTCTCTCCACACACAGATGTGCAACCCCCCAAAGCTCCCCTTATGCGTAGAAAGAAACATACACCTAGCTTTTCTCTTCTCCTTTCTATGCTTATCTATCTCACACACATGCAACCCACCCCTTTTCTTCCTCCTCTATGCAACCCACTCCCACAAAATAACAACAACAACAACCACAAACACTCACACACAAAACATACATACACACATACTCTAAATGTATCCACACCCAGCTTCCCCCTCTCTCTCCTCTCCTTCTCTCTCTCATACACACAACGTAACCCCCCAAAGCTCCCCTT
>CM042185.1:15468928-15490869 GCA_023539305.1 Ilex asprella | reverse complement strand
ACCCCCATTTTCCCCCTCTGCATAATCCACTCCCCCTAAAAAAACACACACACACACACAAAACAATCACACACAAATGACACAAATGCACACATTGTATTGGATTTTGTTCAATTTGAATTATGTTTAATTAGGTTCAATTTGGATTTTTTTTATTATGTTCAATTTAAATTCAGTTTGATTAGGTTAAATTTGAATTTGTAAACTTGATTTGATTATGTTAGATTGAATTTGTGAATTCGATGTAATTGGATTCAATTTTAACTCGATTCGATTAGCTTCAATTTGATTTGTGAACTTGGTTTGATTATGTTATTTTTGATTGCATGGCTTTGTAAGAAACTTTGATTAGATATGTAATAGGTTCAACCATCATCTTTTTACCTATTCAATTTAGCCCCACCCCTTAGCTTATTTTAGTTTTGTGCAAGTCAAGAAACACCTACCTTCTAAATACGCCCTCAAGAAAGGCCAATATATTGGATTAAGGCTTAAAAATTGCTTGTTACCCAATTCCTAGATGATGTTATACATAACATTTTGGTTCTTTCTTTATATACTAAGAAATCAAACAATCATTTGTGGTCATAATTTTTTAGGCTAGAGATTCTATAATAATTCTATATACTTTGACTTTGAGGACCCATACTTGGATTGATTCATTGTTTTTGGCTACTACTATGGTATGGTGCAGATGATGATTGCGTTATATTTTTGGTTTGTTGTTTGTGATGAATACTTGGTTCGACTAGCCTCTGCCTCTTTGGACAATAAATATAATTTGTCTACAATAGGTCCAATGGCCATAGTTGTAACGCCCCACCCTCCACGTGTCAACATATTGTCCGCTTTGGGCCCACTGACCCTCACGGTTTTGTTCCTCCCAAGTTCCCTTGGGAAAAGGCCTGTTGACAAGTGAGGCTTGGGACTTACATATAATCCTAGCAACTCTCCCTCTTTCAGCCGATGTGGGATACCAGGACCTCACAATCCACCCCCCTCAGGGCTGCACGTCCCCGTGTAGCTGCCAGTCCCGAGTCACGGACTACCGTTCTCCTCCCCGTGCCCGCCCACCACGTGACCCATGCAGGGCCCCACCCTCGGACCGGACAAGGGTCGGCTCTGATACCATTCTGTAATGCCCCACCCACCACGTGTCAACATATTGTCCGCTTTGGGCCCACTGACCCTCACGGTTTTGTTCCTCCCAAGTTCCCTTGGGAAAAGGCCTGTTGACAAGTGAGGCTTGGGACTTACATATAAGCCCAACAACTCCCCCTCTTCCAGCCGATGTGGGATACCAGGACCTCACAATAGTTGTCTAGGTCCAAAGGTCATAGTTTATTAGGTAAATAAATTAGGTTCTAAAATGTAGTGCTTAGTTTAAGGTCTATTAATGCTTATGATATGAGGTCTAAATTAAAGCGGTAGGAACCAATTTTATGGCAAAGATTTGTATGGTGTGAGTTTTTTCTGTTAATTCACCACAATTTCACCATAGAAACCTTGAAGAGCAACATGCTTTCAAAGAAAAATGTATGAGATGTGTTTATATGGTGAGCCTTGGTATCGCATTTAGTATGTATTCAAAAGGATCAATTGAAGGCCCTGAGGTTGGAAGGTAGGGTGTTCAAGCTCTCAAATGGAGCTTGTTCAATAACTCTGCCTGTAACGGCCAAGGCTTGGCTTGTGAAGTGAATCAATTGAAGTAGACTTAGTAAATGAAAACAAGAGTGTTATAGCGTGATGGATCTTGCTATGAAGTTGCTTATATATTTTGTCTTTCTTAGCAAGTAGATGATGTGCTTGATAACATTTATTTTGTGTCGAAGAATTGGTTATAGTCTTATTGCATATTTGGGATTCTATAATTCACATAGTAGTTGTTCTTTTTATATTGGCCAAACCTTTATTTGCTTGAGCTTAACTTAAAAAAAAGTGTGATGCCACGAAATAATGTATTGGCAAATATGATAATTTTGTATATTTTCTCCCTAGGCATGTAGTTGACGTGTGTCATTCCATTTGTTTTGCGTTAAGGAACTGATTATTGGCCTATTAATTATTTCGCCTTTCTTTTGGTATGGTTCCTTACCATTTAAAATCCAATAACTTTTGTTTGGTTGTGGAACATGTTTTTTCTAGTGTTGTTGGATAGTTGGTTTGTGTGACATGTTTTTTTTTCCAAAATGTATTTTCATGGAATGATGTTCTTGACCAAAATTAGATCATCAAATGACGATTTTTATGTTTCTTTTAAAAGTTAATATCTTTGATTAGCTTTGCAGATTAGATATTTAAGATTTAGATTTGGTTTACTAATAAAATATGAATTTGAATCATGCCACTAAAAATCATCATATATCTTCATCTGTTGCATGAAACTAAAACATAAGTAAACTAAAACAATTAAAAGGTTTCTTTTTTGAGTGTCGTAGTGTTTATCTATAATTTCATTAACTTGAAATCTTGACTAGTTGAACAGCGTGGACGAAAACCGGCCAAACTTAAAAGAATTTGAATTAATCAACTAAACCGAAGTAAACTACCAGCTAAATTTGGAAGCATGTTTCAGGAAATAAAATTTCTTAGCCTTCAATCTAAAAGTTTTGTTTAGGGTTTGAAATAGTTGTGGTGGTGGTGGCAGGTTTATGATTCTATTGTGCTTTTGGGTTGAAGGGTTGTGAGGTTTAAAATTGGTTTTCATTTTCATATCCAATGATAATTGCTTATTCATTTTTTTGGCATGTTTAATACCTAGGTTAGCATACTTTTTTTTTCATTTGCAATTGAGAAAGAATTTTTGATTGAGTAAGTTGATCTACACATGCACTAACTATATTATCTTTTTAAAAATTTTGAAGTGTTTAGTCATTTAGTGAGAGGCATTAAGGGATAGTTACTCACCAACTCGCTAAATAAATGGTTTCACTCTTCTTTCTTTGTTTGATTCTGTGGATAAAATTTTTTATGGGATTTTTCTTTTTGAATTGAGCAGTTTTTTGGATTTTTAGAATCCAGTTTTCACAAAGAAAATAATTGAAGTTATATAACCATAATGATTGACGGATATCATACACATTTGTGTGTGTTGTATGTGATATTGTTTATTTTTTTGTACAAATGCCCTTGATCCAAAGCTTAAGCATTATGCTTGACTTCGGTTTGTTTAAGTTGTTTTTCAATTTTGAATTTTACTTGAAGAGTATCTTGTGGTGTAGGTCTAGGATAATAAAATATCTTGTATTAGTCCTAACTTGAGGTTTTTTAAAATTTATTTTATTTGTTTCTTCAATTCACTTATCATCCAAAGATTGTTGAAATTGTTGAAGATCAGTTAATTTTCATATTTGATTTTCACAATTGTTATTTTCAATTTGAGATAAAACATTAATTTTACTATCTTCAGTGTCTGAGGTTGTTTTTGTTTAGGGTCAGATTTTTTTGTAAGACCTATTAGACTATCATGAAGAGCATTTATAAATTTATCATTAGATTTTAAAAGATTTAATTTAAATGTTGAGGGATTTGATGGAGGTTTAAGGTCAACTTCCTCCAAAACTGATGATTTTAAAGTAACCTTATTTGAGGAATATTTCGTATATAATTCTCAATTTCTTAACAAGTTGACCAATTGTTTGTAAAAAAGTATTTGTATAATTATTTTGTTTAATAATCTTATTAAGATTGTCCTCCTTAGAATTAGTAGAAGCAAAAGTTGATAAATCTAAAACAGATTTACTGAAATGTGTCTTCTTTCTTTCTCTTCGCCGCCTACATCGATGGAACTTCTGAAATCAAGTTCAGATCTACTTTGTCGCATTCCTCCCCTTCTCCTTCGCTGACTAGACTCGTGCCCACATTGTCGATGAAGAATACTTTTCGGGCATATATGCTTTCCTTAACTAAAGCATTCCTTTTTCTGCTTGACTGGAGTGTAGCATTTCATTTCTTTACTTGGTCGGACCAATTCATATAGAATTTCTATTGAGAAGGATTCATAATTGCATCACCCATTGTCTAATTCGTTTCGTTGCTTATTGGCCTGAGATTCGATCTCATCTAAGTTTATTAGTTTGAGAGGGATACTTGGAGGATGAACAGAAGTGATAATTTTACAATCATTGGTATGAACAATTTTTAATTAAAAGAGGAGAAATACCAGTCTCTAAATTGTTTAAATTTGAACTCGTTAAATTCTGCAGCTATTAGCTATAAGACCCTGTATAAAAATAAAAGATGGATAACATAATATTAAGAGTACTTCCAAAAAGATGATAGAAACTTTGAATCATTGTGGAAAGATTGATCAGGAAGTTTGGATTTCGTGCTTATTGAATTTCATGCCAAAATTAATTTTGGTGACGTTTAAGAGTAGAAATTGTGGATAGGTAAGTTTCTAAATATTTTTAGGTCCAAATAAGGATGCCATTGAATCCGAAAGGTTGAGAAAGCTTGGGATATGTGTTATGGAGTGCATTTGAAGTTTGAAAATATTTCAGAATTAAAATGCATTTTGGAGAGATTTTTGATTGAAAGGAATTAGACACTAATTTAGTATTTTAGCCATAATTTTTTACCCTGATGTCCGATTAATCTAATTTTTGGATAGTGGAAGCAAAACTGCATTTTTTGCAAAAGCATATTTCAGGAATATTTTGTGAATCGACATCTAAATAGGTCAAAATTGTCCCAAAAGTTCAGGCATAAAGTGGAGCCCGTTCGAACACAAATGGAACTATTTGAACACATTGTTAGATGAATTTTTAAGCATAAAACATGAGATAATGGGAGAAAATCTTGTTCAGACTCCAAAGACTCTATTTGAACTCCCTAGGTACCGTTCAAACATCAAGCTATCCATTCAAACTCATTGATTCTATTTTGTAGATCAAATCTATGATGCTTGAACTGTTCTCTCACCCTACAAATATCTAGGGGCATCTTTTGGGGTTGCTTCACCTATAATTCAACCTTAGTAAGCTACTAGAAGTTGGGAGAGAAGAAAGGGGGAAGATATTGGAGGATTAACCTGTAGGAATCGCATCAAAACACACTAGGATTGACTAACCTATGGGTTAACGTAGGAACTCTTTCTCAGATTCATTCATTAATGATTAGAACTATGTACTATATCTTTTTCATCCTTATTATGATATAAATAATAGATCTACAATGATTTTACTTTCGTTTGAATCCATGATACGTTTTTTGAATAAAATACCTGATTTGCTTCCAAGATCTATTCATTCTTGATTTAAAAACCTAGTTCTTGACTTACAATCATATCTATATGATAGATATACAATGTTTTTACATTCTTTTTATAATATGATTCGTTTCTTGAAAGAATTTCATGTTTTACATCATAAATCTGTTGTTCTTGATAAAAAATCTAG
This sequence comes from Ilex asprella, assembly GCA_023539305.1. Classification (NCBI taxonomy): domain Eukaryota; kingdom Viridiplantae; phylum Streptophyta; class Magnoliopsida; order Aquifoliales; family Aquifoliaceae; genus Ilex; species Ilex asprella. The sequence goes on along the minus strand of CM042185.1, from coordinate 15,485,470 downwards.
ATTCTTGATTATTGGCAACTTGAATACTTTCTTTTACGATATCTTCCATATTTCTATTGAATTACTCTTGTGCTTTGAGAATTGTGGAATTTGAATGTTCATAAATATGAATTTTGTTTGAAAGTATATCTCTTGTGGTGGGATTGATGAACTAAGGTTACATGCGGACCTATATCGTAGTGTTTAGATGTGTTTCTTAACTTAAGGATTTCGAAGGTTTTTTATCACTTGTACTGTGGTTGGTGCCTTGCGAAGACCAAACCCTTATTCATTCACGGAGGATCGAGGTTGAGGGTTGGTATACCATAATCCTAGGTCTTGAAGAGGATATCACACTAGATGAGCAAATTAATTTTGTGGCTGAATTGAATTAGGAAGTGGATCCAGATTGGGATGCTTAAAATTGCTTCTATCTAGTTTTATTTTTATGGATTTGGTTATAAGACAATGTTAGGAATATTTCTTATTTTGTTAGTTGAAGACTATTGTTTTGGTTTTAGATTCTCTTGAAAATTTATCTAGCTAGTCTTTAAATGTGGAATGGTTTTTATTATTTAATGATTAACTTAGATGCTCTCATGGTTGAATGTTATGTAGATAGTAATGTCTTCCAGTGTGGATTTTGGGACATTACATTAGCTTTCTATTAATTTAAAATTTTTCAATATTGAGACTCATCATATAGAAATTCCATTTCAAATGGGATGGGTTCATATTATGCAGTACACAAAGGTTCATTGCCTTTTATATGATGATAATTCCCAAAGAATATTCTATTTTGAAAGTTTGATTCCTTCAACAATAAAAGGTTCCTCAACCACTAAGGATTCTTTTCTTTGTGGATTTATTATCTGATTTGTTGGAGGATGACGATGAGACATGAGAGACCTATAAGCATGTTTAGAAGTTGAGAAGCTAGAACTAGGAATACTAATCCTAGGTTGATCAAAACTCCTTACCGATTAACTTTGAGATAATCCTTAAATATTGACTCTAGAGATTCTATTAGAGGAGAATTGAATTTCAACATCTCCTTCTAGGGTTTGAGATATGTCATTTATTTCCCTATTTTGGAGGAACAATGGATGTTAAATTCCAAGATTCTGAAAAATTAATATTCTTCCATTCCATTGTCATTTTAAGAGAAACTATATTTTTTAAATAATTTGTATCACTTAGAGTAGTCATACCTTCAACATTTGTATGTTTAGAATTTGGTGTTAAGGTATTCAGATTTCGTTCCATCCATATGATTATAACCATATGTTTGAATATTTAAAGTTAAGACTTTCATAATATTTTTATCAGCTAAAAAAACTAATAAATCTGGAAAGCAGTTCAAATACACAGGGTCGATACTAAGATTGGATTCCCTGACTCTCATTAGAGATTCTTGAAAAAGGAGACATCTAGAATCTCTTAATGCCAGAAGAACACTTATAATTGTCTCTTTGTTTGTTAAACATTTTAGGGCTACCTGCCCTACACCTATATGATGATATTTATATTTTTCTTTATGATGAGATATTTCACTTTGACTAAAAAATTGTATTGCTTACTTTGGATTTTTAGGGGAATTGTTTATTCAATTATTGCGAGACTTGATTTAAAGTCAAATGATCCAATATCGTAAATCTTATTAGGTTTAGTTTCAGGAGTTCGACAATTTTGCAACATGTTATCTATATTAGAGAACTCAATTTCTGAGCAATTTTTAACAAACTCATCATTTTTCAAGGATTTTCTGTGCATTTGTGTTTTTATGAGGATATTAATACATATGAATTTCTACTTATTGTAGTGTCTTATTAACAATTGGTACCTTTGATTCTACATCCTTACTCTTCTATCAACTATTTAAGAAAACTCATTGGCTTTTCTCCCAACCCTTGGTAGTAGCCTATGTTTCAGACGTGACTTGGGCAAATGGAAATCAACACAAAGCACTAAAGAAACATAATTGAATTTAGAAAGATAAAGATTGGAATGAAATTAATTGTATGTATTGAAAAACTGAATGTAAATAACAAGGCTTCGAAAGTAAAGACAACTGAATGTAAATATTGTTTGAACAAACAACTGGAATTAAAAGCAAATAATTCAAAACTCTATAAAATAACCCAAAGACTTTCTAATGTAAAGAACAAAGGAAAAAAAAACCCTAAACGTATCTTACAACCCTTGTATATTCCCCAAAGGGTCTCTATTTATTTTGATTGGAAGGAGAATCTTCAAATATTTGGTAAATATCTTCGTTCAAATTATCTTCTCTTCCTATTGGTTAAGAATCCCCAAAAGATATGGCAAGATCTAATCTTTAATTGAGTATCCTGTGAAAATCTGCCTCAACCTACCAGTAGAACAGTAAAATCTACTAGTAGAACCTCTATCTGATAAAACTTCTGCAAGCATTGTAACTTTTGCTACTAGTAAAACATTCGGTAGAACTTCTCTGACAAAAATACTCTAAGTTTTTCTATAGGTAGAACATGTTTAACTATCGGTAGCACTTCTCTGATGAAAAAGTGCAAAGTACTGTGAGTTTTGCTACAGGTAGAACGTGAACCACCTATCAGAAGGACTTTTGCATAAATCTTTTGTAGCTTAAACTACTAGTAGAAATGACTTACTACTGATAGAACCTTTGTTCTTCTATCTTCCTATCGGTATAACACCTACTGGTAGAAGTTTTCTTTTGTTCTAAAATACTTCTAAGGGTCCCAACTTCATCTTAACTCGAGCAAACTCAATTCCAACTTGTCCCTTACCAACTTATTAATGTTTAAACTCAATCCTTACACCCAATTTACGTGCAATCATAGAAATCAAGGCTTAACACATGAACTAAACTAAGTAAAGCAAATTAATACATTAGAAAACCTAAAGTGAATATGTTAAGCTATAAAATAATGCAACGTTAAAGTCTCAATAGAGAGCTTCACCCAAAATACAACTTGTCTCTTGTACGTGACAATGACCATACAAGGTCCAATGTAAATATTTAAGCGAAATCCCATGCATTAAACATTAAGTCAAAAATCCATAAGCCAACATGTAAGATCTTTAAGTTAGAGGTTACATGCCCAGTTATACAAGTCATTCAAAAGTTAAAAGAATAGATGCAATTTTTCCTATATCACATGCTTTTACAAAATAATATAGATGTATTGTATAAACAAAATAATATAGATGTATTGTATAAACAAAAATACAAGGCTACCTAATTAAATACAAGTGGGACTTAGAAGTATCTAATCCATCAAAATAAAAGCTCCAACTTCGGCTTTATCCTTAACCTGGGCCCAAATGTGGGTCATCTGTGAAAGCATTAACTAAACCTGAAATATTTTTCCCACGATGGGGTGAGCCAAAGCTCATTAGGGTATCTTCTATAAGGTATGCCTCCCAACCCAATGATGCATATGATGGGAGATACACATTCATAAATATCAAGTGCTCACATAGGTAATGTGTATCATTAAATACCTCTAACAACTATGTCATGACATAAGGTGATGCTTCATGCATACATAACCAACTTTGAACCTAACATAGGCTCCCACGACACGTGTAACGTCATCCTCATGAACTAGGCACTCCATGCCCACACCATCGAGTTAACTCAAGGAATTGTATTTTATTATCTTTTTATTTTTTGGGGTAGAATATTTATGGACTTCCACCAATGGTCTACCAAATCGACACGAATTTTAAGGACTCTCAACCCCGGTTCTCCATACACCAACATACTTTTATGGGCTTGTTACACCGCCGGCTAAGTGTGTGACTGGCATAACTAGGCCTTGCACCCGAGGGATAATCTATCTTTTCTTGCTAATACTCCATATTTTTATTAGCATTGTTCCCATGAGACTCAATCGAGTAAGTGACCAACCCATGTACACGCAACACCAACCATGTCAATGCATTGTGCATGTGATGCAATACCTGTGCACACGTCACGTGTGCCTAAATGCAATGAAATGGACATACAATCTAAATTATCAAAAGAAATGCATATTTATATAATCTAGCATTTCATTCAACATATAATGTGCACACACTTATGCATCTAGCATGCCTGTCATCATCATGGCATTTCATCAAAAACATAATGCAAATAAAATTACATACCTAGAATGTTGTGCAATATCAACATAGCAAAATGTTCATAACTCAATAACATAATTATTAATACAAAATGTTCATTAGTTCAATAAATATGAGCACAATTAACTACACTAGCCACATTCTAAACAACCATTTAACATATGTACACATGTGTACCCATATCACATACACACACTAGTTTGGAATTAGTACTAAATAGAAGGGAACTCCACCTCATTTTATAAGGTAGTATGATGGTGAGGACTCTCTTGCCTTCCACACACCCAAGCCCAAAACTCCAAACTCCAGACGTAAAAATGTGATGAAAAATGGGTAATTTTGGTGTTGATAGATAGAACTCAACGTATAGAGCAATCTTCGTTCTTAGCCGATCAGATTCTAATGTTGGATTGGAAGATATGTGTGAAGGAAGACGAAGAGAAGTTGAAGAAGTTGGAAGCTCTTCTCTCTCTCTCTATGTCTCTCTCTCTCTCTCCCTCCAATGTTTTTGGCAAGGAATAATGGAGGACAAGTCTTCCAAATGTAAGCTTTATATACTTGGTGTAGAGCTTGTCAAATGTCACCTTTTGATTGGTTTAAAATCTCACAAAGCCAATCACAATTTGACATGTGTCAAGTTTGAATAAGGTTGGTTTGATTAGTTATTTTAAATACATTTTGGGTCTCACAAATAAATGTCTAGTTGTTAGAATTTTAATCGTGTAATGCCCGATCGCATTTTTCACCTCGTAATGCATGTTTTTTCCGACTGTCTCAAAATTTAAAGAAATTTGTACACCCAACTCATTTTTGAGAGACGAATCCAATAGCCTTATTGTTATATTACCTGTTTAATTAATTTATTAGTTTTTTTGGGTTTTCACACTATGCGTAACATAAATTTCTAATTTATATACATGGGGACTTTCCGGTGGATCTCTTTGGCACGTTATTGTAAGTAAACTCCACTTGAGACAAAGTACTATCCTATTGCCTCAAATGTTCCTTGCAAAAGCTCTGCAAGATATTTCCCAATCTCTAATTCATCACTGCTGTCTATTCATCAGTCTGGGGATGTTTCGACTTGTTGTACTACAATAAAGTATCCAACCATTTACACAATGTTCATAAAAAATCACTGTGGAACTTGTTATCATGGTAAAAAATAATGGTCTTGCGTATACCATGTGATGGGGCAAACATAATCTCAACTAAGGGAAAGGTCTTAGTTGGCACTACCTTCAGAAATGTAACCATTGGCTAACCTGTTAGCAAGAAAGGAAACTGGGGGAGTAATGAGCTCAGATAATCAGCTTTCTCCAGCCCGATAAAAACCAAAAAAGATGTTAAAGCTTATCCCGAATTGTTAGGAACCTTATCTGCCAAAGACCCACTCAAATGGAAGATTTTTTTAAATATTATGGGGTAGATAAGGCGGTCAAGGGATAAGGATAAGACCATACTCTTAGCAAGACTTATTCAAGTGATCAAATAGACTCCAAGCATAGCTAAGACTCTAGGTGGTTATCCCGACAAGAGATAAAGTCCATAGAAGCTAAGACTCCTAAACTGAAGAGGACGTAAGACAAATTTAAATGACTAGGAGTGACTAGAGTCCACTCTCCCTAGGAAACTTATCAAAATATTATAAAAAGGGACCTCCAGGTAAGACCTAGGTAAGCACATTGAGCCTAGTGCAATTGATGCACCTTCAAATTTCCAAATACTAACTTAAACATCGGAAAGTCGACCCCCATAGCACCCCTCCAGTCTTAGACTTCCTTTTTAGGTACCACAACAACCTGAAACCTCAACCAGGGCTCGAGAAAAGGTGCATCCAGGCCCAAGTCAACCTCAAACAGCTTTCGGAATAGCTGGACACATTTTTTACTCCAACAGTTTGGCATCGTATATGGGAAACATCTTGACATCCAAATTTTTTTCTCAATTCCATTGTATACCACTAGATGGTTTCAACTATAGCCATGAATTCTAATCAAGACAACTATACCGGAGAAAAGTCTACTCAAGTAAATGTTGGGATTAAAATTTTAGACACCTCAATAAGCATCAAGAGGCCCCACGGATTTTCAACCTTGCAAGAAATATGGATCAGATGAACTAAGTCATTGGAGACATGGCTCAACAAACCCAACAACTCTGATAACTTTTTCAAGGCCTTGTTGGTCCTTAAAATCAACAAGGAAACTAGGATCTTCACTCTGAAGAGGTTCGTCCTAGTGATGAATGAAACTTGGTGGATGAGTTTAGCCAAAATGATTCTCAACAACGGTAGGAAGAAGATGTCTCTTTGAACCAAAAGTTCAAAGAAGTGAACGATCAAATTGGAGATGTGTTGAACACCGTAATGGTTTAGATACTCGAGCTGCCCTTTTCTCAGGTTTTCACCAACTACCCTTTCCAAACCAAGTTCAAGATGCCAACCATCAAGACTTTCAATGATAAGAAGGATCTTTTGGATTATTTGGAGATCTACACAACATCCTCAATGCCATTATATGTCAAGATTTCCATACTACATTGAAGGGAATAGCTCATCTCTGGTTAAATAAGCTCCCTACCAGGTCTATTGGATCCTTTCTAGAGCTCAGTAAATCCTTCCCTTCCCATTTCATTGGACGAAGAACTCCTAGGAAACCTACCACTTTTCTCCTCAACATTAAGAAGACGAAAGAAAAGTCTCTCAGGCAATATGTAGCAAGGTTTACGGATGAGTCCGCTAAGATAGGTGATGTCAACGACCAATGGGGGCAATTTTAATTCTTGCTACTCAACGGAAATATCCCTGCAAACAAATGCATATGATGGATTTCGTAGTAATGGACTACCCTTCATCTTATAACATGATATTAGGGCGACCAACCCTTAATGTCGTCAAAGTAGTACTGTCAACTAATCATCTTCTTCTATGATTTTCAACAAGTCAAGGCATTGGAGAGGTCCGAGGAGATCAATCAATAGCAAGGGAATGTTATATTGCATCAGCAAGGCCCTCTCAAGTTTCTAAAACTTGTCAAGTGGATATCCTAGACCCTAGAGATTAGGAAGAATCAGAGAGAGCACGCCCCGATGAACAGTTAGTCCAGGTAACCATGGGAAGGAAGCCTGACCAGATTACGTATGTGGTTCCAATCTTTCCCCTCATAGTAAAGATAAGTTGTAGAATATCTTTACAAGAGAATGAAGATGTCTTTATCTGGAGTCAAGAGGATATCTCGGGTATAGATTTGCAAGTAATAATCCACAAGCTCAATGTGCATTCCTCAGTCAATCCAATAAAGCATAAGAGAAGAGCTTTAGCCACTAAAAGGGCCAAGGCAATCACTAAGGAAGTGTTGAAACTCCCACAAACAAAGTCAATTCGGCAAGTCCACTATCTAGAGTGGATAGCCAATGTTTTTCTTGTAAAGAAAAACAATGGAAAATAGAGACTTTGCATAGATTTTATTGACATGAATAAGGTGTGCCCGAATAACTATTTTCCACTTCCTAAGATTGACCTTGTGGGTGGATGCAACAATAGGTTCCTAGCTTTTCAGTTTTATGGACGCATTCTTTGGATATAATCAGATCCGCATGCACCTAGACGACCAGGAGAAGATATTTTTTGCCACAAAGTAAGGGTTGTATTGCTACCAGGTAATGCCCTTTGGTCTAAAGAATACTGGTGCCACATATCAACACTTGATCAATCATATTTTCAAGAACCTTATTGGGAAAAATATGGACGTTTATGTTGATGATATGTTGGTAAAAAGTAAAGTAGTTGAGGACCAAGTGAGCAAGTTACAGGAAGCTTTCCAGGTCCTAAGAAAGTACAAGATGGAGCTAAACCCCATGAAATGTGTTTGGGGTATCCTCTAGAAAATTTTTGAGATTCATGGTGTCTCAAATGGAAATTGAGGAATAATCATAAAAGATTCAAGCTTTAATTCATATGCACCCACCTTGAAATGTCAAAGAGGATGTGTTGCAGCACTCTGTAGATTTGTATTGCGGGCCAGTGATTAATGTTTACTTTTCTTTAAGATGTTGAAGAAAGCTTTCGAATGGTCGCCATAGTGTGCAGTAGCTTTCAAAAAGCTAAAGCAATACTTGGGAACACCCCCATTATTATCAATGCCAATCGACAAAGAGGTTATTTACCTTTATCTGGTCATCTCTGATGAGGCCACCAATTTTGCTTTGATAAGAGAAGAACATATAGTTCAAAAACCAATATATTATACCAATCATGTCCTGAAAGGAGCAGAAGTCAGTTATTCGAGACTAGAGAAAGTAACTTTGGCACTGATCTCTATGGCACGAAAGTTGTGTGCCTACTTCCAAGCTCACCCCATCACTTTCATAACTGACTCTCCCATCCGACAAGTTTTACAACATGAAATATCCAGAAGGCTCGCCAAATGGGCCATTAAGTTGGATGAGTTTGATATAACTTACCAGCAAAGAACAACAATCAAGGGACAAGCATTAGCGGACTTCATTGTTGAAAATACCTCATTCAAAGAATCCCATTCTTCAAATAGCTTAGGACAAAAGAGCTAGATCCTCTTTACTGACGGTTCATCGAATGTTGATGGAGGAGGAACAAAAATAATTCTGGTTTCCCCATATCAACTCAAGATAGAGTATGTCTTAAGATTTGGAATTGGAGCCTCAAATAATGAGGAAGAATATGAAGCTCTGCTCGCTAGATTAAGGTTCACATTGATAGATGGAGTCAAAAACCTCCTAGTGAAGGTATATTCTCAACTAATTGTTAAACAGATCAAAGAAGAATAGGTGGCCAACGATACCAGGATGGTTGTATACTTAGCCCAAGTTGCTGAGGGTATATCCCATCCGGAAGCCTTCAACATGGAATAGATTCCTAGGGTTGAAAACGCTCATACTGATTCCTTAGCTCGTCTGGCCTCATCATTCCATGATGAGCTCCCAAGTACAATCCCTGTGGAGCTCATTCCTAAACTTAGCATCGACAAGGTCAAAGTAGAGCTCAATGTCACCCAACAAGAGAAGAGATGGACCTTTTCTATCTTTCAGTATTTAATAGACGGAGTAATCCCCAAGAAAAGAACTGAAGCGCAAAAGCTTCACTAGAAAGCTATAAGATACGCTGTTATAAGAAGAGTTTTATATAAAAGAGGTTTCCTCACTCCTTATTCACGTTGTTTGGAGAAAGAGGAAGCTCAGTATGTTCTCAAAGATATTCATGAAGGAGAATGTGGGAACCACCTAGGAGGGAGAGTTCTGGCCTACAAAGCACTCCGTCAGGGATACTATTGACCAACCATACAGAAGGATGTCATGCAGTTTACAAAAACTTGTGATAGTTGTCAGATGTTCGCTAACGTATCAAAGAAACCTCCACAGGAGCTTTCTCCTATGACAAGTCCTTGGTCAGTTGCACAATGCGAAATTGACATAGTCGGACCTCTGTTACTCGGAAAAGGGCATAACCAATTTGCAATTGTGGCAATTAATTACTTCACCAAATGGGCTAAGGCGAAACCCTTGACCACTATCATTAAATATTTAAATGCATGACACCACAAAAGAAAAAGTCAAAATTAGGGATTAAAGTATAATTTTGAGTAATAATGGGGGAGGTTTCTGAAAATGAATTAATGATGCATCACAGCCATGTAAACCTACGTACTGCGTATATATATATAGAGAAAGAGAGAGAGAGACCATGTCTAATATGTGTGAGTGGAGAAACTTAGGAGTGTAGCGGCTGAATTTTTGAGTGAATGAAGAGAGAGAAAGAGAGAGAGAGAGGAGTTGCTTTATGCAGCATGGGTAAGTACTATAAGTCTCTGCTTGTAAACTAAATGACTTTTATATCAGCTTTGCTTAGTTAATTGGATTAAATATTATTTTAGGGATTATTACCATCAAAATTAAATGGTTAGATCATAGTTGATCAAGACGAAATGTTGTGGGATTGTTCGAGGCATCGAGATCTTCACATTTAGTGGTTTTAATTAAGAATTTGTAAGTGGTTTATCTCACAATATGCATATGTATCTAAATCTATTTACAAAGAGTCTTTTTATTACTGTCGTTGGTACATTCTAATCGATTATCGAATCATTGTAGTTTCGTTATTTCTTTGAGTTCTTGTTTGACGTATCATGGAGTGCAAAACATATGTTTATGATTGGTGAATTACTACAAAACTTGTTGATACATGCGTTAGGCACACTTGGTAGTATGGTAATGATACTGAAATGTGATTGTGGCCCTCTGGGCGTCTGATAGAAGGGATGTACTAAGTGATGGCTAACTTTTTATTTAGACGAACCTAGTATGAAACCATGAATGATTTGAAAAGCTGGAGAACTGAGTTTCGTATGATTTTTATGAAGGAATTTGTGTTAAATGATAATTTTATTTGTTGATTCTTTAGTTGATTGTTTGATTATCTTACAACCTTGTGATTTCGTATGTTATGTTGTAAATTGCTTATTGGACCTCCCAAGCTCACCCCCGTTTATCCCTCTCAGAAGTAGAGTGATAATTAATTGAAAGTCGAAAGATGATCGGGTTAATTGAGGAATTAGAGATTTCGGATGATTGATTCATTAGTGAAATTTCACAATTTTGAGAGTGGTTTGAACAATTGTAATGATTTTTAAAGTCTGAGTATTTCTATTTTTATAGAAGGGGGATTTTAGTGCTCTATATGGATTGAAATTAATAGTAATTGAGTTCGCACACAGAATCCATAGGAATCAAGTTCGGGGCATGATAGCACATATATTGGCAACATTACTCTAAAATAATTGCACAACCACTCTCATCTCTATTTTACTCTACATCAAAAGGACGCCTCAGTTTAAACATTTGTCATCAACTAAACCCTAATTGTGTGTTTAGTTGGGTGGATAAAAAAATGAAAGGATGAAAAATAGGAGTGATATATTTTCTATTCTTCAAGTGAAGAATAATTAATTCCGTCATTTTTGTTGGGTAGGGAGGGATAGAAAGTATGAAGTATTAATTTTTTTGTGTTTGTTAGGATAGAACAGTGGAAGAATGGAAAACATATCGATACATATTTGATTATTATATCTTAAATACATAATATGTAATAAATAAATCTGATATAGGCATATATTAAAGAATATATAGGTAGCGCAAACATTTTAACATACATAATTAACTTGTTATCCACTTTTTCTCCCAATTTTTAGAGGGATTGATTTTGATGAGTTGGAAGAAAAGCTAATTCATGTATTTTTTCATCTTTTCTATTTTTCTTCTTTACCAAACATGATATTTTATCTCCCTCCAATTTTATATCCTTCTATTTTTTATCATACCAAACAAAGCATAAACCTCACTGATCAAAAAACAAAGCATAACCCTCAATTGAAAATTTTGGCCTTTTATTGTCAAATTAATAGCTGAGGGATCAAAGTAGTAATTCTTCCATAATTTAAGGAATGGATGCTTATTTAGTCAAATGTTGCCTGCTATTTTTTTTCTTACTTTAAACATTGGGCATCGAGGGGGGCATCTAATATACATATTAAAAGCTTGGTGACCAGGAAGAACAAATAGAATAGTGAACCCATAGTGAGTCTAAAAACATATGTTAGGGAATAAAAAAAATGTCCTTTGTCCACGGTAGTTGTAAAATCTATATGGTCAGTCTTGGTGTCTATTTTCTATTAATTGTTAGAATAATTTTGTGGAGATTATCTTTGTGCACCGCCTCACGTATATCACCTGACGTGATACAATTACAATTATTAATATTTAATAAATTTTGGGAAACTTACTAATCTAATGATATATATTAAGGTAGTGCATAAAAATGGTATAGAAAAGTGGTATGTAGTATTTTCGTATGTAATTGTTACTACTAGATGACAAAAGAAGGTGCTATGAAAAGTGTGTCAGAAGCATACCTCAAGAGGTGTAACGGGCGCAGTTAGGTGTTTTATGATTTCACTAGTGAAGACTTATTAAGTAGTCTTTAAGCACTCTCCTTTATCACGCCCTTTTTTTACCCGCCAAAAAAAAGAAGAAATTCAATTATCATATGACAAAAGAAGAAAGATTAAAGCCAGCAACACACACTTGTTTACTTTTCCTTGCCCAACAACATTCGAATTCAAATAAAGGCAAATTACACTTTACTCTGATTTTTCTTTTGAACAAAAAATTACACTGATTTTTCTTTTGAACAAAAATTACACTTTACAGTTTGAAATATGTAAAAAAAATTATTTCTATTTTTGAATAATAAATTTATCGTATTTCATCTTCAAGGTATAAAAGGTATTATAATGTGATTATTCTGTTAATTTTTGTTATTCATTTCTGTCAACATCAATGATATAAATTTTAATTTTTAAAAGTGCAAAGTAAGAATTCTTAAATTTTTTAATGTGCAAAATATAACTCTCCCTTAAAATAAACAGGCGAGTTAAGTTGCCAGTACATAGGAACCCTTATTTAGTATATTACATATGACGGATCAAATTATTTGGACCTAATTTAAATTAGGGCAAATGGATTGACAAAGCCTTTTATTTAGAGTTGAGACCCACTTTTATTCAAATGCTAAGGAACAATGTTATTTAAACTTAATTTATTAACATAATTTATTGACTTAATGACTCATTATTATTAAATTGACAATACACATCAATATTAATTAGAACCCATTTACAATTAAATAATTATGATAGGTTATGTAGACGAGTTAAGTAAAAAAATTAGTTCAAAACAGTAATATTGATGACTAATGTGCATTAGGTTCCAAAATCAAGTTTCATAGTCACTAGATTAACTCACTCCGGCTAAAAGTGAAAGTAAGATCCACTAACCAATAATGTGATGTCGCCGTCACCCCTAATATTTTTCCTTAGTCAGAGCCGGCCACCTTGTCGTATCTTTCTGTCCGGTGATCAGCAGCCAGTTATGACTAAATGAGATATCAAAATATAAAATTGATCTATAAAAGTAAGAACGTTACTTTCCTATCCACCACCACCTTCACCTTGCTCTCTTTGTTCCACCATTGCACATCTTCTTCTCGTTGTATAAACCCAGGAGAAATCGCAGATGTTGTCGGCCGGGTTGTGCGTGGTGGCAGCACTGCTTGTCATCTGTGTCACTCACTGGATCTACAAATGGAGGAACCCAAAGTGCAAAAATGGAGTCCTCCCTCCTGGTTCCATGGGCCTTCCTTTTATTGGGGAGACCCTTTCTTTGATCATTCCCAGCAACTCTCTTGCTCTTCACCCCTTCATCAAAAAGAGAATTGAAAGGTAATACAACTTAGTTTACTGTGTTCCAAGTAATCATGACTCATTAGGTATTACATGTATTCCTCTGCTGCTAGTTTTCAGTGTTTTTTTTTTCATTTCGAAGAGGGAGAGAGGAAGAGCTAAATGAACAATTGTTTCTAGTATGGGTTCCGAGCTAAATGGAAAGCATACCAATTTTATGTTTCCAACAAATTCTGGATACCTTTTATAATTATTCATGTGCATTTATGATTTTTTCCAGTATTATAGCAGCACACGTATCTTATCTGTTGTATTTGATGGAAATAACTTGTAATAGTTGATATCGAGAACTCTTCTCCTAGTTTTTGGAGGAAAGCATTACAACTTGACTAATATGCATTTTCTCCATTGAAATTTCAGATATGGGCCTGTTTTCCGAACAAATGTGGCCGGCCGCTCTCTCATTGTAACGACAGACCCAGAATTCAACTATTTCATTATGCAACGAGATGGGAAGTTAGTAGAATCGTGGTACTTGGATGCATTTGCTAAAGTTTTTGCACAATCTGGAGAGATTAAACCAGATACTGCTCGCATCCATAAATATGTGAGGAATACCGCTTTGCGTTGGTTCGGCATGGAGAGCCTCAAAGATAGGTTGCTTCCTCAGATTGAAGAATTGGCTAAGAAAACTCTTGCCAAGTGGTCAAGCAAGGAATCGATTGAAGTGAAAAGCGAGGCTGCAACAGTAAATATCTAATTTATGCACTCGCTCACAAAGAAAACTATAGTAACATGCTAGGTATGATACTAACATTTCAATGTTTCATCCCGCAGGTGAGTATAGATTTTGGTGCACAACAATTGTTTAGCTATAATCCCGAAAAAGCGCCAGAGCAAATAAGTGAGTTGTTTAAGGACTTGATACAAGGACTCATGTCCTTTCCTTTGAACATCCCTGGAACTATGTACCACAAGTGCCTAAAGGTAATAAATTTTATTTATGCTCTAAGGAATTAATTTTCGACAAACCTTGCCGTTATTGACTCTTAAATTGACTCTTAAATTTTTATCAGAATCATAAAAAAGTACTGGATATGATGAGGGTCGAATTGAAGGAAAGGCGTATGTCACCTGATTCTCGTCGTGGAGACTTGCTCGATCACATCATGCAAGAAGCGGATAATGAGAAGTTCCTGACAGAAGAATTCATAGTTCAACTCATGTACAGTCTTATCTTCGTCTTTTCTGATTCCTTATCAACAACGTTGGCATTGGCTGTCACATTGCTTCACGAGCATCCCTTGGCTTTACAAGAATTAATTGTATGTATAGTTTTTCCTTTTTTTTCCTGATGTTTTTTTTTTTCATTTTGGGTAAAAAATTTAAATAGAACTAGAGTTTTAATCATATGATTATAACATGTTTGTTCATTTCTCAGACTGAACATGAAGCTATCCTCAAAAAGAAAGAGAACCCTGATTCCCCACTCACATGGGACGACTATAAATCAATGACTTTCACTCTTCAGGTCAATTTCACAATCTCAATATAATCTTTGTTTTTGTTAAAACGCTACACTCGTTTATGCTCATGCAAGAGTTGATCTATTCGTTACAGGTAATCAATGAAACTCTTAGGTTGGCAAACATTTCTCCGGGACTATTTCGCAAAGCAACTGAGGATATCCAATTCAAAGGTACATGGTCATAGGAAATTAGCCTTACATGTATCTTATGATCATTACAAGAGATTAACCAACAATAATATATTTGTAGGATATACAATTCCTGCTGGGTGGCCAATATTAATTGCCGCTCCTGCTGTGCACTTGAACTCCACCAAATATGAGAATCCACTTACATTCAACCCATGGCGTTGGAAGGTACCAACTAAATATGTATCATGAACCACTTAATGCTTATTTCCTTTTACCTTCTAGAAGAAAAAGAAATATTCGTGTCCTTTCAGATTTTCTACTTGATTATTATTAATATTTTCCGCAATTGATTTTGACAGTTAATTCAAATCAAACTCATGGTATCTAACTTTCAGTTTCCCATGTTTGTTTTGTCTCACATGAAATATAGGAGCTGCAATCAAGTTTTATAACCAAAAGTTTCATGCCGTTTGGGTTCGGTTTGAAGCAATGCGCTGGAGCAGAATATTCTAGGGTGTTACTGTCAACTTTCCTTCACACCTTGGTCAGCAAATACAGGTAATTTAATCTTGTTCTAGATTTATTCTCATTTACATATTTTATCATTTTATTCTGAGGAATAACAATTGTGATTTTTTTTGGCAGATGGACAAAAGTGAAGGATGTCAAATTTGTGCGAGCCCCTATTTTAAAGTTTCCCAATGGCTTTCACTTCAAAATCTCTCCAAAGAACATCTAAAGAGCTCGGGATCTTTGGTGTTTGAAAATATTTCAAAGTATAAATTATATTGTGTGAAAGAAAGATATTGGGGATATTTTCTGTGTAATTTTAAGACAGTAATTGTGTTTTTATACACCATGTCATATCTACTCAAGTATTCTGAAGAATTATATAACTGTGAATGCAGCCATGTCATGTGCGAAATGATGTATTGTAATGTATTTGGAGCAATTTTGTAAAAATGATGGACACATAATTATATGTTTCCATTGTCATCGTATTCAGAGGACAAGACTTCTACTTGTAGTATTATTGAAAGGCATAAATAATGGTCCGTTTTATATCAACTGAGTGGTTGATTCGCTAGTCTAAATTAGCGATATGTATTATAGTCAAATGAACAGTTCAATTTGTATCCCGGCCATGTATATTATTTTACTACAACGTCCTCACAATTTTGACCATGAAATTCTTGGAAACAAAAAATATGTTTTTAGTCAATAATTATCCATCATAGGCTTTAGGTAAGCAGTTTAAACCTATTATGTCATTCATTTAACTTGACCAATGTGGAGATCGTGTTATGATTCCACTCCCATTATTGAGAAAGAAAATAGCAAAGTTCACAAACATTGCAGACCTTCGGGTAAAAGGGGTCCTTGATTGCTCTGGGACTTCCATGACCGGAAAATAGGAAAGTAGTACTAATTTTAAGGGGAGAGTATAATACCGAAAAGTAATATGATGACGAAAAATAAATTTCAATTATCTTTTTTTTT
>CM042185.1:15432905-15463928 GCA_023539305.1 Ilex asprella | reverse complement strand
TTTTCAATAAAACTATGGTTGAATAACCATTAAACTTCATCTTCTTGTCTCAAACCCTAGTTTTCAAGAGGAATAGACTTTTCTCTTGATTCTTCCTTTGTTCTTGATTTCAAAACCTTAGTGTTTTATATTGAACAACAAAAATGGTATTTTTTTAGATGATCTCTTGCTTACTTTTCTTAAATCACACCATTGGGCAAATATCTATGAATTTTGGGGGGGTTTTGGAATTACTTGTAAATTGAGATAATTTGTGAGTATTTACAGCTCTTGTATGGTTTGTTGTGATGGACTTAAATTACCCTTGAGAAATTGTCGTAGAGTGTTAGAGGTTAGTCTATCCTAGTGGGAGTGAGATTGTTTACTAACACTTGTAGTGGGTTGTTGTTTGGGAACGCAACTACTATTGTTCACGAATACCGAAGAGAATGGTTAGTATACTAGTTCCTTGGGAGGATTTGTCAATGTCATTGGAATGGTACACACCCTTCCTAAAATGGTTGATGATTTGGTTGTGATAGGTGGACGAGGTAGAGCCTTTGCGTATATTCCTGAGAAACGACCAGCATACCTGAGATATAGATACATTTGGGAATATGAATTTATACATGACTTTATTGACTATGGTTTATTGTAGGAAAAATAGTTTATTATGACTAATGGTAAATGATTTTTACAAGAATTTGTTGGAAGTATGGGATTCCACAAAAACTTGTTGAAAATAGTTTGTCATTGAAAATGCCTTATTATTTGTAACTTGATTTTACTCTTCATTTAATTTATTGTTATTGTGTTAACTTGAGATCTGTTTAAATATCATTGTTTTATTTCAAAGTTATATACGATATTTTGGAAAGTGAGTCTGAACTATTTTATATGTTTCTAAACCTTGTTCGAGTTTGGAAGAATATTGTTACAGAGCTTAGTGTTCACCCCTACAAACAATATATTTTTCAGATTCTAGTCAATAGGAGGAGCTCGGAGATGATGAGCCGATACATTGGGAAGCTCCGATAGTTGAGAACGTGGATCCCGAATTGGAAGTGTATAGTCATGTTCTCTTCTGTTCTAGACTAGAAAATTCATTTTGAGACAATGTGAAGTTTAATATTTTGTTATTCCACTGCAAGACAATAGTTGCTTTTGGGAGGTAATTGTCATAGTTGGGCATATTCTTTTGGATGATTTTGGATATATTGTGGATAATGAATGAAATTTTATTTACTTATGAATTGTATTAGTCGCTCTCATGATGTGAATGATTTTAGATAGTAATATCGTTCAAGGTGTATTTTGAGGTGTTACAAATACCTTCTTCCTTGTGTAATATGACGGTTGTTCTTTCTGAATCTCCTGACCCGGAAAGGAGAAAGCTGGACAATAACCTTGTTAACCTCCAAACTCTTTCCTCTTTTGATCTTGGTCATGACCTTTGCTATGTATTTTTCCCTTTATATTCACAATTGATTTTACCAACTTACTTCATGGTCTTCCTTCGCATGGACACTTTATTTCACCTTCATCCTTGGGTCATTTTGTAGATCCTTGTCTTTCGAATAAGTCAACATGGATTGACAACATGCACTTGTTAAAGTTAGAAGAAGATACTACATTTAACTTCTGGTGTATTTGGCGGCCACATTCTGTCTTATTTCTTTGATCTTTAGATTGGTATTAGGATGAGCTTCCTCGGCATCACTTCTGGAAAAAGAAGTGGTGTGGTTGGGGACAATTGGCATGTTTAAGGAGATTTTGGCCAGGAGATGCTTGTGTCAGAGGTCTATACTTTGACTCCGGCAATTCAACAATTTTCTTCTCACTGCACGAAAAAAGTCTTTTACCAACGTTTAATAAACACTGCTAAATGTAAATAAAACGCCGCAAAATATTATTATTGTCATTATTCTTAACGTCTTCGAAACCTCCATCGGCAAAATTACCGACGTTTAAATAAATGCCACAAAAATAAAAGTGACGTTTATTAAACGTTAAAGCGATGTTTATTTAATCGACGATTTCATTGTAAAATTTTGATTACCGGAGCTATTTTACGGCATTTATTTAAACGCTAGTAATAATTATTTCTGATCAACTGATTTCTAGCGTTTATGTAAACGCCGATAATCTTTTTTTTTTAAAAGAAAATTTAATTTATTTATAAAATAGAGAAATTACAAGAAGCAACCAAAACAGCCTAATCCGCAAGTCATACTGCATAATCAACTTTATTCAATATTTCAGAAGCATTTACAAGATAGAAAAGACAGACAAACCCCGCCTATTCAAAACAGCCATTATTCAGGCTTACAATGAAGAAAAACAAAGAAATTCTGCCTTGACAAAACCAAACCTCAACATAAAGAGAAGCCAAAAAAACATTTCCTCTTCTGGGTGAATTGTCCAACTCATAGTGGATTGAGCAAGTTTGTAAAACTCATTTTCCATTCGGTATATGTGATCCTCCATAAACTTGATTAATCTAACTCTCAAGTCCTGAACCTTCATATTCGGAACAAATTTTCCACCTTCCAAAGATAGACTTTGATCTTTGTGGTCAATTCCAAATTTTTGCAAGTTATCTTGTGCAATTCTATCTGAGTAATCAAAATGAAAAAAATACTGAGGTAATGGTTCTGGTAAAAGATTAAACACCCCAATGTAACTAAGAGGGAAATAACCATAAAAAATATTGATCGATACCAGATGGAGCATGCTGAGGAAGCAGAGATTTCCATTCAATAAATAACCATGTTGTAACAACAAGAATATTAGATTTTTTCCCTAAATTTCGAGCTCGCTCACCACCTGAAGCATTACCTTGCAAAGTGATGGTCAACAAAATCAGACATCAATCATAGACTCCCATCACAACATCTTTGGTACAAAATCAACAAAGCATTTTCGTACTGTCAACTTTTACAATTTGAGTTTGAACTGTAAAAGCTACTCTCAAAAAATAACATAGTTGTATTATTGAACACAAGTTAAAAGGGGCAAAATTTATCAAACCACTATCATCATCATCATCAGAATCATGGTATTCTCAAGCACAACTATAACAAGTTGTTGAAAATAGATTATCTCAGTCCAAGTGTTGGAATATTAACTATTGTTTCATCCTCATCCACACTATACTCACAAAACAAAGAAATTTGTATGAATCTATCAGATTATTTCAATCACTAACTTTTGTGAACATAAATTTCAAATCATATGCAACATTACGCAAGTTCCAATTGTCCACTGATTGCAGCTTACATACAAAAGTCATGACTAGAAAAACTCCACTTTCAAGCAACAATCACCCTACCCAAAATAAAATGATATCCAAATCTGAAATTACCTCCAAAGAAAAACAAGTTTGAGGAAAAGCAAGAAAATACAATTAACTAGGATAATTTAAGGAAAATTTATTCCAAGGGTAGAACAAGAAAACCTATGATAAAAACAATGATTCCATAGATTGGGAGAGAGTTAGGGGTGCATCAGTTGAAGTGGTTTCCAAGACTATAAGTGAACCAATAAGTATCATATGTCTACTGATCAATTACACCGAGGTTTCCAATCAAAAAAAAAGATTTCCTGATGTTGTTGCCCCACACCCATTGGTGGATACCATTCACAAATACTTGTCACCACGCCTCTGCACCCTTCACAAATACCAAAAACATGTCAATTTAAGGTACTATTTACAGACTAAACAATAGTGGTAGAAATAGCATACACCAGAAATTTAGGACATTGAGGCAGATTCAAACGAAATTAATAAGAAAACCAGCAGAAGCAATAGAATCAATAATGGAATGAAAAATTGAAAAAACATGATTGAAAGGAAAATGAGATTTACTTGCATAAGATGAGAACTGCTCGAGATGGTTCGGACAGTCAATCAACATATAGCGATCATTGTCTATATGGTTTTATCTGATTTCAGAGCTTCGAGAAGATTAGAATGATTCATGGTAACCGACTCAATGCAAATTCATATAAATATTTGATGAATGCCTGCAGATCTGCCCTAGCGAATGGATTAGGAGAGATTGTCCATGGCAGAGAGGTCATCAATGGCAGATTCGTCGTCATGGCAGATTGGTAGAATCCATCGCAGAAATCAAGAACAAGAGAGAGAGAGAGGTGAGGCTCAGAGAGAACTTGAACAAAAAATAATTTGGGAAAATATGAAAAAGAAGGGTGTCGGTTATTAAGCACAAAAAAATAAAAATTTATTAATAATTTGTGACGTTTATAAACAAACGTCGGTTATTAAGCGCAAAAAAAAATTGTTAATAATTTGTGGCGTTTATAAATAAACACCGGTTATTAAGAGCAAACAAAAAAATATTAATAATTTGTGACGTTTATAAACAAACGTCGGTTATTAAGAGCAAAAATAAATTGTTAATAATTTGTGGCGTTTATATATAAACGCCGGTTATTAAGAGCAAAAAAAAAATTATTAGTAATTTGTGACGTTTATAAACAAACGCCGATTATTAAGTGCAAAAAAAAAAATTGTTAATAATTTGTGGCGTTTATAAACAAGCGTCGGTTATTAAGCGCAAGAAAAAAAAATTTATTAATAATTTGTGACATTTATAAACAAACACCAGTTTTAGTGGCGTTTAAGCTAAACGTTGAAAATTAAATGTCACTTTTTCCCATAATTCTTGTAGTGTCTGCTCCTTCATTTGTCTCCACGACTACCATTTGTCATCTTTAAAATCAAAACAACAAGCCTTCAGAAATAAGCTATCCAGGTGTCATGTTTTCGCAGCACTTTATTTTGTGTATCATACAAATTGTATTCATTGAAATTGTACAAATTTTTATAAATTAAAATTACTTTGTTGTTCACTCTTTTCCATTTTCCTTGTTGCATTTTACAACTGTTGAATGGCAAAATAATTTCCTTTTGGCCGTCGACTTGTCCTAAAACGCCGGCCATGACCCATGCGTTTAAAAGTCTCATTCGTGTTTTGTGGCTTCCTAGACCTTTGGTCTGTAGGCCTTCAAGAATTGTCCGTTAATAGATCAACGATGGCGTTTTCCATCCAAATCTTTTAAGTGGTAACTATTGTCTTTCTTTACCTCGAGGACTTCAAATGGCCCTTCCCAATTTTCCGATCATTTGCTAGTCCTTGGATCATTTAGTCTCAAAGGCAACTTTATTTTTCAGACTAAGTCGCCTATGTCAAAGTCCTGTTCCTAACCCTCTAGTTGTATGCCCTAGCAGCTATGAGCTTTTGCAGTTTAATACAATCCAAAGCACTCAACTGTACTTCATCCAAATCCGCAAGCTCAATCATCATGGCCTCATTGTATTCAGTTGGACTTAGCATATTCTGAAAATTCTATCAAAATGATTTCATGGTGATTTCCTTAGGCAAGACCTTATCCTGCCTATAGGTCAGCTTGAATGGCGTGATTTCGGTGCCAAATCAATTGGACATTATGTATGTCCATAGTGCTTCCGATAATTTGTGGTGTCATCCCCTTGGGTTGTCTTCTACTATCTTTCTGATAATCTCTTTCATCACCCAATTAGTAGATTTTGTTTGGCCTTTTCCTTGCACATTGTATGAATTTTAACGGATTATGTTGATACTATACTCCTCTGTAAATCCCTTTACTTTGTTATCTACAAAGATTGTTCCTTGGTCAGCCAATATGTGCTGTGGAACCCCAAATCGGTGCACAATGCTTTCTTTTATCATTCGTATGATGTCGACCTGATTGACCATCCTCATTGGAATTGGCTCAACCAACTTTGTACAATAGTCAGTAGCCAAAATGATACAAGAATGTTGGTTCGTAGAAGGGGGAAAAATCTTCCATATAAAATCCATTGCCCAAGCTCTGAACGACCATGTCTTAATTATCTAATGCATTTGAATTGTTGGCACCTTCTGGATAGGTTCGTAGCACTAACATGCTAATGAAAAACAAGAGGAGACACCACTCGAAGGAATAACTTCGGCACCATTAACTTGTGATGATGTCGTAGAGCGATGTGGATAGCCATGAAGTTTATAGCAGCGATCTCGAGAATGTCCTATCTGATCACAGTATGTGCAATATGGCCTTTCATGTTATCCAAATTTAGATTTTCCACCTTGGTTACTTGATCCCCACCTCAATTTGTAGTTTGACCAGTAAATGGACGTGTAGCATTTGACAGGCCATCTTGATGTTGAACCACAGTTGTGACAAAATTAGGAGCTTATATTGAAGGAAGAAAGGTTTCACAATACTTTTCTTTTTGAAACAACAAACTATAAGCTTTATTCACGAATGAAAATGGTTTCATTAGTAACAATTAATTGCGAATGGCCGTATAAGAATCATTATTTAATTAAACAGGTCCATTGTTAGAGTTCAACTATGGCCTTTGAAGCAACACAAGTACATTTAGGAATATTTGTGAGATTGGACAACGCATCCCAATAGCCTTTCATTTTGGTAAGATAAGCAGTGATAGACAGTTGATCTTGATAAAGATAATCTATATCGTGTTGAAGTTGAGACAAACGGGGACCATTACTCTATGAGAATCATTCCCAAAGGTTGGCCCAAATTTTCGCAACAGAATCCCCATAGATAACATTCTCCCGTAGATCACGATCTAACGAGTTGAGCAGCCATGAAAGGATAGAAATTCTTCTGGTTGCAAAATACCATAGAATTTGGGTATATCAATTTTGAGGCCTGATTTCAATCATTTTGAACCGCCGTCGTTTTCCATAGGTCTCATCTACCTCTTCTGGGGCTGATTTTCAGCAAAAAAGTTTTCATGATCGTCGTTAGTAAACTTCTCATCCACATGGTGCAAATTTGGAGTCTGAACCCTTTCTTGTTGTTGGTCCATGAACGCAACAAACTGTTGGGTAAACGCCACAATCTGTTGTTATAATCTCGCAACCTCCTCATGCTCATACACATCTCTGAAAGCAACCTCTTGTACAACTGTAGGACTTCTTCTTGGCGGTATGGTGTAGGAACTAGTGTAGGCTCTGATACCAACTGTTGTCAGGTGGCGTGGATAAAGAAATGAGATTAAAGAATAGAAACTTCAAACTATTGATTATCATAATAATACCATATCAAAGTCTTCAAAAGCCTTATTGATTCACAAAGAATATCAAGTCAATAGAAAAAAAAAAGAGAATTTGTCTCTCAGTTTATTTCAAATATACCAAGTTACTGAATCAATTTCTCAACACAACATAAATATGAAACCTTAATAGTCATAAATCACTATAAAAATCAAACAAATAAGAAATATTATGAAAATAATCCCAAATAGCGGGATAAAATAAAGAAGTGTCATAAACGTCATTTTTTGGCTTAAAAATGACTAGTTGAAAGATGTATGTTTCAATCTTGATCAGATCGTCGCGAGCTTTTGGGAAAGGGGACTTATGAAATTTTATGATACTGTAGCCCAGAATCAGCCTTGATTGGTGCTCAATCGGCGTTGCTTTCAACGATCTTGACCTGTCATGTAATCTTCTATTATGTTGTATCAGTTGGGCAATTGGGCTCCATCAATATATATGTTATCATAGTTGTTTGTTTATTGCAACAAATTAGTCCACGTGCAACAGACGTGTGCACCAACTAGTGTACTAAAAAATGAACATACATACACTAATACACCAAAATACAAACATACACAAACACTTGCACCTGAAAACACACACACACCCCTACTGACCTTCGACCCAACCTTGACCCCTGGATACAAACCCAACCCTGGACCCCGATCCTGACCCTATACTCGAATTCGAACCCCGACCCAAACCCCAAGTTGGTGTATTAGTGTGTATATATATTTTTGGTGTATTAGTGTATGTTTGTGTGTGTTTTGGTGTATTAGTATGTGTGTTTGTATGTATTTTGGTGTATTAGTAGATGTGTGTGTGTTTTGGTGTATTAATGTGTGTGTGTGTGTGTATTTTGGTGTATAGTATGTGTGTGTGTTTGTATGGTTTGGTGTATTAATGTGTGTGTGTGTATTTTTTTTTTTTTTGTGTGTATTAGTGTGTATATTTTTTGGTGTATTAGGACGTGCTTTATTTGATATATTAGTATGCGTTTAAATTTGTAGTTTTAATTAAGCAGGTTGAAAATAGATTGAATTTATTTTGCACCCAACCTAATTTGAACATACACATAACCAATGCAACTTCCCCATTTGCCATTTAGAATGATACCAAAAGTACCACATGCACACACTACACCGTGATATGTAGCTCAAATAACTTTGTATATATTGTAAAATATACATAAAATACCACTCTATTTGTTCCCTTATCATTTTTTTATCAACACAACACTAATGGTTTTAAGTTGAATTTAAGTAAAATTGCTAAAAAAAAATATTGTTCTCCATCAAAATTTTTATGTTCCATAAAAAATATTGCATGCAGCTTGGTTTAAACATTTGTTATCAATTTAACCCTAAACCTCAAACTGAAAGTTTTGAATTTCTATTTCGGAATTAATAGTTGAGGGATCAAAGAAATATTTTTTTTTCACATTAGTTAAGAAACGGATGTTTATTTAGTCAAATGTTGCGTGATATATTTTTCTTTTTTAATTTGAACATACATTATTGTGTTGAAAATCAAAGATACAGATTGAATAAAACATACACACCCTAAAAGCTTAGGTACCAAATAGAACAAGTAGAATAGTGAAACCAAAGCGAGACTAAAATGTATGTAGGGGAATAAAAAAAATGTGTGTACTCCTTTGTCGACAGTCAGTTGTAAAATCTATACGGTCAGTTTTGAAATCTCTTTTCAATTAATTATTATTACAAGCAACGACAAAAGATGAATGCAGCTTAGAAAATGGAGATGCTGCGAAAGTGTCAAAAGCATACGTCCCGAAATTCAATATCTTGACAGAGCAAAAAAAAAAAAGACTAAAAACCGCAGCACACACTTGTGTACTTTTCCTGATTCAACATTCGAAATAAATAAGAGGCAAGTTAAGTTGAGAACACATAGCAACCCATGTCTAGTATAATACACTTTAATCCAAACGTTAAGGAGCAATACAAATTGAGACCAAATTTATTAATCTAATTTGTTAAATTATTGGAGACCTTAGTATTAAAATATGTTTTCTCGCCTATAAGTCTGCGTACTAATTTCGTCATGATGTTATGTCAAAGTGATCCAAATGAGAGTTAATTAGTAAGTGAGAGCACAAGTTAGTTCAATAAGTTAGATAGTCATGATAACTTCGGATTTAAATGATTAAGGGCAAAAGTAAGATTTGAGCCAATTCATTATTAAGTGGAACATGAAAATTACTTAACGTTATAGAACCTTACAATTATCACCTCATTCATTTGTCAAAATTTTTACTTAGATAATTGATGTAAAAATAGATCAAAAAAAAAATCATAAGAAATTACCTCAAAAATTATGATTAAAAAAATACAGAAATAGACCCTTTTTCTCTTTTTCTTTTTCTTTTTTTCTCTCTCTCTCTCCATAGACTTCATTCTCCAATATCGCTTCCTCATTAGTCACTAATAAGCCTATCAAAAATTCAACACGACACGATTAACCGACACGAATTAAACGGGTTTGGGTGAGACCTTAACGGGTTTAAGTGATAAACAAGTTGACTCGCTAAACACGTTTAATAAATGGGTCATATTTGGGTGAGACCTATCAATTAGTTTATCACTTATTTACCCGTTTAAAAAAATTTAATATAATAATAAATTAATAATTATTTTATTTTAAAAAAATTAATCATCATTAAAATATTTTATATATATATATATATATATGCAAATAAGAAACTAAATTGCTGAGTGGATGAGAGATTGGCAATCCAATGGCCAATAAGTACAAATTATTCCTTTACCCCATTGCATTGCAGTGCTCAATGTGAGAAAGGTTACAAGGTCTTCTTGTGGGTCTGCACAGTAAGCATTGCAGTGCTCGATGTGGGACAGGTTACAAAGTCTTCTTGTGGGTCTGCACAGGGAATACATAGTGAAACTTTTTCACTTGAATCCCACATCGACAAATTCGAAGAAGGAGACGTCCCCATGCCTATAAAAAGCTACAGCCCCTTTTCTTTAGTGATTCAACCTTCTCACTTATCTTTGCAAGTGTCAACCAAGTGAAATTTTATTAATTAAAAGAGTACAATTAATGTGGGTAATTAATGGAGTTTAAAATTTTAATAGAATAATTTTTTTGTGTGGGTTAAAATTTTAATAAAATAATTTTATGAAAATAAAATGGGTTAAACGAGTCGTGTCGTATTATTCGTTTATTAAATGGTTCGTGTTTGTGTTGAGTTTTTTCACTCGTTTATTAAACAAGTCGTATATGAATTTATATATTTTTCACCCGTCACCTATTTAATCCGACACGTAACCGTTTAATCTAATACGTTTAACATCCCTCGTCACTAGATTTACTCACTCCGTCTAAATGCCAAAGTAGGACCCACTAGTCAATGATATCAACAGTACACAT
Source organism: Ilex asprella (assembly GCA_023539305.1). Classification (NCBI taxonomy): domain Eukaryota; kingdom Viridiplantae; phylum Streptophyta; class Magnoliopsida; order Aquifoliales; family Aquifoliaceae; genus Ilex; species Ilex asprella. The sequence continues at coordinate 15,453,417 of CM042185.1, read as the reverse complement.
TGGACTTACTTCATTTCCATTCAATTTTCTTCCATCAATTTTTTTTTTTTAAAATTTTACTGGCCGATAAATCATTTGCTATGAATAGAAAATGAATTCACATATAAATTATAAACTATTTTTAAATTCATAATCGATAATTCACCATATATATAATAAAGAGAATTATCCTCGATGTTGTGTTTTCATCAAAAGTATTAAAAATTTATTGTACCTGCTCCAGATGCATCAAATCTGACCAATTATGTCGTTAGTAATGCTGCACTGATTAAATTTTGAGATCAAATTTAGAGCTCAAATAACATTGCAGTCGAGTTGAACTTCTTTATTTGGTGTCATGTCATTGGGTCTTAATAAATTTCAAACAATATGTTGTCATGTCAGTGTAGCATTACTCTTATGCCATATACACATGTGGATAGATACCTGCAAATAATTTTATGCACCAAATACTATATTATATTATGGAAAAATATACTGATCTATTGACTCGTCAAAATAAAGAATCAAATTGATGCTATACTCTTAGTCATAGCCTACCACGTTATGGTCTCTTTCTGTCCAGTGATCAGCATTCCGCAGCCAGCATTATCGAGAAATGCCCACCACACACACATTGATAACCTTTAAAGCATGATACATGAAGATAAGTAAAAATGTATTAATTATAACTAAATTTTAAATCTGTTCTAACTCAATGCCATTAATTTGAGTCATAGGCGACATGTTTGAATTGTAAATTAACCTAATAGTATCGTAATTTTTTGCACAATCAGTATAAAAATTCCTCCACATACCACTATTATATGTACTAAAAAACTTTATCTATTTTTATCATCCCAAGAAAATTGAAATTCATTTTGATACTAATAAGTTGGCATTGATCCTTGATTTTAAATTGATCATAACTTGATCCTATCGAACCTGAAGTGGAAATGGGTTATAATTTAAGCAGATTGAATCATAACAATTAGGTACTTACCGAGAAATATTAAAAGTGTTTTTGTCATGTTTTTTCTTTGTATTCAAGAAACTTGCATATGGCTTCTAAGAGTAATGCTATTGGGATTTAATTTATTGACATAATTTATTGATATAATTTACGGTGACTTTTGGATTGATTGTATGCCCCATAAAATATTGAAACTTGATGTTGATCTGATAGGTCCCAGTCAGAACTGTTAAAAGTAGTGAGAACAAAACACAGGGTTTGGATAAATCAATTGCTTGTCCTGTTTATTTATTGAAGCAATGTTTAAATAAGTCGTAGCTTAACAAAGTACCAAAAAGCAAGGAAACAACAATCAGAAGCAATTGGGATTCGGCTTGCCCAGTCTGGTGGACCTTCGTAGTGGCCTAAGTCATATGATCTCGAAAAATAAATTTCAAGTATCCTTTTTTTTTGGTCCACATATTAAGTTTTGTTATATAATTTCAGATGAATAGTTATAAATAACTGATCAACTCAAACAAATACCCTTGAAGATTATTTTTGGGTATGATAGTGGGCATATTTTTGTATTACGGGCGTGCCAAAGTTTAGGTGGACTTAAAATTCAAGCAAATACGACCTTTTATCTACTCAAACCGATATGGGTTTCTAAAATCGTGATTGTAGTGAGGCGTAAAGTTACCTCTAGATTTTTTTTATGCCTTAGTAGGAATGCAAAGTAACAATTAAATTAAATTCGAATCTGGAAGACGAAACGAATACTAGACTTAGAATAAAATGAAAGTAGTTAAAGATCGCTAGAGTGATGTATTACAAGAAAAGTAAAGTTGTTCGTAAGCAAGAAACAAATAAAAAGATAGGCTGGCTCTATAAAGAGTTTTTGTGTTTGATCGTGAGATGTCTTTTTAGTGGCCTAGTCTCTGCTATTTATAGAGATGGCTGCCAGCCGTTAATACATCTTTTCTGGCCATTACTTATGATCACAGCTCTGTCCCTCGAGATATGTGAATGTGTTTTGAACCATTTCCAACTAGCGACTAATGATGTCAAGTTTCATCATTTCTCGAGATTCCAAAAAGTCCTATTCCTCTAATCGTCCTGTTAATTGTGGACTCTCACATACTCACTTGTGACTGTTGGATCCCTTCCACGTGTCACTTTTTGTTCTCTCTATTTTTGGGTGTAAACATTGCCCCTCCCCCCAAACGATGTTATTAAATACTCCATATTCAGGGAGTCGTTTTGGTTCATTTGAATTTAAACTTTTGCCACTACACTAGCCCTATTTAGCTGTCATACTACCGTTGATCGTGAAGCTCGAGGATTGCCACTAATGTTCCACGTGTAGTTGTTCGGTCTTTTCTTAATCTTTTCAGATCTACAAGAAACGAATGGCACGTGATCCGTCCATATCTTTTAATCATCGTTTGGGCATGTTCTTTGCACCTATATAACCCATTCAAGACCTGGTATTTTGTCATTGTTCTAACTTTCTTTCTTCTACCTCAATAATTTAGACTCTCATAGTGGCTCTTTCACGGGTGTAAGCTACTCAATACACTCTTTGTACCTTCAATTCGTTTTTTGATTATTCTTTCTTCACCAGAAATGGCCCTTAGGCCAGCCATCAAAGAGATGTCTCCATATGAAGTTCTACGCATATACCCTGACTCTCACATGTTCCCTTGCTTTCAACTTCTAAGAATATCTCTAATGGACAAACTAGCTCAGTAGCAATGCAGTTTGTGCATGGAAAGTTCATTCCCCTGATTGGATTTTGGGGGTTTCATGTATTAAAGCAGTCAAGGGTACTTTGTGGCATCGTCTTGGTATTTATGATGCAATAGAGTTAAGTATTATGACAATGTCCATCAACAAGACTCTAGTTAGAGTCGCTTTCTTATTTTGGTTAGTGGCAAACAATGTGTTTCATTTTCAATTTGGCATGATGGGCCTTATGGTGTATGATATATCTGGTCTCCTCGGCCATTCTCCATTCTGGACCAAGGCTAATGCTCTGCGTGCGCCTACTAAAGTGAACTACATATTTCCACTTGATGTGCATAACAAGCCAATCACTGCCTATTCTTTTTTCCTTGCAGCCTACCGTGGCCTTGAAGACTCTCCTATGTCAGATCAAGAACACATCTCGTTCTTGTTGTACTGGCTTAACTAGTTCTTTTCTGCTCTCCGTCTTATAAGGAAACCAACAAGTATGTTATGTTGGTTGTCTTCTTGGCCGCGGGAGCTTCATATGCTCTTATCCCCTATCATGGAATATAGGAAATAGTGACGTCGAAGATGCACAGGGGTTCAGGTCCTCTATGGGTGCTTCAGCTATTGCTTCATGCTTACTTCCTAGAACTCTCTATCCAACCTACTGATAATGCCCCTTTTTCTTTTGGACGTCTTTTTGTCACTGCCCCTTCTAGAAAATAGTCCTCGCTGGCTATTTTTCTTATCTGTATAATTTGAATGGCCCATTTGGATGTCGTTTTCCTAGAACCGAGGTCCCAAATGTTTCTTGTACAAGCCCGGAGAGTCCTTACCAATGTTGTTACTTCTCATGAGGATGGATAGTTCTGTTATCTCCACCCTCAAGACCTGCATCACTCTCTAGGGTCAACTCATGGCGCCAATGCTCATTATGGCGTTAAAGTCTATATGCCTCAACAATTTACCCACCAATTCGGTCTAGTGTAGCAAATTACTTATCCTTTTGCTGGCACATTCAATTTGGATTAGGTCAATCAACTGAATGTGACTGAGATAATGTTAATGAATTCAGCCTATGCTACTCTCTTGCCCATCGTTCTTTTCGAATAACCTCCTTCACCGAGTCATTCGATGTTTCGAAAGGGTTCTAAGGCTTAGTGGAGGCAGTTCATCTAGCAGCAGTTTGATTGTGACACGGCCACTTTTCTTAACCACGTGAACTTTCCATCACCATTTCAATTATCTCCCTGGGCCAGCTCAGTCAGGGCTTCTCCTTCTACTCTTATTCCTTCTCAAGCAGTTGACTCTGAACCTACAATCTTTGTGGATCTTGCTTCTTCAACTAATCTTACTTCTCCAACACAGTCTTTCCACAAGGAAAAACGATGACATTCTTCTACAACTCCTTCCATATCCATTTCTCATGCTGAAGTTGGCAAGGACTAGGATGTTGAAGATGATGTCTCTCTTACGCGTCGTGTTCATCAGCGTGAAGGCACTCCACCATCTACAAACTTCTCTATCAGTGCAAGGCCTTCCCAAGATGCCATCTTTGGGAATCTTGAGCCCCTCAGCCCAGCTATCGTTCTAATTTCTATGGCATTTCCTATGACCATAGTTGATTTAGCTCTGTCGGTGTCCTCTTTTGAGAATATGGTCACTGATGCGGTCGACGACTTCGAAGTTGTGGACCTTTAGAGTGAACAAGGTCTAGCCCTAGGCATGAATTTCCTGATTCTCCAACAACCCAAAATACTCCTGAGGCCGTTGAGACTATTCATGATGTAGCCATAACTCTGGTCGCTACTACCTCCTCAGTTGTTCTTCCTTCTCCTGATGCTGACTTATATTCTATCCTAGCTTCCTTGAAGGTTCATCTATTTTCTAGTCATGTCTCCTTCCAACAATCAAGGCTGATTTTGAATTGCGATTTTGAAAACCATCATGGGACCATAATGACTGTCCTTATCTACTACCTTGCTGTTTTGGCGGATGAGATAAACTTCCTCGAGGAGTGGCTTCACTTAGTTAGAGCCCTCTCCCTCTCTCATTTTCTTCTTGAAGAGGATTACCAAACACTTGCTCATTTAGCCTATGAGCTTTCGACCCTTCTTCAGGAAACGGACCCGTTGTATCAAAAGTAACAACAATGTGTTGCCATCATCCATAGCCAATTTCTAGAAAGATAATAATTGAAAAATAAGAATGGACACTTTTTCCCTTTACTATCGTCATTCATATCTGTCTTTTCATTTTTCGTGAAGGTTGACATGACTGCAAATTGAATGACATTAATTACCACTCATATCTCGTTGTTCTTCGTTTGATTGGCGTGCGTGCATTTAGGTGCTTTGACTACCGTTCAGAATGACATTTTATTTCTCTCATTAGACTGTCATAAATGTTGATTGTTTCTGTTGCAAGGCCAATAAAGGATTCAACTTTTTATGGACTATAAATGCTGAAGGATTTAGATTTTTTCCAAGGTACACCAAACTAACAAATACCTTCTTCCTTGTGCAGTATGGATGCTGTTCTTTCTGAATCTCATAACCCTGAAAAGAAAAAGTTGGACAGTAACCTTGTTAATCTCCAAACTCTTTCCTCTTTCAATCTTAGCCATGATCTTTGCTATGTAATTTTCCCTTCACATTTACAATTGATTTTACCAACCTACTTCATGTTCTTCCTTCGAATGGACACTTTATTTCACCTCCATCCTTGGGTCATTTTGTAGATCATTGTCTTAGGGATAAGGCAACATGGATTGACAACATGCACTTGTTGAATTTGGAAAAAGATACTACATCTGGCTTCCGATGCATTTGGCAGTCACATTTTGTTTTATTTCTTTGATCTTTATATTAGTCTTAGGATGAGTTTCCTCGGCATCACTTCTGAAAAAGGAAATGGTGTGGCTGGGGACAATTGGCATATTTAAGGAGATTTTAACCAGGAGATGCTCGTGTCAAAGGTCTATACTCTGACTCTGGCAAGTCAACAGTTTTGTTCTACTCCTTGCTTTATCTCCACGACTTCTAGTTCTCATCTTTAAACTCAAGACAATAAGCCTTCAAAAATAAGTTGTCCTGGCGTCATGTTTATGCATCAATTTATTTTGTGTATCATACAAATTATATTCACTCAAATTATACAAACTTTTATAAATAAAATTTACTTTGTTGTTCGCTCTTTTCCATTTTCCTTGTTGCATTTTACAGCTGTTAAACGATAGAAAATTTTCCTTTTGGGCCATCGGTCTGTCCTTAACCACCGGCCATGACCTATACTTTTAAAATTCTCATTTGTGTTATGTGGTCTCCTAGATCGTTGGTCTGTAAGCCTTAAAGAATTGCCCATTAATAGACCACAAATGGCGTTTTTCATCCAAATCTCTTAAGTGGTAACTATTGTCTTTCTTGACCTCGAGGATTTCAAATGGCCCTTCCAATTTGTCGACCATTTGCCAGTCCTTAGAATATTTAGTCCCAAAGGCAACTTTACTTTCCAGACTAAGTCGCCTATGCCGAAGTTCCTGTTTCTAACCCTTTAGGTGTATGCCCTTTCAACTTTGAGCTTTTGTAGTTTAATGCAATCCAAAGCCCTCAACAGCATTTCATCCAAATCCGCAAGCTCAATCATCATGGCCTCATCGTATTCAACTGGACTTAGCTTATTCTGAAATGCCACTCGCAATAATTTCACGATGATTACCATAGGCAGGACTTCATCATGCCCATATGTGAGCTTGAATGGCGCGAATCCAGTGCAAGTTCGTTTGGACATTATATATGCCCATAGTGCTTCCCATAATTTGTCGTGTTATCCTCTTGGGTTGTCTTCTACCATCTTTGTGATAATCTCTTTCATCACCTTATTAGTAGATTCTACTTGGTTGTTTCCTTGCACGTAGTATGGAGTTGAAAGGATTAGCTGATACCATACTCCTCAGCAAATCCCTTAACTTCGCTATCTACAAAGATTGTTCCTTGGTCGGCCACTATGTGCTATGGAACCCCAAATCGTTGCACAATGTTTTCCTTTATCACTTGTACGATTTCGGCCTAATTGACCTTCCTCATTGGAATGGCCTCAACCAACTTTGTGTAATAGTCGATAGCCAAAATGATAAAAGAATGTTACTTCATAGAAGGGGGAAAAATCTTTCCTATAAAATCCATTGCCCAAGTTCTGAATGGCCATGGCTTAATTATATGATGCATTTGAATTGTTGGTGCATTCTGGATAGGCTGACGACACTGACATGCTAATGAAAAACTGGAGGAGACACCACTCGAAGGAGTAACTTCGACATTGTTAACCAGTGATGATGTCGTAGAGCAGGGTGGACACCTATGAAGTTTATAGCAGCAATCTCGAGAATGTCCTATTTGATCACAGTATGTGCAATATGGCCTTCCATGTTGTCAAAATTTAGATTTCCCACCTTGGTTACCTGATCCCCCACCTGGAGTTGGAGTTTGACCAATAGATGGATGTGTAGCATTTGACGGCGCATCTGGATGTTCAACTACAGCTGTTACAAAATTAGGGGCTTCCACTGAAGGAAGAAAGGTTTCACGATGCTTTTCTTAATGAAGCAACAAACTATATGCTTTATTCACAAATGGGAATGGTTTCATTAGTAACAGTTAATTGTGAATGGTTGTATAAGAATGAATCAATCCAATACAAAATTGAATTAAACGGGTCCACTGTTAGAGTTCAACTATGGCCTTTGAAGCACCACAAGTACATTTAGGAAGGTTTGTGAGATTGGACAATACATCCCAATAGCCTTTCATTTTGTTATGATAAGCAGTGATAGAAAGTTGATCTTGATGAAGATAACCTATATCCTGTTGAAGTTAAAACAAACGGGAACCATTACTCTATGAGAATCGTTCTCGAATATCAGCTCAAATTTCTGCAACAGAATCCCCATAGATGACATTATCTCGTAGATCACGATCTAACGAGTTAAGCAGCCATGAAAGGATAGAAATTCCTCTAGTTGCAAAATACCACGGAATTTGGGTATATCAATTTTGAGGGCTGATTCCAATCATTTTGAACCACCATTGTTTTCCATCAGTCTCACCTCCCTCATCGGGGCTGATTTTCAGCAAAAGGGTTTTCATGATCGTCGTCAGTAGACTCCTCATCCTCGTGGTGCAGATTTGGAGTCTAAACCCGTTCTTGCTTTTGGACCATAACGCAACAAACTATTGGGTAAACATCGCAATCTATTGTGATAATCTTGCAACCTCCACATGCTCATACACATCTCCGACAGCGACATCTTGTACAACAGTAGAACGTCTTCTTAGCGTCATGGTGCAGGAACGAATGTAGGCTCTGATGCCAACTGATTCTAGGTAGCATGAATAAAAAAATGAGATTAAACAACATAAACTTCAACCTATTGATTATCGTAATAATACCAGATTAAAGTCTCCAAGAGCCTTATTAATTCACGAAGAATACCAAGTCAATTGGAAAAAAAAAAAGAGAATTCGTCTCTCCGTTTATTTCAAATAATACGAAGCTGCTGAATCAGTTTCTCAACACAACATAAATACGAAACCCTAATAGTCCTAAATTGCCAGAAAAATCAAGCAAATAAGCAATATTACGAAAAACATCATTTTTTTTTGGCTTAAAAATGACTTGTTGAAATATACATGTCTCAACACAACATAAATACGAAACCCTAATAGTCCTAAATTGCCAGAAAAATCAAGCAAATAAGCAATATTAAGAAAAACATCATTTTTTTTGGCTTAAAAACGACTTGTTGAAATATACATGTTTCAATCTTGCTCAAATCGTAGCAAGCTTTTCGGAATGGGGTCTTCTAAAATTTTTTGACACTGTCACCCAGAATTAGCCATGATTGGCAGCTGATCAGCATTACTTTCATGGTCTTCTGTTATACGTGTTGCATCAGTTGGGCAGTTGGGGTCCATCAATATTTGTGTTATTATAGTTGTTTGTTTATTACAACAAATTAGTCCACGTGCAATGCACGTGTGCACCAACTAGTATACCAAAAAATGAACATACATATATTAATATACCAAAATACAAATATACACACACACACTTGTACCCGAAATAACACACACCCCTACCAATCCTCGACCCTCGAATAGGGACCCAACCTTGGACCCCGATCCCGACCTAACCTAGACTCAACCCCAGACCCAGATTTGTACCTCGACCCAGACCTTGACCCCAACTTGGTGTATTAATGTGTGTGTGTCTATTTTTGGTGTATTAGTGTATGTTTATGTGTATTAGTATGTGTGTTTATGTATATTTTGGTGTATTAGTGTGTGTGTGTGTGTGTTTTGGTGTATAAGTATATATGTGTGTTTTGGTGTATTAGTGTGCATGCGTGTATTTTTGGTGTATAGTATGTGTGTGTGTGTTTGTGTAGTTTGATGTATTAATATTTGTGTGTATGTGTGTATTGTTTTTAGTGTATTAGTGTGTATATTTTTTTGTGCATTAGGGTGTGTTTTATTTGATATATTAGTATGTGTTTATATTTAGAGTGTTAATTATTTAATGGGTTAATGGTTTTAACTCAACTCATTATATCTCATTTATTAAGCGGGTTAAAAATGAATTGAATTTATTTTGCACCCAATCTAATTTGAACTCACCCATAACCAACACAACTCACCCATTTGCCATTTAAAATGATACGAAAAAGTACCAGATGCACACACTAGACCATGCTCAAAGAACTTTGTACCTCTTGTAAAGGTTTTAAGTTGAATTTAAGTAAAATTGCTAAAAAAATATTGTTTTCCATCAAATTTTTTGCGTTCCATAAAAAATATTGCATGCAGCTTGGTTTAAACATTTGTTATCAATTTAACCCTAAACCTCAAACTGAAAATTTTGAATTTCTATTTCGGAATTAATAGTTGAGGGATCAAAGAAATATTTTTTTTTCCAGAGTAGTTAAGAAATGGGTGTGTATTTAGTCAAATGTTGCGTGATATATTTTTCTTTTTTAGTTTGAACATACATCATTGAGTTGATCATCTAAGATACAGATTTTTTTTTTTTTTTGACAGATGTTAAGATACAGATTGAATATAGCAAACACACCCTAAAAGCTTTGGCACCAAATAGAACAAGTAGAATAGTGCAACCAAAGTGAGACAAAAATTCATGTAGGGAAATAAAAAAATGTATGTGTACTCCTTTGTCGACGGTCAGTTGTAAAATCTATATGGTCAGTTTTGAAGTCTCTTTTCAATTAATTATTATTACAAGCAACGACAAAAGATATATGCTGCTAAGAAAAGGAAGGTGCTGCGAAAGTGTGTCATACGTCCCGAAATTCAATATCTTGACAGAAGAAAACAAAAAGACTAAAAACAACAGCACACACTTGATTACTTTTCCTTATTCAACATTCGAAGTAAATATACAGACAAGTTAAGTTGGGAATACATAGCAACCCGTCTAGTATAATACACTTTAATCCAATGGCCAAGGAGCAATGCAAATTGAGATCAATTTTACTAATCTAATTTGTTGAATTAATGAATTATTATCATTGAATTGACAGTATAACTTCTCAATATTAGGTAGGAATCCGTTCTCACAAAAGGACTGTGATGTATTAGGTTCAAATAATAATCTTAATGGTTAATATACCTTAGGTTCCAATAGCATTATTGAAATGAAATTTAGATCAAACTGATTTGCTTAATTTCCTATTTGGCGCTAAGTTGTATGTAACTATTGGATGAAATAATTTAAGAGTTTTAAAATATGTTATCCGTCTCTGTACTAATTTCGTCATGATGTTATGTCAAAGTGGATCCAAATGAGAGTTAATTAGTAAGTGAGAGCTCAAGTGAGTCCAATAAGTTAGATAGTCATGATAACTTAGGATTTAAATGATTTAAGGGCAAAAGTAAGATTTGAGCCAATTCATTACTAAGTGGGACATGAAAATTACTTAACGTTATAGAACCTTACAATTATCACCTCATTCATTTGTCAAAAATTTTACTTAGATAATTGATGTAGATATAGTTCAAAAAAAATCCTAATGGACCCTTTTCCTTCTTTTCTGTCATTTCCTCCACAAGCTTTGTGCTCTCTCTCTCTCTCCATCGACCCTATTCTCTAAAATCACTTTCTGGAGTATATATTGAATGTAACGGTGATACCATGTCATCATTGATAATATAGTATCACTAACTAATAATAAAATCTTATATGAAAAATGTGAACATCACTTAAGTTTACATGGCAAAAGGGTGGAGAATAATTTGCTTAAATAATAAGTTAGTTATTGATTTTTATGGTATTCATCTGCTAGTAATAAAATATCACCGTTGTAATAAATATTTTGTCCACTTCCTCGTCAGTCACTAGATTTACTCACTCCGTCTAAATGCCAAAGTAGGACCCACTAGTCAATGATATCAGCAGTACACATTGGACTTACTTCATCTCCATTCAATTTTCTTCCGTCAATTTTTTTTTAACATTTTATTAACCGATCGCTATGAATAGGAAATGAATGCACATATAAATTATAAACTACTTTTAAATTCATAATCGATATATGTATATATGTGTTATAAAGAGAATTATTCTCGATGATGTGTTTTCATCAAAAGTATTAAAAAATTATTATACTGTTCCAGAGGCCATCAAATCTGACCAGTTATGCCATATACACACATGCAAATAATTCTATGGACTCGTCAAAATACACCTGGTCCAAATTGATGCTATACTCTTGGTCAGAGCCAACCACCTTATCGTCTCTCTGTTCAGTGAGCAGCAGCCAGCATGCTTGAGATGTGCATGACTAAATCAGATATAAAATTTAAAACTGATCTTAAAAACTTGGAAATCAATCTTTATAGACTGCCTCGCAGGAGTCTATAAAAGGAAGAACATTACTTCTTATCCACCACCACCTTCACCTTCCCTCTTTGTTCCACCATTGCAATTCTTCTTCTTCTCCTCGTTGTATAAACCCCAATTTTGGTGTCTGTACACCCGAAACGAGTGGAAGATGTTGTCGGCCGGGTTGTGCGTGGTGGCAGCACTGCTTGTCATCTGTGTCACTCACTGGATCTACAAATGGAGGAACCCAAAGTGCAAAAATGGAGTCCTCCCTCCTGGTTCCATGGGCCTTCCTTTTATTGGGGAGACCCTTTCTTTGATCATTCCCAGCAACTCTCTTGCCCTTCACCCCTTCATCAAAAAGAGAATTGAAAGGTAATACAACTTAGTTTATTGTGTTTCAACTTCCAAGTGATCATGACTCATGAGACAGTACATGTATTCCTCCGCTACTTGTTTTCAGTGTTTTTATCATTTTAAAGAGGGAGAGGGAGAGGGAGAGGGAGAGGTACATGAACAATTGTTTCAAGTACTAGGTTCTGACCTACATGGAAAGCGCACCAATTTTATGTTTCCAACAAATTCTGGATACCTTTTCTAATTATATATGTGTATTTATGATTTTTTACAGTATCTTATCTGTTGTATTTGATGGAAATAACTCGTAATAGTTGATATAGAGAACTCCTCTCCTAGTTTTTGGAGGAAAGCATTACACCTTGACTAATATGCATTTTCTCCATTGAATTTTCAGATATGGGCCTGTTTTTCGAACAAATGTGGCAGGCCGCTCTCTCATTGTAACAACAGATCCTGAATTCAACTATTTCATTATGCAACGAGATGGGAAGTTAGTAGAATCGTGGTACTTGGATGCATTTGCTAAAGTTTTTGCACAATCTGGAGAGATTAAACCAGATACCGCTCGCATCCATAAATATGTGAGGAATACTGCTTTGCGTTGGTTTGGCATGGAGAGCCTCAAAGATAGGTTGCTTCCTCAGATTGAAGTATTGGCTAAGAAAACTCTTGCCAAGTGGTCAAGCAAGGAATCGATTGAAGTGAAAAGCGAGGCTGCAACAGTAAATTTCTAACTAATGCACACGCTCGCTAAGAAAACTATAGTAACATGCCAGGTATGATACTAACATTTCAATGTTTCATCCCGCAGGTGAGTATAGATTTTGGTGCACAACAATTGTTTAGCTATAATCCTGAAAAAGCGCCAGAGCAAATAAGCGAGTTGTTTAAGGACTTGATACAAGGACTCATGTCCTTTCCTTTGAACATCCCTGGAACTATGTACCACAAGTGCCTAATGGTAATAAATTTTATTTATGTTCAAAGGAACTAATTTTCGACAAGCCTTGCAGTCATTGACTCTTAAATTTTTATCAGAATCATAAGAAAGTACTAGATATGATGAGGGTTGAATTGAAGGAGAGGCGTATGTCACCTGATTTTCGTCGTGGAGACTTGCTCGATCACCTCATGCAAGAAGCAGATAATGAGAAGTTCCTGACAGAAGAATTCATAGTTCAACTCATGTACAGTCTTATCTTCGTCTTTTCTGATTCCTTATCAACAACGTTGGCATTGGCTGTCACATTACTTCACGAGCATCCCTTGGCTTTACAAGAATTAATTGTATGTATAGTTTTTTCTTCTTTTTTTCCTGAAGTTTTGTTTTTCATTTTGGGTAAAAGTTTTAAATAGAACTAGAGTTTAATCATATGATTATAACATGTTTGTTCATTTCTCAGGCTGAGCATGAAGCTATCCTCAAAAATAAAGAGAACCTTGATTCCCCACTCACATGGGACGACTATAAATCAATGACTTTTACTCTTCAGGTCAATTTCACAATCTCAATATAATCTTTCTTTTTTTGTTGAAGCGCTACACTCGCTTATGCTCATTCGAGAGTTGATCTACTCGTTACAGGTAATCAATGAGACTCTTAGGTTGGCAAACATTTCTCCGGGACTATTTCGCAAAGCAACTGAAGATATCCAATTCAAAGGTACATAGTCATAGGAAATTAGCCATATATGTATCTTATGATCATTACAAGAGGTTAACCAACAATAAGATATTTGTAGGATATACAATTCCTGCCGGGTGGCCAATATTAATTGCCGCTCCTGCTGTGCACTTGAATTCCACCAAATATGAGGATCCACTTACATTCAACCCATGGCGCTGGAAGGTACAAATATTTATTTCGTTTTACCTTCCAAAAGAAAAAGAAGTATTCAAGTCCTTTCAGATTTTCTACTTGATTATTAATAATATTTTCAACAATTCATTTTCTTGTGTTTGTTTTGTCTCACATGAAATATAGGAGCTGCAATCAAGTTTTATAACCAAAAGTTTCATGCCGTTTGGGTTCGGTTTGAAGCAATGCGCAGGAGCAGAATATTCTAGGGTGTTACTGTCAACTTTCCTTCACACCTTAGTCAGCAAATACAGGTAATTTAATCATGTTCTAGATTTATTCTCATGCACATATTTTATCATTTTATTCTGAGGACTAATAATTGTGATTTTTGTTTTTGGCAGATGGACAAAAGTGAAGGATGTCAAATTTGTGCGAGCCCCTATTTTAAAGTTTCCCAATGGCTTTAACTTCAAAATCTCTCCAAAGAACAACTAAAGAGCTCGCCATATTTGGTGGTGGAAAATATTTTGAAGTGAAAGTATGAAAGAAAGATACTGAGTGTATTTTTTTCATGTAATTTTAAGACGTTAATTACGTTTCTATATATCTTGTAATCTCTATTCAAAAATGTGAAAGTTTATATAGAACTAATGTAGCCTTGCCATAGGCAATATGACGTATTGTAATGTATTTGGAGCTACTTTATAAACATATTATTAGGCACTCAAAAAAGATGGACACAAAATTGTATGTTTCCAATATTTATTGTTGTCGTATTCAAAGCACAAGACTTTTGCTCATAGTATGAAGTTTGAAAGACATAGATGATGTTCTGTTTTACCTCAACCAAGTGATTGATTCTCTAACCTAATTCATGATATAACCTTTAGTCAAAATGAACATTTGTCATTGCTCTAATATATGTCCAAACTATGCATGCCGTTTTACTACAATTGTCACACAATTTTGACTCTGAAATTCTTGAAAAAGATAAAACATATTTTTAGTCAAATAATTATTCATCCTAGGATTTAGGTAAGTACTTTAAATCTTGTATTTCATGCATTTAACTTGAGTAATATGGAGTTTGGGTTATGATTTGAATCCCAATATTGAGAAAGAAAAGAGCAAAGTCCACCAACATTCAGAACTGTAGGTAAAAAGGGGCTCTTGATTGCACAGAGACTTCCATGACCATATAATTGTCAAAAATATTCTTGAAACCCCCTTTCATTAAATGATGTCATCGTGAAAAAAAAAATGAACCGAGTTTGAATGATTTGTTCTTAAACAAAATTTCTTAATTTTAGTATGGGTTTATGTACTTATAATTTCTTAGCATAATATTGAATTAGATAGTCTTATAACGAAATTTAAATTAGCGGTATATGAAATGAATTTTGAGAGTCTCAAATGTACAACATATCTTATGTTTTTTAAACAGGTGAACTATTTCTATAGCTTATATTTGAGTTCTATCCAAACCCTAGTATCAAGAGTCCTATTTTTTATTTTATTTTTTTAATATTACTATGTAACACATGAAGTATAGACAGATTTTGATTCAGATTCAGTCTTTGACCCATAAACATATCAATAATTTTGTAGAACTATAGGTAAAAGTATTAGGCACTTCATGCATAAGTCTAGTCAATTTATAATCGTAAAATTTGATTAGATTCATTTATAGTCATTATATGAACAAATAATTGTACATATATTATTTTTTTATTACACTAAAAATAAATAAAAGTGTATAGAGCTGAAGGACTTCATTATTCCGAAACTTACTTGAGAGAAGAATTTAGAACCCGTAGTTCGGATATTCTGCATGTCTTTCTTTAAGTTTTTGTACGTAGAAAAGTCCAGGGGAGTCCCATCAAAATGAGCACCACTTTGTTCTCACTGACTAGAAACCGGAAAGGGACATCACAGCTAACCCGACCCCAGGAGTATCGTTTAATCTGGGGAGTTTATTTATTTAATTCAATAAAATGGTTATCTTATGGTAAGGATCAGTGTCATCTGACATCCCCGACAAATGTGGGTCAGCACATGACAAAGGGGTAACGAAATAAAAAATAAAATAAAATAAAACAATGAGCTTTTTTCTTTATGTATCAGACAAAGAAAACAATCTTGGATACAAAAGGAAAGTAACAAAGACTCTCTCAAATATTATTGGTAAAATTAATTTAACCAAATAGAATTGTAGGCATAAGAAAATTCATATGAATTAGGGAATCCTTAGAAATTTCCTAAATCCCTAAGTTTAGAAAAATATTTTTTTAAAAAAAAATTGTAGTTTAGGAAAATCGTCATAGTTTAAAGTAGTAAATATTAGAGGATAAACTAGAATATTTCTAACCGAAATCTAACACTAGAAATAATAATAAAAATGAAAATTATTAATTCCCGTCCTACATTAGACCATCTCTTTTTTTAGAAAAATGATCCTTCAATTTCCATGGCTTGAAATTATTCGTTGTGTTTGTGCTTGTTTGCATTTACCTTGTATTTGAGATTAATCTTTTCTATTACCACATAGGTTTTTTTTTTATAAGATTACCACATAGGTTCAAATAAAGTCTTTGGATGTCTGTGCTTATGGAATAACAAATCTCATAAAATAGGGTTAATTATAATATGCTCCCTTCAACTATGCCCCTTGCTGCAATCAGCTCTATGTGATTTCAAATGCTAGAATTTGTCCCCTCTAAGTTTTAAGTGGATCAAATTGACTAACAACAATGGTTGAATACTTGAAAGAAACATTATACCCTCCATTTTATATATTATTTCCTATATTTTTTTCTTGAGTTACAAATTTTGTCCCTAAAAAATAAGGAAACAGAAAAGTCAAGACTAAAAAATAAAGGAAACTTTTGTCTCCGCCTCATCAAACGGAAAAAGAGGGCTTCTACCAGAAGGGGGAAGGGAATGAGAGTTAACCATCAAGGTAGGGGAGGATGGAATGGTGTAAGGGTAAGGGGGAAGTATGGATATTTGGTAGAGGAAAAAATAGGTATAAGGGTCATTATCTATTTTTAACAAAAATTGGATCACGTGAATTTGACATGTCTAACTTTTGTTATTTTTTATTGTTTAAAAATAACTATTTGAGTTAATTGTAAATTATTAAAACTTAAAGGAGACTATTTGTTGAAATTAAAACCTGAAGAAGTGAGTTACAAACTATCCAAAGTTGAAAAGCGCATTTGTAATTAACCCTATAAAACATGCAGTGGAAGACTGTATACTAGCACCAATTAGGGCATCTTCAACTCTGATTCAAATTTAGACTCAAATTTAAATTTTAGTAAAAAAATCTAAAAACCTTGCTCCGACTCTTACTCAAATTTATATCAAATCAAGAGAGACTCTTTTTTTTAGTCAAATTAAGGGAGACTCAAATCCCTACCAAAATCTTTAATGGTGAGATTTTACTCTCTTTTAAAGATTCAATGGTCATATTTACTCTCATTAAATTTCGAGTTTGACCTCATTTAAATTTAAATTTAAATTTTTTCTTTTTTAAATTTGAATTTGTTCATTAAAATTATTTGTATCAAATCAAGCCTTAACCAGGGACGACACTGGGGCGACAGTTTATTATGGTCCTCTTTCCCTTCCAATCGATTTGCAGGCTCTATCCCCATGTGTCACTCGACCACAAAAATAATAAAAATTAGGAAGCTTCTAGCACTTGAAGAAGACAATCAATAATGAAACATATGAATTAAATATTTATCCGATGAATTTGCATGTTTCTTTTGTATTGATTTGATAAATTAAATTTTTATTGGATGATTTTGGATGTTAATTTGATGAATTAAATATTAATTGGATGAATTTGAATATAAATTAGAAGAATTGAAAGTTAATTTGGTATTAATTTGATGAATTTAATGCTAAATAGTTGAATTTGAATGTTAATTTGATGAATTGAATGTTAATTTAGTGTTGATTTGATGAATTAAATATTTATTGGATAAAATTACATGTTACTTTAGTATTAATTTAATAAATTGAATTTTTATTGAATGATTTAAATACAAATTAAATATTTTAGATATAACATTAACAAAATTGATACTTTATGGACCAAATTGTAAAAACTGGGATAGAAGTGTTATTACCGATCCTCATTTAACAAAGATGGTACTTCAACCTTCCTTCTTACTTGATAAAAAAAAAAACCTTCCTTCTAAAAATTGGTAACCTCAGTCATATAGAGTGGTAAATTTGTGTCTATACTACTTTAAAAAGTGATCATATTTGGAAAAAAAAATTTACTTTTATCCTCTAAAATCACAATTATCCCATTCTTATCCCTCAACATTAAAATCAAAACAAACATAAGTCTCCTCATGTTCTAAAAAAAAAAAACTTACGCCTCTCAATCTTCTCTTTCTCCCCTGTTGTTTCATTTTCATCTTCCCCCAATCCAAATAAGCATCTTTCTCTCTCTTCTTTACCTCTTCTAGAAACTCTCGATGTCCCTTCTTTCTTTGCTAGTCTCAGAGTGGGTTACTCCACACATTTAATTCTCTTTGCATCTCAACATTTGGTGCATCTCAATTTTTTTTTGTGGTATTGTTCTTCCACTGATATCTATTATAAGTTTTTTTTTTGCAAATTCATCTTAGATTTTATGATACCAGCAAAATTGAACTTTCACAGAGAAATTAGACACAAATACACCATGTGTATTAGCATCCGGAAGAATAGCTAGAATTTGGTTATTGTTAAAAAAATCTAATAAATTGCTTGTTTAGAGTAATAACAATAAAAAAATGGTGTTATAATTATCAGGAATATGAATTACAACCAAATAATTTAGTGGAGATGTTTGTTGGATATTTTAATTAATTTTGGTTGACTTTTCACCAGTATAGATGTGGACATGTGGTACATAATTTGAAGAAAGTAGCTTAAATTGTTTCCCCATAGTTACGTATGCATGCTATTTTTTAATTTGAAGAAGGGGATTTCCCCTTCATCAACCAATTTGTAAGTTGAACTATTAGTCTGGGTCCATCCAAAATTTTCAAGAATTTTAAATTTATGCATCATTATTTATTTTTCATGCATATGAATTGTTATCCTTAATCATTTTAATTTACATTATGATAATCAATTACTTATATTTGGTGCACTATGCAACTGAGTCATCTGTTTACGTATTTTACAATAAAGTATAAGTTTTGATATTTGTTATACGCCTAAAAAAACTACAAATTATTTTACTAATTTAAAATAGTTCATATACAACACACATGAGTATTGGATTCTTAGAAATTTCAGTGTGATCATTTAACTATAATTTAACCAAGTAATATTTTATTATAAAAATAGCAAATAAATATTATAATAACTCCAAATAATTCACGTGCAACGCACTTGTATACCAACTAGTCATCTTAAAAAGTGGCAACCTCACTCTAACTATGGTAACCTTAATCAAAAGTGTAATTTCAGCAAAAAAGTGTTAACCTCATTCATAAAAAGTGTTAATTTAGCTAAAGAATGGTCACTCATCCCGAAAAGTGATAACCTTAACCTAAAAGTTATACCCAAAAAAAAAACCTAAAAGTTATAACCTCACCCACCATAAAGGTGGCAATCTCACCCAAAAAAGTTGTAACATCATCCAAAAAATATTAACCCAAAAAGTGATAACCTCACATTGCAAAACATGCTAACCAAACCCAAAAAATCGGTAACCTCATCCGTAGAAGTGATAATTTACCCCCAAAATAGTAACTTCCCCGAAAAATGGTAAACTCAACCTCAAAAGTTGTAACCTCACCGAAAAAAGTTAAAATTTTTACCCAAAATGTGGTACTAGTAGTAACTTAAACCAAAAAATGGTAACCTCACATTCCCAAATGTGCTAACCAAATTCCATAACATTCTAACTCACCTAAGAACATAGTAACCACACCCAAAAAATGGTGACTTTATCCCAAAGATGGTAACCTCAACAAAAAATGTGGTAACCAAACCCGAAAAAATTGTAACATCACCCAAAACATTGTAACCACATTTTTTATTAAACCCGAACGAGTGGTAATGTCACGCTAAAGATACTAACCTCTTCCCATATAGTGGTAAATTCAGCCAAAACGTGCTAACCAAAATCCAAATAATGTTAAGCGCACTCAATAACGAACTAACCATACCTAGAAGTTATAATTAAAACAGAGAAAGTTTTTAACTAATTTTCTCTTTTCATCTACCTTTTAAATTAAAATAAATATACCTATTTTACCGGTCATTAAGTTTAATGAATTTTTTTATGGACAGATAGCGAGCAAAGGAACCCTTTTACTTTCTCATACCCTTTTAGAGTGTAGGTGGAGAGAGAGAGAGTAAAAGGAGAACTATTTTCAAAAATCGCCATCCATGTGTCATAAAGACAATAAAAACAATTCAAAGTAATTCAAGTGGTAATAAAAATGCATTGTAAATTTAGATGTTTTGAATTTGAATCTTAACAATTTTTTGTATTAAGTTATTTTGAAATTCATCTCTCATTAATAATCTAATTTTAGCTTATTAAAAAGAAAAAATATATGACAATACAGACAAGTGAGGCAATTTTAATTACTGCTGTCACCGTATGTTTTCTGCCTCTGTGGCAGTCCAGGATGCGATGATGTAATACTGGATGAATTTCTATGGCTATTTGGGTAAAAACGAAAATGCAAAAGTGGGATTTTTCTATTTGGGTAAGTGGGTCGATAAGTGGGGTGGCAGGATATACACGCACGGTTCTTGGGAAGCTG
>CM042185.1:15406719-15428400 GCA_023539305.1 Ilex asprella | reverse complement strand
ACCGCCTCACCGCTACCACTACCCCCGCGTTCCTTACCACCACCATCGTTGTCATCACCATATCATCCTCTATCATCACCACTGTTGTCACCCGCACTATCATCACTGTTGTTACCTCACCACCACCACCACTATCGTACCGCCGACGCTGCCACCCCACTATCACCTTTGTTATAACAACTACCATTGTCCCCTATTATCACCACTGTCGCTATTATTACTGTTGCCACCCCACGACCACCACCCCTACATTGCCACGACCACCACCATCGCTACTACCACCCACTATCATCATTCACTCTCACTATAACCACTACTTAAACTTCTTTCTTTTTTATCTATATTTGTGATTTAATTTTAGATATAAATATAAATATATTTATTATGGACTATTTTTTTATTATGTGTTTTTAAGCATAACCAATATGTAGTTATAAAATAAGATAATTGTAGTATTAGCCTAAAAGTAAATAAAATTGAATAGGGCCTGACCCTTATTATTCCGAAACTGACTAGTGAAGAACACAGAAATATGAATGATTATGAACCATATGACGTATTGACATGATGGTCAATGTTGCTTTGGAATATTTGTGCAGATATTTATTTAATATTTTGTACGTAGAAAAGTACAGTGGCGTCCAATCAAAACGAGCACCTCTTTGTTCTTATTGACTAGAATCTGGAAAGAGACATCACAACACTCATCATTTGTAATGGCAGTCTGCAAAGGCACAGAAGGGGGTGGCAAAATTGACCAAACCCGTTCAACACCAACCCATTTTGCCCGATGTGGCTGTGCATTTTCCATGTTTTTTTTTCCAAGACGCTAGTCTGTGACATATTTGACCAAAAAAAAGAGGAAAAAGTCATGTGACATTGTTGACATGTCTGGGTCATGATGTGACGAAACAGTTACCAAACAGAAAAATAAAATAAAAATAAGTGTTTCTTATGTATCAAACAAACAAACAATCCAAAAAAAATAAAAAATAAAAACCTCCATGAAATAGTATTGATAAAATTTGATTTAACTTAATATAATTGAATTACATAAGACAATTTATAGAAATTCTACCAATAAGCCTTTAGTCTAATAATACTATTTGTCTTTTAAATATTTTGTCTTCTTAATGTCAATGGTTCAAGTCTATAATGCCCTAAAACCCACATTGAACAACATTACAAACTAAAAATTATTCATATCATGAGAGCAACTAATAAAATTTATCGATAAGTCAATTTCATTCATCATTCGTAATATTTACAACCTTATCCCACAAAAATAGACCAAGTTATGACTATTACATCCAAAAGAAATATGTCATAATATGACAATTACATCCCAAAAAAATCAAAGTTAACTTGGTGTCAAAAAGGAATTATCCTAGTTTAGTACATAGGAGAGTTTAACTCTAAGCATCCACCTCGAAATACATGTGTCCGTCTAGCAGAGCTTCGCAATGCACCTGCCCCTCAACTTTGACCTCCTCATCTAGCACGTAGTTTGAAAAAAAAAGTATTGTATGTATAGGGTAAACACTAAGCTATGTAGCCACACTCCTCCCAAACTTAAACAAGATTTTGAAACATATAAAACGGTTCGGTCTTATTTTACAAAATATCATATATAACTTTGAAATAAAACAATGACATTTAAATAGATCTCAGGTTAACACAATAACAATAAATTAAATGAAGAGTAAAACCAAGTTACAAATAATAAATCATTTCCAATAATAAACCATTTTCAACAAGTTTTGGTGGAATCCCATACTTCTAACAAATTCTTGTAAAAATCATTCACTATTAGTCATAATAAACCATCATCAATAAACTCACATATAAATTCATATTCTCAAATGTATCTATATCTTAGGTATGTTGGTCGCTTCTCTAGAATCTACGCAACGGCTCTACCTCGTTCACCCATCACAACCAAATCACAAACCATTTTAGGAAGGGCGTGTACCATTTCAATGGCATTGACGAATCCTCCTAAGGAACTAGTATACTAACCCTTTTTTCTTGGCTTTTGTGAATAATAGTAGTTGCGTTCTCAAACAACAACCCACTACAAGTGTTAGGAAACCATCTTACCCCAACTGGGATAGACTAACCTATAAAAATCTACAATAGTTCTCGAAGGTAATTCAACGTCATTACAACAAACCATACAAGATATGTAAATACCCACAAATTATCTCAATTCTTACAAGCAATTCCAAAAATTCTCAATTTCATACACATTTGTCCAATGGTGTAATTCAAGAAAAGTGAACAAGAGATCATCTCAAAATACTATTTTTGTTGTTCAATATGAAGCCCTAAGGTTTAGAAATCAAGAACAAAGGAAGAATCAAGAGAAAAGTCTATTCATCTTGAAAACTAGGGTTTGAGACAAAAAAATGAAGTTTAAGGGTTAATCAACCATAGCTTTGTTGAAAATACTGTAATTTTTGAGAGAATCGCAAGAAACAAACATTTCATAGCACATATATATAAGATTTAGGAGCAAAACATACATATATATAAACTCTAACCTCAATGATTAAGGATGAAAGAAAATTCCTACCTTGGTTCCTTAGTTTTGTGAAAAAGATGAATGTTTGGTCTTCTTTGAAGTGTAAATCCCTCCTGATCTTATGCTTTCCTCTTCCTTTCTTCCTCTCTATAGTTTTTTAGGGTTAGACACGCTGAAATGGGGCTAAAGAGGCGTCCTAATGTATTTATAGGGTGAAAACAGACCAAAAATCGCTACCTTAAAATGTTAGATTTCTTTTAGCGTTACCGGTACAATACAGTATCGTTACACTATACCGGTATGACAAACTCTCTGAACCTTGGGCTACCGGTATACAGTACCGGTACGGTTTGTCTAATTTTGCCTAATTCTACTGTTTTTTATTTTCAATTCTTTCCAAACCCTTCCAAAATCAACCTAAACTTATACAACATATATTTGTACATCAGACATAGTTGGTCTAAGTTCTATTACAAACTATTTCATATATTCACAAGCTAAAACTAAGTTTTTAACTAATATTTACAATATTAGCATTTACTACAATTATAATCTATATGGTTCATTCCTGCACCATTACATATATTAAATTACTAAACATTCTATTGTCATTCTATTAATTGTAACATGTGGGGGTTTACAAAGTCTTCATTTCTTATCAAGGGGTCTTTGGTCCAATGGTACTCCTTACCTTGTGAAAGTTTTATCTTCTTGAAGTCAAGGGTTCAAGCCCTCTTCCTCTCCCCATCCCCCTCCCAAAAAAAAAAAGTTCCTCTTCCCTTTCCCAAAAAAAAATATAGGAATTCCCAAATCCTTAAAAAATTTCATAATAAACCTAAATCATGAAATTTAGGAAAGTTATTAAAAAGAATAAAAAAACACGACTTTTGTAATTGAATAATGCTACATAAACCTTATTTAATGACCTTATACTTGAAAATTTTAGCCGCAAAGGTCGAGTTCTCAATTTGAAGATAGAACAACTTTAGAAGTTTTGCTAGCTTATGAAAGCTAGTGGTTTGGGGGAAATACTGATTTCTCAATAATATTGAATAAAAAAGTTTGCTTGGCAGATGTAATAATCAACAAGAGACATAATCAATTTGTTGATGTGAAAAACCCCCATCAAGAAAAAGTGCGAGGAGCCGTGCTAGGTTCACCAAAGCCTAATATATTACTATCCAAGTCAACATACAAGTACTTGAGACTTATACCTCAATCAATACCACGGTTAGACGTTCCTTTCCTTATTATGTCACTCCGCCAAAAGTCCCTCTTCGACGTCTAGTGTAGCTACACTTTGACCTCCCTATGACACGGTTTGTCTAGGCCTCGAGCGATTATGGGAACACCAATGGGTTTGTTTAACCAAAAAGTTCTTCAACACCAATTTGTGAGAATAGGTAGAATCACTAGTGATAGCCTTCGAATCTTAGGGATATCGGTTGTGGTAGAAGCTCTCAAGGTAGAAAGATAGTTTTCTATGTTAGAAATATCACAAGGGGTTCACCTAAGTCTAGGAAAGGAACTCCCTATTTATAGGCTTAGAATAAAGGTAGTCTTAGTAAATAAGAAAACTCAGATTCGCGAACGATCGCTCGATTGATGATAGGGTAGTTGGCACTGGAGTGAAAAACATCTCAAACAAATCAAGGACTTGGATTGCTCGAGCGATCGTGGGACCACTTTAGCGAGCTCATAGAGAGAGCCCCGTATTGATCCCTCGTGGCCTTTTTCATTGTTATCCTAAGTCATTAAGAGATAGCTTTAACGAAGGCTAGTGAGCATCGAGAAGTCCATATAGATTTTTTAAGCCTAAAATCATACAAAAACTTATTTTCTTGAGGACTAAAGGGTGTTGCTCAAAGAGGGGTACGATTGTGATTCAAACTATGTTTTCAAAACTCATAAATGGTTTAGAATTTTTTTTTTTAAAAATCACCTTGAAGTCATAATCAGATCGCTTCAAATTCCATTTTCATCCTAATAAACCTAAGTTAAAATAACTAAAGGTTCATCTTAGGTGTTTACGTCATTATGTTTGTCCTAAACATGAAGGTGCATACGGATGTCCATGTAAGAACTCAGAATGATTTCTATCTCACTGATGGGTTTCTTTTCGAGGGAACCAACTATGTGTTCCTGAATCTAACCTCTAGTTATAGCTCATTTGTGAATTGCATAGTGAAGGGCATGTGAGTAAAGATAAGATACTTAAGTTGGTGACAACTTCTTACCTTTGGCCTACCAAGAGGAAGGTTGCCGGTGTGTCAAGTATCCAAAGGAACAACCATGAATGCAAGGCTATTTATGCCACTTCCAATACCATAACAACCTTGGGTACATGTTATTATGGACTTCAGTTTTGGCTTGTCTCGAATCGATTAAGGTAGTGACTCCATTCATGTGGTGGTGGATCATTTTTTTCAAAATGGTAAATTTATCACTTGCAAGAAGACCGCATAAGCATCTGATGTTGCCTATATCTACTTCAAGGATTTTTATTGCCTGCATAGTCTACCATAGTCTATTGTCTCAAATTGTGATACACGTTTTGTTGGCTACTTTTGACATAGTTTGTGGAGGCTGCCCAACATAAATTTGGAGTTCAGTAGTGCCTATCATCCTCAAACTGAAGGTCAGATTTAGGTAGTCAATCGATTGGTGGGTAATTTATTGTACAGTTCAGTGGGCGATCATTTGAAGAGCTGGGATTAGAAGGTTTATCGGTCAGGGTTTGCATACAACTATTCTTTCAACTGTAGCACTGGCCTTAGCCCTTTCCAGATTATCTATAGAGCTAATACGATATCACAACTTTATCTAACCCAACTTTCTTATTCAAAGCAGGCTCACAACAAAGTTGAGGATTTTATCCAACAACTGAAGGATGTGCACTAGTTTACTCATCAAAAGCTTCTTGATTCTGCATCCAAGTACAAAGAAGTGGTAGATAAGCACCCTTGTTTAGTGGAATTTGAGGTTGGAGATTTTCTTTGGTCGATTCTCAGCAAAGATTGATTCTTTGCAGGTGAATACAAGTTGTTAGTACGGAAGATTGGACCCCTAGAGATAGTGGATAAAATTAACCCAAATGCCTATAGGTTGAAACTCCTAGTCATATTCGCACCTCAGATGTTTTAATGCTTATAATGTCAGAGAACAATACTTGGATTGTTGGGATTGGCATAGGGTTGATTCGGGTTGATCAAATAGATTGAATTTTTCAAAACCACTTCATCGGTTTCGAAACACCAAAGTCCAATAAAAAATGATGAGGAGAAATGATTTTTAGTCATACAATTAGTTCGGAACTTTCATTTTTTGGCAAAATCTATAATAATGGCCTACGTACGTGATTGATGATAAGTAAGCCACGTTTTGATATTTTTTTAGCTGGTTTTAGGGTTTCTAATAGTATTTAAACTCTTGGAAGCCTTAAGGCTTAGAAGCTTTTGGGAAATAATATTACAATTGAGACTTTTCTCTCTTTTTCCTAAATCCTTTTCGTATTCTTAAACATCAATAGATTAATTGAAATTTTAAAGACTAATATTTTTGTGTGAATCAATAGACTTCCTAGGATTTTAAATTGATATTTGTGCATAAGTCAACGATTTGATTTCGTTATGTTTCTCGAATCTTTTCTTGTTTCTTATACTCGTGTTTTCACATGCTTTTCTACATTAAGTATGAGAATTTATCACTCAATGGAATCCATCAAAAAAATTATGGCAGAAACAAGACCAATGCTTTCTTATTGGAAATATAAGGCTGCATTTTGTCCAAACTTCTGCTCTTTAAGTACAAGGGTTGGAACATGTACCAATGAAATTTATATCATTATTGAAATTTTCTATTCATTGTCCATCCCTATGGTGTAAGATACATGTGATCTCATAACAAAAATTTGGAGGATGAGATCAATATCTGTTAATGAGTTCTGTAGCCCTTTTTGGGCGAGATGTCTTAGTTATGAGAACATCCTTGATAGACTCAACCATATGAGTGTAGAAGATGGGCTGCTTCCTATGAGAATTAGGGCTAATTCTCTAGAGTACTCAAGAAACTGGGATAAATCACAAGACCAAAAAAGTGATAGTTTTTAAAGCTTAGTTTAGGACACCTTGAATATCATGTGTGTGATATGGTTCTACATATCCCCAAGTAGTCGTCGTTTAAAGGCTAAGTCCACTTTGACTCTAGTGTAGGAACATTGAAACACAAAGTAAAGGTTTAATGGTATTGCCACTTTTACAATGCGTGATATTCTATTTATCGTCCGGTTACTTATATAATGTATCTTTAATTAAATTAAGTGGGAGATTGTTAGAGTATTTTAACTAAAAGAACGTTTTTTTTGTGGGAACTCAATCTATAGACCCCCACATTCTTATCTTAGTACCGTAATAATTTTGAAATGCTATTATATGTAATGATGTATGCATGAACTATGTAGATGGTAAGAGTAGAAATAAAAAAGTAAAGCTAGGTAATAGGGTATGTAGTAGAAGCTAGTAAGAATTCCAGAGTTAAAACACATTTTAGATAGAATTTCAAGAGGAAAGATTTTGACACTACTTAGTATTTGGACCATAATTTTTTATTCTGATGTCCGTTTGATCTGAAATTTTTACAGTAGACACTAGCTACAAAAGTGTATTTCATGAAAAATTTTCAAGACCTTTAAATAGGCCAAAAATTCATTTGAAGTTTATCTAAAAATGGAAGTCCATTTGAACGTGAGGATCCTTTCGGACGACAGTTCATCGCAGCGACGTTCAAACGTGAGTTACAATTCAGAGGATCAGATTTATGTCGATTGGACTCTTTTTTCACCCTATAAATACATAAGAATGTCTCCCTTAGCCTCATTTCAATATTTCTAACCCTAGAGAGTCTTGAAGAGTAAGAAAGAATGGGAGAAACACAAGATTGAAAGAGATTTTCACATTGGATCGGATCAAAACCTCTAGTTTTTCATACAACACTAAGGAAGCAAGATATGAGTTTCTTCCTAATCTTGTTCATTGAGGCTAGGATTCATATATATATATATATATATATATATATATATATATATATATGTTTTGACTCTAAATCTTAGATATATGTTATGGAATCCTTGTTTCTTGATGTTCTTGCAAACCTTACCATGTTTTGAATGAAATTATGGTCTGATACTCATAAAATTCTTGTTCTTGATACCAAAACCCTAATTTTTGAGATATATATACTTTTCTTCTTAAGATTCCTTTGTTCTTGATTTCAAAACTCCAGTGCTTTGTTTGAACAAAAAAAAAATATATGTTTGATGATCTCTTACATATTTTCTTGAATTGCTTCGTTGAAAAAATACCTATAGAATTTGGGGTTTTTGATTTAATAGCGATTTGAGAAATTGGTTGATATTGTATCTCATGTTTGGTTGAACATGGATGGTCGTTGACCGGGTATTGTAGAGTGGATAGATGTGTTTTTTACTTCATGTGGGTTTGAAGGTTCCCTACCACTCGTAGTGGAGTTGGTGTCTTACGAGGATCAAACCACTAAGTATCAAACTGAGGGTTAGTATACTATTATTGGGCTAGATTCGTCACTGTCGATTGCTTGATTATTTCCGTTGTAGTATATCCTAACCTCTGAACATCATCCCTCAAATGCATATAGTTTGTGTGTGGACGGGAGTGTCACTCTTCCTTGGAATAATGTCAAAAGAAAGGGCAATAGAATAGTGGAATGAATAAAATGTGTGTATGTGACTGTGAAAAAAAAAATGCTCTCCAAGTGCAAGGAGTCTTTTGCTAATCATGTTTTGTTTGGTGGTATTTCAATGTCGTCTCCTCAGGGAAGGAGATATATCATCATGAAGGTGATTCTTATTAAAAAAGTGTAAAATCATTTGTTGTTGGAATTGGTTTGTGGTTTGTTTTGTGATGAAATTAGAAGGGGAAATAAGTGTTAGCTAATCCAAGGGGTCACTCCAATGGGAATATCAATTCAACCCAAATCCTTCCTCCAATAGAGCATAGGTGAATGATTGATTCTTGGGATGCTTAGGGGTGAGATTGAGTGAGGATCTAAGCATAGACAGTGACAAGTCTACGGAATATCAAAGACTCACAATCTCATTTACCCTCTACCCAGTCAAATCGAACCACCGTACTCTGAGGGAAGGAAAAGAAAAAAGAGTTAAAATAGCATACCTAAGAGGAGGTCTCCTTTGGATTAGCCAACTAAAATCTTAGCTACTCATGCTTGAAAGGGAAACAAAATTGAAATGGGAAGACATTATGAAGAAATAAAGATTAGAGCTAAACATAAACGAAATACATCAATATAACTTCCGGATAATTTTATACATGTCTATAACCTCTTACTAAAGAGTGAATGAGAAACTACTCACTCTTCATGGCTTTGGTAAAACTAGAAAAGTAAGTGATGCTCATCCCTCCAAGTAGAGGAGTTATAAGGTAAAAACATATTACACAAGGGGCCGATCTTCGACAAAAAATGAGTGAATCACGTTCCACCCTTCATGGATTTGGTAAAGCTATAGAAAAGTGGAAGAATTTCACTCCTCTAAGGGAAGAAGAAAGCTTAAACAACGGAAATTAAAGAAAGTAATAATACAATAAAATAAAGCAATTATACCATAGAAAGCAATAACAAATAAAGGAATAACTACTAGGAGGGTTTTTTCCACAACCAAGAGATGTTTTTCTTACAAGCCCCAAAGGGGTGATATTTATAGGCAATCAAAAGATGCCCTTTACAAGCCCTAAGGAATGACATTAACAAGCCCCAAAGATGCCATTCACAAGCCCTGAAGATGCCTTTTGGATTATACTTTAATCTCTCTTTGTTTTGAGCTTTAATAATTGGCATCCTATAGTTTGTAGCTTTGATAAATAGCTCTCCAGTAATTTGTAGCATTGTCACAATTGGCTCCCCGGTAGTTTGTAGTTTTGACGCACAAAACCCTGAAAAGAACAACAATTAATACATTATTCCTAATTTACACACTAACCCTAATAGGTCAATTTTGATTAGTTTTAACTTTGTTAACTAACACAATTAACCTATTAACTTAATTCAATCATGCATTAATTAGGGTTAATCACACCCCCAACCTAAACATTACTAGTCCCTAGTAATAATTAACACCAGAAAACATCACTTTCGTAGATAACTCGATTGCAGTTAGCATATACAATAAGTCGTTAAACTCTTAGGTGATTCCTAGTAGACGAGTTTTGTCTCATGAAGGTTTCCAATGAAGGTACCTACAAACTTTTTTTCCTTATATCCAATATTTAAAGCATATTCCCTCATCTTAACTAGCACTGGAATATCAAAATAGCTTTGTCCAATGCATCCGAACTAATCACACATGAATCACATCATATCTGCATACACATTCATTTTAAACTCGTGTGTGTGTGAAATGGACATGTAATTTAAACATTTATGCAACGGAGTTCACATTCACTTGGGTTATCCAAATTCAGCTATGATGCAAACTCACCAAGAGTGTCTCTCAACAATGAATCACACTATGGTTATCCTAGCATGCTTTGCATGTGTATATGTAAGATAGAATGATGTGTACAAAATAAAGTGTGCTCACATATAATCCAAAAATGAAGTTCATGCATAAAAATGAAACAACCTTGACATAATCTCATGAAAGGAATGCTAGGGCATTAGATAGCAAAGCCAACTTCTATTTTTCTTTAAAAGTGTGTCTTCCCATGCTTTCTCTAGATCATTTAGGACTTTCAAAGGTTATAATGTGGCATTGGGGTGATATTGAGGCAAATGAAATGAAGGATATAGGATAACAAAGAAAGTTGTTCCAAGTGGATGATGTTTATTTCAAAAAGATCCCCCTTTTATGGGATTTCTAGGCTAACACCATCACCACACTCTTTGTTTTTTTATTTCTTTTCCTTAACATTTTCCTTTTTTTTTCACCCCTTTTTCTCCTTTTCTTGGATTTTTATTCTTATTCTACTCTTTGAGTTTCAACATCATTCATCCTTTTTGTTTGGGTTTCCACACCATACTTCCTTCTCTTTTATGATCACTCATATTCAACTCTAGGAACAACCAATGTGCGGTTGATTTTTATCATTTTGCACTGGCTTGGTCACATGTGTGGCATGGAAACAAATTTACAACTAAGAGTCAATCACGATACTAGGGATAAATTTTTCATAAGAAAAAAGCTAAGACTCAAAGCATTTCAAAGATGGCCTAAGATTATTTCTGAATAAGCTTGGGGGACCATTTTGCTTTTCAAGACAAAGCTAATCAACTACCCAAATGCACTCTAACCAAAAGAAGCATAATGAGATTATTGAACAAATTTGGAATCTGAAAAATTGTTTCTTGAATAAATGTAAGTTCCTTCTAACAAGGATTGGTATTAAAAATTCACATGGGTTCTTACTCATCTTCACTATTCATGTCAAGCACTAAATGTGAACCCAATCCGTAAATTTTCAAAATTACAAGTTCATAGCGCATTTATGGATGAGTTCAAAAGCAAACAAGTATGTGATACTCTTAGCAATATGATAAACTTCTATAATGTGCTCATGTATTCAAAGTTTAAAATGAAGATCAAGCAATCACAACTTCTACAATAATTAGGATAGAGGAATATAGTTAACTATTAGATACTTTACACAAAAATGTCCAAAATATTTAAAATTTTCACATTTTCCTTTATTCTATACAAAAATTGGTGAAAAATGTAAATAGTGCACCTCACCCCCAACTTAAACTATGCATTGTCCTCAATGTACAAAGAATCATGCAATAAAAAAAATGAAAGTAACATGGGAAGTGAGATACCTTTTTTTTTTTAATCTGGCATTCAAACATTAAATAAAATTCAAAATTATTAACATACTCATTTATCTATGAAAATTAAAAGAAGACTAGATGCACCAATTGAACTTGAAAAACTATGATGTCTCAGGATAAGTCTCTACCCACACTTTAGGTTGGCATTTGAGGACATTCCTTACTCGGCCCATTTTTTTTTGTACATCTAATAACAAGATATTTACACTTTTTACAAAAATTCAGACCATTAAATTCCATCCCAAAATACGTTTTTTCACAGCTTTGTCAAAAGAAGAAAAAAAAAATCTAATCCGAGTCATTGCTTGTGTCTATGTCATTATTAGTGATCCTTCCAACTTCTTGTCACACATAACATGTAAGTCCAAGACTGGTATAAGATGGCGTGTCAGGAAAATCCTTACTCTGTCCATACACTATTCAGTTTAATTGATCGGTTGCACAATCCGAAATTGGTTCAAAACACTGATTATGTTTTTTCATGTGAAGTATCATGTCATATTGGTAACAAGCACCCAGTCATTTAGAACGACGAGGTTTAGCAAAAGTGCTTCTGCCACACAATGGTTTGGCTTGTTGCTATTGGATTTCAATTTTTCTCACATCTCTTGTCTTTCTTATTATCACAGCATGCACATCAGATGGAAAAGTGCGAAAACGCCTAAACTAAACCAAAAAAGTTTACTATCCATGCTTGCTAAACTAAGGACACATCAGATGAAAAAGTGCACAAAACGCCTAAACTAAACAAAAAAAGTTTACTATCCATGCTTGCTAAACTAAGGACACCCTATCTAGTTTTTTAACGTCTTCCAGTCACAAAGACAATTGAAGTTGTATTTGACACGATCATGAAATATAAGCAAAAATATTGTAAACATACGCAATCCAAATTTTTTTTAAAAAAATACAGAATTGTTCAGATACAAAATTAAAATTACAAATATGAAACTAGAACAAACTGAAACTATACATCACAACACCCCCAACCTAAAATGAACATTGGCCAAAATGTTACGAATTTACTAGAACTACAAATAGAGTTAGGGTTTGAGAAGCAGAGATCCGTTCATCTGTCAAAAATTACAAATAAAATACCCAATTTGATAATTATTCTTCGAGATAAGGGTTTTGGCTAGGCTGTAAACCCTTCAACCTAAGTGCAATTAGAAGAAGAACAACCATGTATAAATACAAACGTATAATGAAAATCATTAGACAAAGGACTGAGTCTTCAGGGAATATGGTCATGAATTTGCAGGGGGTGGATTGTTTTTACATAGAACAGTGAACAACGAAGAAGAAAAGAAAAGAAGAAAGGGGGGCCAACACCGGTGGATGGGGAAAAAGGGAAAAAAGTTGGGGGCCTTATAAAGGCGTCCCAATCAGTTGGGTTGGGTTGTTTTTTTTTTTTTGACCCGATCTGTTTGAGTGTCAGCAAGTGCGAATATTCACAAAATGTTCTGGATAATAAGGGAATACAAATCAACATTCAGATGTTTTTCACAAAAAAAATCAAAATTTTCACATAATTTGTACCAATGTAAACAAAAAAATCTGAATAATATGTGAAAGGTGAATTTTCATCCCAAAAATTGGTATTATCCAAAAAATTCACAAACATTAGTGTAACATGCAAGTGGTGCACCTAACCCCCCAACTTGTTTCATGCATTGTCCTCAATGCAACAAAAAGATTTGAAATGTAATGAAGGACTATAGAAAGATGAGTAGGGATAGAAAACACCTCACATTAAAGCTTTTGACAAAATACCAACATCTGAAGCTATAAAAAAAATTATAAAACAAAAGAAATTCAGTGACATGAAATAAAGATAAGGCAAATAAATAAAAACGATTGTACACTAAAATACGTAAATACTGGTTATTCCTCCACAAATTTCGGATACAGCGGATCCGTCAAATCCTCTTCAACAACTTGTCCTTCAAAACTCTTGAAGAATGACTTAAGTCTTTGGCCATTGACCTTGAATGTTTGACAATTCTCGGGGTTTATGACATCTACAGCTCCTTTGGAGGTAGGCCATCTTGACAAGATAGGGATCATCCCAACGGGATTGGAGTTTTCCTTGGAAAATAGAGAGACGAGAGTTATATAAAATCACTTTTTGGCTAGGCTCAAATGACTTCCTTACAATGAATTTATCATGAAAGATTTTAGCCCACTCTTTTGAAATTTTGGAGCTTTTACACGCATCTCTTTTAATCTCTTTCAACTCATTCAAGTGGAACTTCCTATGTTATTCGGTCATTCTCAAATTAAAATTCAAAGTTTTTATGGCCCAATAGGCTTTGTGTCCCATTTCGACTGGCAAATGACAAGCATTTTCAAAGACGAGCTGATAGGGCTAAAATCTTTCATGTCTAACACAGTCTTGTAGGCTTACACCTACAAGGCATCAATTAGTATGTCTGACCAATCTTTCTTGTTTAGGTTAACCGTCTTCTCTAAAATGTTCTTGATCTCCCTATTAGCCAACTCGGCTTGACCATTGGTTTGTGGGTGATATGCGGTGGGTACTTTATGTGTGACACCATATTTGTACATCAAAGACGCAAATGACCTATTGCAAAAATGTGATCCATCGTCACTTATCATTGCACGAGGCATCCCAAACCTTGAAAAAATGTTCTCCTTTAAAAACTTGACTATGACACGGTGGTCGTTGGTCTTGGTTGGGATAGCCTCCACCCATTTGGACACGTAGTCTACTGCTAGTAGAATGTATAGAAAACCAAACGACATAGGAAAGGGACCCATAAAGTTAATGCCCCAGTAATCAAATATTTCTATAACAAGTACAGGGAAGAGTGGCACCATATTCCTTCAGGTCACACTACCCAAAAGTTGACATCTATCGCATTCTTTACAAAATGAGACATAGTCTTGATTAAGTGGCCACCGCATGCTTCTGAATGGAAAAATACAAGGACTTCTCGCTGTTCATTCTCAGTTACGCATCTCTGCATGACTTGGTCAGGGCAGTACTTGAACAAATATGAGTTATCGAATTAAAAGTACTTCACATCCTTCATGAATCTCCTTCAATCCTCTAGGCTCCACTGCAATGGTATTTATCATGTTGCAAGATAATTAAATTTTTTAGCGTATCAAGGACACATAGAATGGATTGAAAGCAATTTCTCATCAGGAAAGTAATATGGGATAAGAATGTGCTCATCGGCCTCTTACACCACCAATCTAGATAAATGATCCGCCACTATATTCTCCACTCCTTTCTTGTCTTTGATTGTCAAATTGAACTCTTGGAGTAGAAGAATCCACCTGATAAGTCTCGATTTGGCATCCTGCTTAGACAATAAATACTTCAAAGTAGAGTGATCAGTATAGACAACTATAAGTGAACCAATGATGTAAGAACAGAATTTATATAATGCAAATACTATTGCTAGCAGCTCCTTTTCAGTGGTAGTGTAATTCATTTGGGCTTCATTGAGCGTTTTGCTAACGTAGTATATTACATAAGGTCTATTATTCTCCATTTGACCGAGCATTTGCACCAACCGCATAATCACTTGCGTCGCACATAAGCTCAAAAGGTAAGTCCCATTTGGGTGGTCGCATATTCGAATGTGTGACAAGCATGCTTTTGAGTTTTGTAAAAGATACCTCGCAATCATCCAACCACTCAAATGGGACGTTTTTAGACAATAAATTGGTCAAGGGTCAGGCCAATGTACTAAATTTTTTAATGAAACGACGGTAAAATCCATCATGGCCCAGAAATAACCTGATGTCCTTAACAACTCTTGGCGAAGGAAGGTTGGAGATGGCCTCCACCTTTGATTTGTCAACTTCAATTCCTTTCACTGAGATGATGTGTCCAAGAACAATTCCTTGTGTCACCATGAAGTGACCCTTATCCCAATTCAGGACTAGGTTTTTCCCCTCACATCTCTCTAAAACCTTCTCCAAGTTTTTCAAACATCTATTGAAGGAAGCCCCAAAGACCGAGAAGTCATCCATAAATACTTCAACAATCTTCTCCACCATATTATTAAATATCCCCATCATGCAAAGTTGAAAGGTTCCTGGGGCATTACATAGCCCAAAAGTCATGCGACGGTAAACAAATGTACCGTAGGGACAAGTGAAGGTGGTCTTCTCTTGGTCTTCCAATGCAATCTCAATTTGGTTGTAGTTGGAGTACCCATCTAAAAAGCAATAAAATAGATTTCCCGCCACTCTCTCCAATATTTAATCAAGGAATGACATTGGGAAGTGGTATTTTCTTATACAAAGATTAAGCTTTCTGTAGTCAATGCAAACTCTCCACCCGGTGATCACTCTCGTCGATATAAGCTCATTCTCATCATTCTCCATCACTATGACTCCGAATTTTTTGGGTACTACTTGTGTGGAGCTAACCCACTTACTATCGGCAATCGAAAAAATGATGCCCAGGTCAAGTAGTTTCAAGACATCATCCCTCACCACATCCTTCATTATGGGATTCAACCTTCATTGTGGTTGTCGGGAAGGTTTGGCACCCTCCTTAAGGTAAATGCAGTGGTTGCAAATGAGAGGGCTTATCCCTTTGATGTCGGTAATTGTCCACCCAATTGTTTCTTTATGCCTTCTCAATACCTTTAGGAGTTCTTCTGCTTGCTCTGCATTTAGTGTTGAGCTAATAACCACAGAAAATGATTCATCTTCCTCAAGATATGCATACTTCAAATGGGAAGGTAATGGATTCAATTCCAAGTTATGTTTTTTCTCATTAGATGGGAAGATCTTCTTGTCTTGGTGTGGGAGCTTCTCAAATGTAAGGGTCCATTTCTTTACCTCTTTCATACTCTCCAACTCTTCTTGTTCATCAACCTCTTTCATAACAACCATTCCCTCCTCTTTCAATCTTAAGATGCTCATTAGCTCCAAGTGCTCCTCGACTAGGGTGTCAATCTGGTTGACCTCATGTGCTTCCTCATCATCCCCCGGTTGTTTGGACAAATTGAACACATTGAGCTCCATAGTCATGTTCCCAAATACTAGCTTCATAAGACCATTCCTGAAATTAATCAAATCATTAGATGTAACAAGGAAAGGTCTACCAAGTATTATAGGGATTTAGGAGCTAAGATTTGCAACTGGGTGAGTATCAAGCACAATAAAATTACCAAGAGAGTAGAATTTAACAACTTGCACTAAAACATCCTCAACTACTCCCCTTGGTGTTCGGACACTACGATCCACCAGTTGAAGCGTGATTGACGTAGGCTTCAATTTCTCAAATTGAAGTTGTTGATACACTAAGTACAAAAGCAGGTTCACACTAGCACCCAAATCAAGCAATGCTTGCTCTACCCGGTAATTCCCAATGGTTATGGCAATGGTAGGACAATTAGGGGTCTTTAAACTTCGAAGGAATGTTTGTCCTCAAAATCGAGCTCATTTGCTCGGTGAGGAATACTTTTTATGGATGTTGAGCCTGCTCTTTACCGTGCACAAGTCTTTCAAGATCGTTGCACATGATGTAATTTGCTTTATGGCATCAAGGAGTGGAATGTTGATCTTTACCTGCTTAAACATTTCAAGTACATCAGCATAATTAGCCACCTTGACAAGTGGCTTCAAACGACTAGGAAAAGGAGCAAGGATAGGAGAAACACACACACTTTCATTAATCAATTTTTCTTTCTCAACCACCTCTCTTCCTTTCTTCTCACTCACCCTACCCTCATCTATGTCACCTTTAGTCTCTTTTTCTAATGGCAATGTGGCCTTGGGTAAAACCTTTGGCACAATGATTTTATCAATTTCATTGCCACTTCGAAGTGTTGTGACTGCCTTGAGTTGCTCACAACTCTCTTTGGTGGACTCGGACGACTCAATGACATGTTGCCCCTTAGGGTTCTCTTGGGGTTGAGCGGAGAATTTTCTCTTCTCTTGTTGTGATAACCCTATGGCATTGGTTATTTTCATGAGTTGAGTCGAAATTTCATTGTTGAAAGTGGTTTGGCTTTGGATAAAATTGTAAAGCACATCCTCCAAATTCCTCTTATGTGGAAGTTGGTAGTTGAGAGGGTTGGATGGACCTTGATGGGAGGAGCTTTGGGCAGGTGAATTTTGTGGAAGATTTTGTGGTGGTGGGTTTGACGAATACCCTTGCAGATTTGACCGAGGGTACTGGGAGCTAGACGCTTGCCCTTAACCTTGGTATTGATTTTGCCTCGGAGGTGCAAGTGATGAATATGTGTTTGAACCATGAGGAATATGATTCTCATTTCTCCAACTAAAATTCGAGTGATTGCTCCAACCTAGATTATAAGTGGTTGAATGTGGAGAGAATGATTGTCTTCTTTGTTTAAAGGCATGCACTTGCTCGTGATACACTTTCTTAAGCGTCGAAATGTTGAGACACTCTGATATGGAATGCTCCACATTCTCACAAATCGAGCAAAATTCATCAACCCTTGAAACATTAAAGACCTCATGTCTCCTATTAGTTTCAAGACTCTCTACTTTCTTTGACAACTTAGAAATTTTGGAAAGTAAATCTTCCCGGTCTCTTAAATCATAAATCCATCCCCCTTGAGTTTGACTACCCCTTTAGTTGAAGACCTTGGTACATCGGTGGGATCCGTAATATTCCATGATTGTGCATTTTGTGCTAATGTATCAAAGTAATCAAAGGCCTCATCGGGTTTCTTGCTAAAAAAACGTCATTGCACATCATGTTAATGAATTGTCTATGACTTGGTGTAATTTCCTCATAGAAGAAACTAACTATTTGCCAAGATTCAAAGTCATGATGTGGGATGGATTGCAAGAACTCCTTGTACCTCTCCCAACATTGGTAGAATTGCTCATTGAGCTTCTCCGAAAAGATTAGAATTTCTTTTATCAAAGTGGTGGTTCTATGAACCGAAAAAAATTTGTTTAAAAACTCAAAGAGCATTTGGTTCCAAGATGTTATGGAGCGAGGTCTCAAGGCATACAACCATGATTTGGCTTTATCTCTAAGGGAGAATTGAAACAATTTTAAGCAAGCTATGTCCTCCATAGCATAGTTAGCATTAAATGTTGCTACTATATCCTCAAACTCCCTTATGTGTAAGTAAGGGTTTTCCTTTTCAACTCCAAGTAATTTAGGAAGTAGTTGCAACATCCCCAATTTAACTTTGAAGAGATGAGCTTGAACCAGCAAGTGGATGCATGAGGGTGTAGTGTTACAGATTGGTTGAAGAAACTCCCTCATTGTCCTTGTCGGAGGATCATTTTGGATATAGTTCCCTTCATTTCTAGGAGGTGGAAAATGCATTCGTGCATTGGGCACTCTAGGTTTTGGAACTCCCCCACCCCTTTGCATATTAGGGTTGGCATCCACTTTCTCAAAGTTGTCACTCGTATCCTCGGGTAGGCCTAGGTCAAGGTTCTTGTTGGGACCAGAGGGTTGTCTCACTAGTTGATTTTGTTTGTCCCGACCCCACATATAACAAACTATCTACAATTGAAAATGCAAAAAATAAAAGTATATACAAGGAATAACGTACCTCAGCCCGTGATGAACATCAAAGAACTTACCTTCGTTGTCCAGAAATTACCTTTTAGGTTCAACGTTTGCCTTCCCTGGCAACGACTCAAAAAATGCTTGATCATTTTCATTATATTATATTCTAACCTCCAAACATCATCCCTCAAATGCGTATAGTCTATGTGTGGAGGGGAATGTCACTCTCCCTTGGAATGAAGTCAAAAGAAAGGGCAACGGAATGGTGGAATGAATGAAATGTGTGTGCGTGAGTGTGAACCAAAATGCTCCTCAAGCCCAAGGAGTCTTTTGCTAATCGTGTTTTGCTTGGTGGTATTTCAAGGTCGTCTCCTCAGGGAAGGAGGTGTATCATCATGAAGGTGATTCTTATTAAAAAAGTGTAAAATTATTTATTGTTAGAATTGGTTTGTGGTTTGTTTTGTGATGAAATTAGAATGGAAAATAAGTGTTAGCTAATCCAAGGGGTCACTCCAATGAGAATACTAATTCAACCCAAATCCTTCCTCCAATAGAGCATAGGTGAGCGATTGATTCTTGGGACGCTTAGGGATGAGATTGAGTGAAAAGTGGAGGAGTTTCACTCCTCTAAGTGAAGAAGAAAGCTTAAGTAAGGGAAATCAAAGAAATCAATAATACAATAAAAGAAAGCAATTATACCATAGAAAGCAATAACTACTTGGAGGGTTTTTTCCACAACCAAGAGATGTTTTTCTTACAAGCCCCAAAAGGGTGGTATTTAGAGGCAAACAAAATATGCCCTTTACAAGCCCCAAATATGCCATTCACAATCCTCAAAGATGTCATTCACAATCCCCAAAGATGTCATTCGCAAGCCCCAAAGATGCCTTTTTGATTATACTTTAATCTCTCTTTTTTTTTAGCTTTAAAAATTGGCATCCTATAGTTTGTAGCTTTGATAAATAGCTCTCCAGTAATTTGTAGCTTTGTCACAATTGGCTCCCAGGTAGTTTGTAGTTTTGATGCAAAAAACTTGAAAAGAACAATAATTAATGCATTATCCCTAATTCACACACTAACCCTAATAGGTCAATTTTGATTAGTTTTAAATTTGTTTAACTAACACAATTGACCTATTAACTTAATTAAATCATGCAATAATTAGGGTTAATCACTGATGCGTTGGTATACGTCCTTCCTAAAGTTGTGTATCCTTGCAAGGATTGGGAGTGTGTGTGGGCCAGGATATTCTCAAAATGTGTATTCATGTTAAGTCTTACTTCCTACTGAAGATATAATTGGGGATAATGATACAATAAACTGTTGGAAATGGTTTATTGTTGGAAAGATATCATTGTTGCTAATGGTTTGTTGTTTGAAAATTAGTTTTACTCTTCATTTAATTTATTGCTACTGCGTAAACTTGAGATCTGATAAATTGTCACTGTTTTATTTCAAAGTTATATATGATATTTTGTAATGTAAGACTGAATTGTTTTATATTTTTTTCAAACTTTGTTTGAGTTTGGGAGGATTTTTCTACAGAGCCTAGTGCTCACCTCTTACAAACAACATTTTTAGATTTTGGTCTAGAGGAAGAGCTTGGAATAGATGGGCAGGTGAATTGGGAAGCTCAGATCCATGGGAACGTGGATCATGAGGTGGACGTCTAGAGCTATTTCCTTTATGTTCTAGATTGGGAGGCAAATTTTGAGATAATGTTAAGGCTAATACTTTATTTATTTCGCTGAAAGATAAAGTTTGATTTTTGGATGTAATTTTCATAGTTTGGCATATTATTTTAGATGATGTTTTAATTATTATGGATGATGAATGAAAATTCGTTTCTTTATGGATTTTATTAGTTTCTCTCATGATATGAATGGTTATAGAACGTAATGCCTTCCAAGGTCGATTTTGGAGCGTTACAGGTTTGGTATCAGAGCCTAAGAATTAGGTCTTACATGAGAGCTATAGGTTATGAATTAACACTAGAGAAGTAAGACTAGGTTGAATGAAATTATTGATTTAAATCTTATACAAGCCTTATGATTTGAATTAAAGTTATAGTTAGGGTGCCTAGTACATCAAGAAAACAAAATTGTAAATTAATGTGCAGGATAGACAGTGAATGTGGACGTCGACGTGGGCATGGACGTGGAGGTCAAGCAAACCCATCACCACCTCCACCTCCAGATGCCATGAATGGTATTTATCAATGCATAAGGGAGCTAACCACTTTGGTACAACACTAAAATGAAAACAACAACCATAACCGGGGGATTCATTCATTAGCTCCTCCACTGAGCAACGGAGACGAAAATAGAAGGATGATGATTCTTAAAGAATTTTTTAGGCAATGTCCACCTACTTTTCAAGGAAGCTCTTACCTTTTTAATGCGGATAAATGGATTCACAGGGTGAAGAAAATGTGTGATAGCATGGGAGTTACAAAGGATCTACGAGTCGGCGTAGCTACATATCTGCTAGAAGGGGAGGCAGATCACTGATGGAACTCAGTGAAAAGGATATTGGATCAAAGCTCTCAATACCA
Organism: Ilex asprella; assembly: GCA_023539305.1. NCBI lineage: Eukaryota > Viridiplantae > Streptophyta > Magnoliopsida > Aquifoliales > Aquifoliaceae > Ilex > Ilex asprella. Next base: position 15,406,956 of record CM042185.1, on the reverse strand, counting down.
CCCTCAAATATGTATGGCTTATGTGTGACTAGTCTTATCTTAGTGGCATCGGATGTGATCTCCATAACCTCCAAGATCTTATCCACTTGTTGAAATCAATTGTCAGCCACCATCAGATCTGTCCCTCTGATTGATTGATAACGGTTGTTGTTCCTTACTTCTCAACACCACCCTCAAATGTGTATAGCTTATGTGTGAAGGGAGTGTCACTCTCCCTCGGGATGATACAAGAGATAG
>CM042185.1:15368611-15406619 GCA_023539305.1 Ilex asprella | reverse complement strand
TACCAAATCAACTCAAAGCCTTCCTCCGATTGAGCATGAATGAACGACTGATTCGGGGGAAGCTAGAGACGAGATTGGTGAGTATCTAAGCATAACCCATGACTAGGCCTACGGGATATCAAAGGCTCACCAACTCATCCACTCTCAACCCCGTCAAACCGAACCATTTGACTCAAAAGAGAGGAATGAAGAAAAATTGAAATGGAATCCCCAAGAGGAGGTCTTCCCTTGGATTAACCAACTTAAATCTTAACTACTCATATTAAAAGCAAGACATTCATAATATAAAGAGACAAGGATGAAATGGAGATTAAAACTTAACTAAATGCAAGAAATCTTAAACTAAGAGGAGAAATCAATAATACCCATTTTAAACTAAGAATTGAAGAAAACTTGAAAACATAAATGGTGAAAGCTAGAACATGGAACTAAACTTGCAATAACTTGAAAGGAATGAGATTAAAGACAATAAATTAAACTTAGAAGATCCTTACAAGAGATTAACAACCTTTTTACAACTTGAATGGAGAAGAAAATGAAAAAATGTCACTATTCATCTTCTTCCTCCTTGGAGCTAAACTAAAACTACTCCTAAGCTTAGGTAGCCCACTCTCTCTTTCTCTACAATGCTGAAATAAATGTTGTGTATATTGTTGGAGAGCCTTGAATTTTGTCCATCAGGATCCCCCAATGTGTGTGAGTTTGATTTGAAGTGATTGGAAGGCTAGGACAAGCCTAGCCTACATCTCCCAGGCAGCCCCTCTTCCCTCACATCCTCATTAATGCTTAAGCCGCCCAAGTCATCCAAATGTGTAAGAGATGCCTGATCTTGTGTAAGGAAATGTCGGGGGGCAAGTGGGAGAAGTGTAAGTGGGACCCCCAAGCTTCAAAGTTGAGTTACAGGCTGTTTTTCGACCAGAAGATTCGTGGTATCGGGTACCGGTACCGAGTACCGGTACTGTTTTTCTACACTGGACCACTTTTGGTAGAAATGTCATAACTCTTGATCTAACCGTTGGATTGAGCTGAAATTTTGAAAAGATATATAAGACATCCAGACCTACAACTTTAATTTTTTGAACTTTTCCAGATTCTGAGTAGATCATGGTCAAAATAGAGGACAACTGAGGTAGTGCTTCCCCATGATGTGGCAGCTGGTGCCTTTGTTCCAAAACACCAATACCTCCTTGATTTCTTCACTTTTAAGCCTCCAATTCTTCATGTATTGTGTCCATGCCATTACCACACATCCAACATAGTTACAAGGTCCTAAAATCCAATATTTAAGCTATCAAAACATGCAACATCGAGAATTTAATATTATTCATAAAATAGACTAACACTAAGTAATTAAATGCAAAAGTTGAGTTATAATGAATGTAATGAGGCCATGAAATGTGAAATATTATGTGCTCATCACCCTCCTAGAAAGATTGGTAGTTTGTGTAACTTGAACCTCTGGAGGTTGTTCGAGCCTCCTTGGCTCATGTTGGCATTGGCTTGCATAAAGGTGAAAGTCATAGTACTCATAGCCTCCATGAAGGCTTGTTGATCAAAACCCAGTGGTGGTTGGTTGTTGTTCTGTCCACCTCCTTGTCTATTTTGATGTCTTCTTCCTCTATTTGTCATCTACACACATGTATAATAGTCATAGAGCACTAACTTAGTATCCCAAAGTGGGGATCAAAGTCCAAACATTGAATATTTTCTCTTCTGGTCTCAATAGTAGGATGTGTGTCACCCACTAGTAGACATGCATACCATTAACATTCTCGTTCTTTCTTTTCCAAATCCTAAGGTTCTAACCCTAGTGTCTTATTTTCATACACATTTAATCATGCATATAAATCATATAGCATGTAGCATTTAATACACATAACATATAATGCATAATGGATGCAAATACCTAGACACATGCCCTAGGTAAATCAAAAACCTAGGCTCTGATACGAAACTGTGGTGATCATCAGAGCCTAAGCAACACCATCGACTATAAACATCTTTCATTCTCGCAATGGAAAATGAAAAACTCATTTCCCACAAGGCCCATATAAGACCTATGACCTACGCTTTGACACCAAGTTGTGACGCCCCAAAGTCCAATGGTCCTTTATTAATCTGTTGATCATCCATCAACTCAAGGAAGCACCCATGAATTCTGTTTGACCAGACATCACGTCATGTAACATCCCAAAACACACCCTGGACGGCATTACATTCTAAAACCATTCATATCATGAGAGCACTAATAAAATTCCTTAAGAAACAAGACTTCATTTGTCATCCACAAATAATTACAACATTATCCAAAAGAATAAGCCCAAGTCATGGCTATTACATATCAAAAATTAAGTAAAGGAATGCAGCAGAATAAACAAAAGAAGCTAGACTACACAATGTTCCAAAAGAATGTCCTAGTTTAGTACAAAAGGAAGGGAGGCCACTCTATGCGTCTATCTCAGGATCCACACTCCCGTCAAGTGGAGTCTCCCAAGTGGCGGGCTCCTCGACTCTTACGTCCTCCTCTAGCGGGTAATCTGAAAAGTGTTAGCGGTAGGGGGTGAGTACGAAGCTCTGTAGAAAAATCCTCCCAAACTCCAACAAGGTTTAGAAAAATATATAAAAACCAGTTGGTCTCATTTCGCAAATATCGTATATAAATTTTGAAGGAAAACATGGACCTTTTTAAGTAGATCTCCAGTTTAAATATAACAATAATTGAATGCAAAATGAATACGATAAACAAGTAATAAACCATTCCACTATAAACCGTTTTTAACAAATTCTCGCGAAATCTCATACTTCCTGAAACTCTTGTAGAAACCATTTCTAGTACAATGAAAAATACTCCACATTCCTATGTATATTGGTTCATCCAGAATGTCATGTATGTTGATTGCTTCTCATGAGTCTACCCAACGATTATACCTAGTCCACCCAATCACAATCACAAGCACTTTGAAAAAAGGCGTCTACCATCTCAATGGCATTAACGAATCCTTCTCCAAGAAAGGTATACCATCCCTAGTTCGAACTCCAAGCGAATGATAGCGGTTGCATTCCCAAATGACAACCCACTACAAGTGTAAGCAACTATCTCACCCCCACTGGGATCGACTAACATTTACACTCTACGACATCTCTCGAAGGTAACTCAAGTCCATCACAACAACCATACAAATGAGAAAACCAAAATAGTCTCAATTAATCAACAATTCCAAGTAAATACAAATTCTCAGATTTCACATGTAATGTTTCAATAGAACCATTTAAGAAAAATCCCATGAGATCATCAAAATGTCATTTTATTGTTCAATATAAAGCACTAAAGTTTTAAAAATAAGAACAAATGAATGATCAAACCTTGGAATAAAGAACAAAGGAACAATTAAGTCTTGCCATCAATCACACATGAGTATCAAGCTTTGGAATCAAAAATAAAGGAACAATCAAATCTTGAAATCAATAACAAACTAATATCAAGGTTTGAAATCAAGAACAAAGGAATAACAAGTATTGAAACCAAGAGCAATTAAATGTCAAGTCTTGAAATCAAGAACTAATGAATATCAAGTATTGAATATCAAGAATGAATGAATCACAAGGGTTAGAATCAATAACAAATAAATATCAAATTTAGATATCAAGACAAAGGAGAAATCAAGAGAACACATTTTCCTTGAAAACTAGGGTTTCAAAGGCATACAAGAAGATTTAGTGGTTACCCACCCATAACATATCTTAGAACAAGTAATATTTAAGGTTGGGAATCGAGAACAAAGGAAAAATCAAGAGAAAACACATTCCCTTTTGCAAACTAGGGTTTGGAAGCAAGAAAGGAGATTTAATGGTTACCCTACCATAACATTATTCAAGACAAGGTAAGATTTGTAAGGATATCAAGAATCACATATTTCATAGCAAATAGATATGATTTAGAGTTAAAAGAATACATATATACAATCCTAGCCTCAATGTAAGAGAATGGAAGAAAACCCCTACCTTGGTGTTCTTAAAGAACTTGAGCTTTGATCCAATCCAATGTGAAACTCCCCTTTGATCTTGTGTTTTTCCCTTTATTTCTTCTTCTCTAAGGCTTCATAGGGTTAGAAGTGCTGAAATGGGGCTAAGGGAAGCGGCCTTAAGTATTTATAGTGAAAGAGATGGTCCACATATCGCGAATCTGGAACCCAGACTTCGTAACTAACGTTCGAACGTCCTTTGGTCCCAGTACTTTGGTTTTTCCATCAGAGGAAAAGTACTGGAATGCACTGTCGTTCGAACGGACTTGCACGTTCGAACGTAGATCGTTCGAACGTCATCTAACGTTCGAACGGACTTCCTGTTTCTACTGAAACTTCCAGTGCAGTTTTGGCCTATTTAGAGGTAGATTTGGAAAATTTTCATGAAACACACTTTTGTAGCCCTGGATGTCTAGTATCTAATATCAAAATTTCAGATCAATTGGAGATCATAATAAAAAAATTATGACTTAAATACTAGACAGTGTCCAAACTCCTTTTTTACCCAAATTCTACCTAATGTACGTTTTAACTTCGAAATACTTCTAACTTCTAATACATCCCATATTACTTCTCTCAATGTTTTTCGACCTTACGAATTCAATGGAGATATTATTTTGACATACAAACATTTAAAAATTTATCTAATCACCCTTTCTAAGTTTAAACATCTTCAAAACTTAAACTTCACAATTAATTTGCCTCCCAAGTATTTATTCCTAATGTTATAATTTATATGATTCATTTCATATATTATAGTTACTATATAAACACAACATGTGGAGGTTTATAACATATCCATATTTTTATAACAATTATTTATTATATAACTATATACATATATAAAAGAAAATGCGGGGTGTTACACGTCATTACATCTCCATTACTAGGGTTATAACTAACACAAAGTTGGGGCAGAGTCTCCCTTGTACCAAAGCACTCCCAACACTTAACCAGTGCACATATGAACCGTTTTACCACCCCAAGGTCCGGCTCATTCAATTAGGACTTAATGTTTGACCAATTACATCTCATGAGTAAGAGGGCTCAAGACCTGAAGGTTTTGTAGAGTTATATTTAAATTTTAAAAAATTTTGGAAGAGTTACTGGTACTTCATACACGTGATAATGATACCTGATTCGCACTTTTTAGTGTGTCTAAATTATATTATATTATACACCCAAGTATAAATGGTCAAATTGTAGTTTTCTCGGTTTTAAATCCAAGTATCGATCCCACGAAGAGTTGTCTATAATTTAGATTGTAAAAAAAATAATAAATAAATAAATAAAAATAAAAACAGTAAAGTTGTTGTTTGAAGTAGTGTGATGTTTTGATAGCTTGTGATGTAAGCTTAGATTGATAACTTGTTTATTTAAATAAAAGAAAGGTGACGACAATAAAATAAAGTGCATAAATAATAAAGTGCGGAGACAATAAAGTAAATAACAATAATATAAAAGATATCCTTCAGTTTAAGGGTCTTATATGCTTTTTAATGGTTAGATACTGGAATTGCTACCTTACAACAATTAACTTCCATTTTACTGGCAAGTCAACCGGTAGGTCTGATGTATATAGACCATATCACAGCCGCTTCTTAGGCTAACTGCGGGTAGTAAATCATAACACATCAACTTCTTAGGTTAGCTGGTTATATCAACGTCAACTGATTAACTCAAGCAAACCAGAAGGTAGAGCCAATTCATAAGGAATACTCGAGTTATTCACTTGATCTCATGATTGCAAATATGTATATAATAAACCATAACACAGCTGCTTCTTAAGCTACACTGGTGGTAATATATAACACAGCTGCTTCTTAGGTTACACTGCGAGTAATATATATATTTACCAGTAAAACTTCCTCAGCGTTTCAGTGGAAGACTAGCCATACCGATAGGATCACTGGAGTTATTCGACTGGCAATATTATTATATATAGTAATATCATGTGTCAGTGGAACTTCCTCAGCATTCTGGTGGAGGACTAGCCATACCAGTAGGAACGCCGGGGTTATTCTAGCTGGCATGTCTTATATATATAATATAATAAACGTATAAATAAAACATCAACAATTCCATAATTAAACCAATAATATACATATGTTCCCCTCTCACTGGAGGATATAAACGACTACTCACGCTCTATTGCTATAGACAAGCACGGAGTGCGGGTAGTTGCCATTATTACAACTGAAATTAAACGGTAACTTCTTTCACAAGGAACAATTGAAACACAGCCACCTTTATTATCATTCAAGACACAAAAGTGGCGGTAGTTCAACTATTAGAATAGAAAGATTACAGCAAAAAAAATAGGAAAACAGAAAAGGTATCACACCCACCGGCTATTTCCTTCTCTTTTCTCTCTTTCTTTCTTTTCTTTTCTCTCTTTACTCTTGAGTGGCTAGCTGTTTTTGGAGAGTAAGGGATGGTCTTTGGAAAGTATATGTTGGTGTGGAGAGAAGGTAGGAAGGCTTGGGGTGGTGTATGTAGAGAATGGAGACAAGGTGTAGTGTAGGTGTGGAATTGTTGGAGAATGCTTGAAAAAATGAGAAAACAGCCCCTATTTATAAAGGGGGGAGGGGGTGAACGGCCAAGGGGAATTTAGGAAGGTCTAGGGACCTTTGGGAAGGTTTAGGGAGCCTTTAGGAAGGTCAAGGTGTCGCCTCTTTGATCCGCTGGGTCTGATTACTTCAAGTGTCTTGCTCTGATTGGTCCATTTGTCTTGCTCTGAGTGTGCCAAGTGTTTTCTTCTCATTGGTCCATGTATCATGTTCTCATTGGTCCATGTGTCATGTTCTCATTGGTTCAAGTTCCCTTATCGCACTTTAGTCCTTCGTAGTTTCAAGCTTTGCAAAATAGTCTTGTATTCTCTGATATTTCTGCATTTGACACTATAACTTCAAACATAAAATATTAAAAACTTTAATTCACACCCAAACACATAATTCATAGTATTTATCTATTTTATCTTAAAAATTTGATTACTTAATCATTCAAATTTACACACTAATTACATTTAATCAATACCTGAGCCTTCTATCTGTCAGGTCTTCCCAATTGCTAGGTTTCGGTACTTAATAACTCATGTACCAGTACCTGAGTGCACTATTTACTAGGTGCCGATACCAACTTGTCCTGATACCGGTACCTGAGCCCATTGTCCTTCAAGTTACATGTACCTGAAGCCTTGGTACTGGTACATGAGCCCACTAGAATCCAAATACCGGTATCTATAAGTCGTGGTATCGATACCTAGGCCCAGATTTTCTCCAATTTTTTCAATCTTCAACCTTTAACCATCCAATCTCTTTCCCAACACATCCATGCATTCATTAACACCAATTATAGTCTATTAGAGTTTATTTCCAAAACTCATTATACAAAGTTACAAGTCCAAAATAAATTACACCATTGTTTTACAAAAATGTAATTTATAAGCCCATGTAAAGGTCATCCAACAGTGCTTGTCTCACACCTGAAAAATGTAGCCATAAAGGATGAGTCACGTTCAATAGGGTATATCCTAAGGAGGATACTCCCCAACCTAGATGCATATGAAATGTCACATGCAATTCAACACATCAAATATTCATTCAAATACACATGTGTCAGAAATGAATGCTTCAATTTCATGCTATGTCATGAGGTGAAACCCATGCATGCGATGCAAACTCGAGCCCTTCACCAGCTCCCATAACACACGTCATACCATGCATATCTATTCGAACATTTCAAGCCCCCGCCATTGGTATTATGTACACCCAATGACCATTTTATAAAAATCTTGTGTTTCGTGGAACAATGATTTATGGGATTTCATCAATGGGACACCACACTATTTTCAGGACTTCCCACTTGCAACTCTATTTTCGCAATTACACTTGTTTGGAATTTCACCGTCTGGAAATGTAAGAACCAAGTAACTGACTCTTGCACTCAAGGGAGAATCTAGTCATTCTTGCTACACCCTAACACATTTATTCATTCAATTTTACATGCAACTCAGTCGGACCTTTGTGCAACTTTCTTGAGCCCACAATCAACCCACCTATGTGGTGATTGATTTTAAAGCATGCACACAGTCCACACACATGACAAAATGCCAATAAATGCGATGCTATCTATTCAAATGCAAATGTAATGTACAATTTTCAAGAGGTAAGGTTATTTTCCTTACCTATTGAAATTGGATGATTGTCTGCTTAGCATTTAAGCAGTGATTTTCCTTTCTTCCCTTAGTTTTTCCATTCATTTTCTTTAAATTATTTCCACTATCTATTTAACATTTTTTTAGCATTAGAGTTTTTTTAGATAATTGATATATGTTCTTTTATGTAATATTATGGTCGGTAATTTGAAGTCAAAGGAGAATTTTTTATAATGAGGTAACCTCTTTTGTAATGGTTCACGGATTGTGCTGTGACGATTGCTTGGGAAATCACATCTAATGGTTGTTTTATTCATTGTTAATCTCCAAACTCTGTATTATGGATAGAACACCAGGCCTTGATCTACAAATACATCACTACAAATGTTCCCATCCCATCTAATTTTTTTAACCACATAAGAAAAGCTCTTGAATCTGATGCCATTTGATGCAACACGCACAGAATACTCGAGCTATGCATACACTTCAATAATTCCGGGTGTCACGGAGGTCAAATTTTCACTCAAATTTTGCCTCATGATGGCACTGAGATTCGAACACTCAGTCTTAGCCAATGCACTCATATGCTCACAAGAATGAACACACAAACATAAAATGGGCAAGCACACAATCTCACAGAAGCACATAAGCTTTACAGGCCAAATGGTCAAACCTTTTACTTCTTAGCAAGCTTAATGAAATTGGCAAGGGGTCTGCTTACAAAACGTGTCCAAAATCTCTTAGTTGCACTGAAGACCCTAACATGTCTATAAATAGCATACAATGTAGCAGTTACAAGCCTAACCGCCTAGGCAATGCAAGCACTCATCAAATTTGCCCCTAAGACCTGTTGAACATGGCTGAATCCTTCTACCACTCCCACAATGTGTTGATCATGGTAGGGGCAGTTACAACTGTTGGCTGAACCAGCCAAGCAACTACCTATAACTAATGTTGTGTGTACATGCTAGCAACTTCTCCCATGTTGTGCACATGCTAGCATTTTACACAGAAACGACCTGCTGCATGCCATGCACATGCTAGCAACCATCTGGAATCGCCACCATCTATAGTGCACATGCCTCAACTATTTGGAACCACCTCACATGTTGTACACATGTCTTCCTTGAGAGCCCACAACACCTGATTTGTCTTACCTTCGTTCCAAGTCATGCCTAACTCATGGCTTGGTCTTCCAAGCTAGCAATACCCAATAATTCAAGCCCACTAGCTAGTCTTGCTTGCTTGTGCCCATGCATGAACTACCTTCCTCAGTCATTCATGGGGCTTCAATCAACCCACTAGTCGTGCCCAATATGCCTGTGCATAAACTACCTTCATCAGTCATGCATGGGGCTTCCGCCAACAATAGGTTCCACGGATCATTAGCCTCATATCTTGGGTCTCAAACTTTTGAATGCCTTGCCTCTATCCATGGTAAGCATTTGTTGGGGTCATGTCTTTCTTTGGTGTGCAAAGACTTAGGGGCATAAGGGTCCCTAGAGAGGCTGACCTGGTACCCCTTTTGCAGAGCACCCCCCCAATAATAGGGGCATAATCGTTGCATGCCACTTGAGCCTTTGTCGAATAACTTTGTAACCCAACCAAATAAATGTTTAAGTCTTTAGGAAGCCAACTTTGCACTAAGGGTTTACTTCACAAAACATAACCCAATTTGGCTAAGGCATAGGCGCCTTTGGACAAGACAGCCACATGTCAATGATGAGCCAACGAGCTAAGGAGGTAACACCAGGCCACTACATTTCATTGGTTTTAGAGTAAGACTGTTGTATTATGATTCTAATGTCAGCCTGCTCTATTCATGATGTAACTTGAACAATGTATCAACAGTATCACCATGCAATTGATCTTTTTTTAAAAGCTCAAATTGCATCCCAAAATATCGTTCGAATATTAATTTGTATCCTCAAAGAAAAAATTTGTATCAATGCGCACCTTAAACTGACAGTCGTCAGTTTGCTGTCTAGAACTAAATAGATAAATTATACCTAGACCCCCTCATACTTGTTACTTAGACCCATCACATTTGAAATATTACACCTATATTTTTGAAAATTCAAATGACTAAAAATGTTCACCCAATTGGGCATTCAAACAATTCTGTTTAAATAATGTATTGCATTGGATATAAAGAACATTATATAAATATCTGCATTATATTGAACATTTAAATGGTAAACTTGATTTTGAAATTTAGAGTATAACGGGCCCACAAAATAAAGGGTACTATGAAATTATATTTTTTATTTAGATGAAATCATATTTTTTAACGTTATATTAACAGATATCAACAATAAGGGGTCGTGTTACACGTGCACAAATGTCAAGAGATGTAGTAGTAATATCCTAAATGTGAGGGGTCCAAATGATTAAGTGACAAATATGAAGATATTTAAGTATAATTTATCCATTTAATTTTAGATGGCTAACTAACGGTTGTTAGTTTCATAAGATTAGAAGATAAAAGTTGAATTTAGTGACCGAATCGAGCAAAGCAGTGACATTTGATACGGAGTTCTCAATAATTCTTTGAAAGTTTGAATTTCCATGCCACAGTAGATAAATTAGTCTAAAAATACACCAAACAAACTGAAGTTTAATGGGCAGTAAAACCCATCTATTAATTCAAATGAAATATCACCCAATTTGACTTAATTGTATAACAATACACGATGTCTTATATTGGTCTAAAACAAGGGCTTTAAATTACTTTCAATTCAAGTGTCATATGTACTCAATACCTTTACCAGTGTATTGCAATTGATTACGAAAAGGAAACCGAAGTGATATCCTGTTTAATTGAATCAGAAAAGCATGCGTATTCGACATACTATTAGCTTGCACGGAGTATAGCAAATTATAAGCAACTTATGATGCAGAATCATGCATAATCAAAGTTAGGCTAAACAGCTTCCTAATTAGTAGGATTGGCACTATATATTAGAACGGAACAAGGATACTTACCTCCTATCATGTTGTTTAAGTCTTAAAACCTTACAATTTTGAATCGCGAGCGTTGAATTGATCAAGAACTCACAAGAAAATCATACACTCTTACTAATACTTTATGGAGGTGTGAGAAAAAGGGTTTCTAGCATGGTTTGCCTTAATTGTCTGTCTTTTGATGGTAATCATGGGCCTTTATTTGTAGACAAGATGACCGAAATCTTTATCACCTGGGTAGTGTAACCTTATTAAGTTCTTTCTATTAAGTAATTTGCAACTGACCTGATAACCATGATCTTGTAGTGAGCAAATTGACGTAATTTTAATTCCTAGATTTTGACCAAAAATTATCCTAATAATTATAAATATAATATTTTCTAAAAAAAACTAATAAGACATGTGGGCCACTTCAAGTCCACTAATAGAGACGTGCTAACAGATCCACCAGTGAGTGAAAATATAAGGAAGAGGGTCTAGAACCTCTACCATGTGCCCAACACATTGAATATATTTCATCCATTGCCGCCACCACCTCTTTTTGATCGACCACAGCAGGCCAAGCATAACACCAGGGAAGGCCCAACCAATATGGGGATCCTAGGCGAAAATAGTTAGAGGAGTCCAATGCTAAGAAATACCCATATAATAATATAAATACGAAAGATAAATATTAATATATATTCATTTAAAAATTATTTTTGTTGTATTTGAGATGTAAACTAGTATAAAAATTATTTTTCTTGTATTTGAGACGTAAAACTACTAGTTTTGCATTCAAACTTTAGCTATAAAAAAATCTACTAGTTATTTTTTTAATTCAAGCTTTAGTCTTGTAAAACTACTAGTTATATATTCAAAAATCTGCTATAAATTAAAAACATAGAAAATTAAAATTAAAATTTATTAATACAACTAAATTATTTTTCAATATAACGACTGTAGTAAGAATTTTGAACTATAAACCACTCAAATCCAATATATTTTTTCTATCATTCAATGTCGGTTACTTGTTTATTTAAAAAATAATTGAGCCAAAAATGAATCCACATTAAAAAAAATGTCTCGAATTTAAGTTAATAAAAAAATATAATTTGTGAAAATTAGGTGATAAATAATTAATCAGCTAATTGACTTTGATTGTAATAAATTAAAAGTATTGCGCTAGGAGATGACTCATTTTTTCTGTATTTATATAAACATAAGTAAGACTAAAAAAATAAAGATAATATAAGAATAATAATTCGATCTTGTCATGTCAGAATTTAATTAATATATGTCTGTCCTACTAATAATCATATATAGTTTAACGAGTTTGTGTCATGTTTCATTGGGAGTCATTTCGACCTGCAGATTTGAGGGACTTAGTAATTTCATGAATTTATCATCCAAATCTATTAAGACCAGACTCAAGCTCATTAATTGTAACGCCCTCAATTCCACCCTGGAAGGCATTGCTATCTATAATCATTCACATCATGAGAGCAACTAATAAAATCCATTCATAACAAAAAATTCATTCACCATATGCAATATATATACATCATCCCAAGAGATTAAGCCACCATGACCATTACATCCCAAAAGATTTAAAGTTAATCTAGCAGCGGAAGAACAAAAGATTATACTTGGCACAGTTTCAAAATAACTCTTGAATCTAATACATAGCAGAACAGCCTACATATCCCTCTCCGGGTCCACGTGCCACTCACATGGAGCTTCCCAAACTACATGTTCGTCATCTGTACAATCCACTTCTAAAGCATAACCTGAAAAATGTATGGGTGAGCACTAAGTTTTGTAGGAAAATCCTCCCAAACCCAAACAATGTTTAGAAAACATATAAAATGGGTCGGTCTCATTTCGCAAATATCATATATAACTTTTGAAAGAAAACAAGGACATTTAAGCAGATCTCAAGTTTAAGCAACAACCGTAAGGTAGATGAAAAGTGAAACCAAGTATAATTGACAACCAATTTTCAAAACATAATTCATTCCACCATACACCGTTTTCATAAGTTCTTGCGGCATCCCATACTACCAAAAACTCTTGTGGAAACTGTATCTGGTAGAATGAACAATAACCAATATACAATAAATAATACCTTCCACCATAAACCGTTTCCCACAAGCGATAGTGGTAGGAAAATTTCATACCTGCACGGCGTACGATGACGTCTATCCACTAACTGTGGTAGGAAAAGTTCATACCCATACAGCATACGAAGACGTCTACCCACTACAAGGGGTAGCCGGTCAATAGTAGTCCATGTTCATATCGTACAACCACCAAGAGATACCATACTACCCAATTTCCTCAATTCACAAGTAACTCCACGAATCCCCAATTTCACATGTAACATTCCAATATAACAATTTAAGCAAAAGTACATGAGATCATCAAAAATATCATTTTATTATTCAACACAAACCACTAAAATTTTGAAATAAAAAATATGAGTAATCAAACTTTGGAATCAATACAAATGAATATTAAGCTTAGAATATAAAGAATAAAGGCGTGCCAAGCTTGAAAATCATGAACAAAGGAGAAATTAAGATTTAACGGAACAATCAAGTATGGAAATCAATAACAAACGACTATCAAGTTATGAAATCAAGAACAAAGGATTATGAAGCTTAGAAATCAAGACCAAAAGAACACTCAAGTCTTGGAACCGAGAATAAAGAATATCAAGTATTGAATATCAAGAATAATTGAATCGCAGGGATTAGAGTCACTACCCAGTGCATATCAAATTTAGATATCAAGAACAAATGAGTATTAAACTTAAAAATTAAGAACAAAGGAACAATCACTTCTTGAAATCCATAACAACGAATATCAAGCTTAGAATTCAAAATAAATGAACAATCATGTATTGAAATTAATAACAAATGACTATCAAGGTGATGAATCAAGAACAAAGGAGAAGTCAAGAGAAAAACACATTTCTCTTGAAGACTAGGGTTTGGTAGCAAGCAAGGAGATTTAAGGGTTACCCAACAATCACATTATTTTCTACATGGCATTAATTGCAAGAATAGCAAGAATTAAGGATTGGATAGCATACATATAACATTTAGAGTTAAAAGATACATATAAATAAACATAGCCTCAATGTAAGAGAATGGAAGAAAACCCCTACCTTGAATCCTTAGTTTGTATGAAGAACTTGAGCTTTGATCTTGAATCTACCCTTAAATCTCTTGTTTTTCCCTTCCTTTCTTCCTCTCTAATGCTCTTTAGGGTTCCAAGAGGTGTGGGGGGTGTGAGTGGAGTGAAATAAATGAGGCAAAATTGGATGAAAATGAGTTTAAAACATAGCAGCCCCGAAAAATACTGTTCACAGTCTGTTTTGGATTTCTTCAAAATTACGTTTTTGCCACTAAGAATCTCCAATTTGATCCATATGACTACCCTAAGGTTTTTTGACGTTCTGGATTCATTGTTAATGTTATTTTAACATAGAAACATTTATTTTTATGATTTATCTCAAAACCAAAGTCAACGTACACCCAAAACACTAAAGTTTCTATTTTACTCATCCGAACCGGCTATTAATGAAGTTTTGCGTTGTTTGCAAATAAAAGGTGATAACAGGTGCTTCTTAAAGCATTTTATACTTATTTAAAGCCTAAATGTAATCTTATATTTTGATTTAGGATGCAAATGGAGACATTAAATGCAAAACGATGCTAAATGGACTATTTCGACATTGCTTCGTTATCTGGGCATAACTCTGTCATCCAAGCTCCAATTGAGATGATTCAAGATGCTATGGAATTCTAAGAAAGAGATCTACAACTTTCATGCTTTGATTTTTGAGAGATATTAACTGCATCAAGGTCGAAATTTCGCTTGAAGTTGCAGTCAATGCACTGTTCACTTGCACTATTCACAACCTGTTTCATCCCTTTTCCATTTCCAATCCATTCCTAAGCCAACAAAATCCATCCCATACATGTTTAACATGGTTTTCCACCTAAAACTTGATACCTATAAGCTCTATTACACCCCATTTCATACATCTACAAATCAAAACCAAGTTCCAACTACTATTTACCCTATTTTCACAATACGAACATTTTTTTAACTCTTTACTTTTACAATCTACCTATTATATATATATACAATGAACGTGTGGGGTTTTACATTAATGTCATTTCAAATTTTTATTAGTTCGTAGATTGAACATAAAATTACAAGACTAGTTAAAATTGGGGGCCCTAAAATTATTTTAATTGAATCATAACAACAATTTTGGGGGCCTCAAATATTACTATTTATTTGGGGCCCTATGCGGGGACTTTAGTCGCCTATGGCTAGGGTCAGCTCTGCATAACACCACATTCACCTAGACTATAATATCACCACCCACCACCATGACACATGAACCCACCAAAGTCTTCACACAAACCCAAAGTCAACACACATTACGAGCTCGTTTGGTAGACGTATTATGAGGGGATGAAATATTAAATTATACTATTTTTTATTTAATCGGGCCTAATACTTTGTTTGGTAAGCAAATTTGATACCGTATTAATTTCAAAAACGTATACTAATCGTATATTTATTGTATATTTTTCATACGCTAGACTTATATTATGGAGGTATTTTAATACCACCAAAAGAGGTGGTATTATAATTCAACTCAAACGTATTATTTTACCCATTTACCATTATAACCCTTTAACTGATAAAATCAAATTGTCATCAATGTAACAAACACTGATTGAAGGTATTTTTGTTAATTCAACATTAATACGATAAAATAATTCCTTAACTAAATAACCGATTGGATTAAATAATTACTATCCAACATTTATATTGAGTATTATCAAATCCTAAATAAAATTACGTATTATTCTAATACTCTATTTATTCTTGTCTTTTGTCCTTCTATATTGCATTAGATCGGATTATTTTATCTAATCTATCAATTTCTAATACAACAACCAAATGAGCCCTACGTGTATGTACATCCCCATCAATGCAAATCCATCATGTTGATGATTCGCATCTAAGCAACCCAAATCAAAATTTTCAACAGTTGTTAACAACTAAATTTGTGTTTATAGGGGGAGGGAGAGAGAGGATATATGACATAAGGAATGGGATGAAAAGGGTGATGAATGAGAGAATGAGATATTCTAGTAGGTAAGAGATAGGGAAAGGTCAATGCAGGCTAGTAAGGACTATACGAGGTGGAAGGAGGTGTCTATGTAAGTTCAGGTGGGGATTGTGCTTAGTAGGGTAGGCCAACGAGATGGGAGGGATTGGGGAAGGTTTTCCAAGGTTGGGTAAAGGGTGTTCACGTTAGAGTACAGAGAATAACATGGTGGGTGATGTAGATGGGATAGGGTTGGGGGATAGGGTGGGGTTAATGGATGAGGTTATAGGGTAAAGGATGAGTGAGAGGGGTTGTTGGGACGAGGGATTGTAGAGTGGGCTTGACAGGGAATAGAGGTTCGAGGTGGTGTGGGGTCTCATACTAAGGGTACAACTTGGGCAGGTTGAGCAGGTTAAAAGGCTAACCTAGTCTCTTCCCAAGTTATAAAACTCTCATCTCATGCTTAACTCGAGTACTATCCATGTTTGTTATTTGAACAATTTAAGCCACAAGACTTCCAATATAAACTCTTCAACTAGTGTACTGCACATATTTGGATTTTTTAACTAGGTTTGAACTAAAGTTCAATTTTATGATAGTTTTGTCTTTGAAGTTCCTTTACAAACGGACATTCATATCGATGAGAGGGGCAATCATTGGGCAGTTGGCATTGAAATAAAAACAAGGGTCCTGTTAGGTCACATTTTTCTAATTGACTAATTTTGTGGAGTCCATTGTAAATATCAATTGATTCCATGGTCATGATGCTATCAAGTTGAATATCTGAAAACTTCATTGAAGGGAAGAGATCATGCATTAATGCAGCATCATTTAACTTTTGTATGCACCTTTATGCTTAGGACAAAAGTAATGACCTAAATACCTCAGATGAACCCTTAGTTACTTTTAACTTAGGATGATTATAATAAAAATGGAATTAGAAGCAATTCATATATGGCTCCTAGGTGATTTCAAAAGACAATATTTTCTAAACATTCAAAAAACCAATAGGAACCGAGCTATACTCACTAGTCTTGGCTAGAACGGTCTCTTGATAACTTAGGAAATTAAACATTAAAAGGGTACGGAGGAACAACATAGAACTCGCTTGACCAGTGCTACTCCTAGATAGGATGGAAATGTGGTTTTTATTCCAATGCAACTGCCCTATGACCACCCTCCCACTGATCAAGCGGTTGTTTGCTAATTTAAGTTTTTTTATTTACTAAGACTACCTTTATTCTGGATCTACAAATAAGGTGAGTCTTTCCTACAGTTAGGTTAAGCTTCTTGTGAGATATTTAAGAGAGAAAATCCTTCTTCTACCTTGAGAGTTTCTACCACTAACCTAGATCCCTAAATCCAAGGTTATCACTAGAGATTTTACCCAACCTCACAACTTAGTGTTAAAGATCTAGATGATGTAAACCAAAACCATTGGTGTATGCATACTAGAAATCGTTGGCGTGCCCATGATTGCTCGAGATGTAGACCAATCGTGCAGTAGAAAAATGCAACTGAAGCTACACTTGTAAAGCCCAAAAAACCCACTTAGATGGCATTACATGCTAAAACTATTTAGGCAATGAGACCACTAATATAATCCATCAAATAAATGTGACTTCATTCATCATTCATAAAATACTTACAATATTATCCAAAAGAATGTGCCCAACTATGAAATTTACATTCCAAAAATTTAACTATTATAACGCAGCAGAATAACAAAAGAAAACTATGCTTCACAATGTCTTCAAATGAAATCCCTAGTCTAGCATCAAAAGAAAGTGTCGCTCTAAGCGTCCACCTTGGGATCCATGCTCCCTTCTATCGGAGTCTCCCAGTGTGCGGGCTCCTCGACTCCTAGCTCTTCCTATAGAGGATAATCTGAAAAGGTTGTTAAGTAGGTGGTGAGCACGAAGCTCTGTAGGAAAATTCCTTCAAACCCAAACAAGGTTTAGAAAAGTATATAAAAGCAGTCGGTCTTATTTTACAAATAACATATATAATCTTTGAAATAGAACAAGGACATTTTAAAGCAGATCTCAAGTTACAGTAGTAACAGTAATTTCAGTGAAACAATAAAAATCAAGTTACAATAATTAACCATTACCCAAAATATAACTATTTTTCCACAAGACCTTGTAGAATCCCCTACTTCCACAAGTCCTTGTAGGAAACCATTTTCCACAATAATGATAGTATCCATAACTTGAATATTCCACAACAATATGTATATGTATCTCAAAAATAATGCGAGGCATACCCCATGAATCAACACATTGAGTAATATCTAGCCTACCCACACCCACACAAATCTTCTCAAAGATATCCATCCTTCAAGAAGGGCGTATGTCATACCAATGGCAGTGATATATCTAACCTAGGCATTAGTGTACTAATCCTCCGCCTTAATACCCGTAAGCAATAGTAGTTTAGTCTTACCAAAACACTAACTCTACTACGAGTAGTAGGAAAAATTCAAACCCACATGGAGTATGAAACGCGTCTACCCACTCTACGATATCTCGTCAAAGGCCTCCCACGTCGCCCCACACTCATAAAAGATACAATGTCAAACTCAATTTCTCCATTTACACGCATATCTCAAAAATCTCCTAATTAAGCATGTGACATTTTCAATAACCAACTAATAAAAATGCAAGATATCACAACAATATCATTTTATTACTCAACACAAAACACTATGATTTTGAAATCAAGAATAAATGAAGAGTTCAAGAGGACAACTCATCACTCTTGAAAACTAGGATTTTTCAAACAGAAAGAGGGATTTCATAGGTATACAACCCTAACTTTATATAAAACATGTGAATCATTGTAAGAGAACCAAGAAACAAATAACCCATAGCAAATACATATGATTAGGAGTCAAAACATATATATATAATAACCCTAACATCAATTAACAAGAATAGAAGAAAACTCCTACCTTGGTTCCTTAGTTTTGTGTAGAAGATGAAGGTTTGGTCTTCTTGGACGTTTAAATCCCTCTTGATCTTGTGTTTTTCTCTTCCTTTCTCCATCTCTAAGGTTTTTTAGGGTTAGAGGGGCGAAAAGAAGCGTCTTAATGTATTTATAAGGCAAAAAATGGACCCCAAATAGCGACTTTAAACTGTCAGACCTCTTTTAACAGTATCGGTACACAGTACTGGTACGGTTAACTCACTGGACCAAATGGTTCCAAAACACAATACCGATACGGCTCAATACCGGTACACAGTACTGGTATGGTTTTTCCAATTTTGCCTATATTCTCTGTTTTTCATTTCCAATCCATTTTAAACCCTTCCAAAACCAACCTAAACCAATACAATATATATCTGTGCATTAAACATAGTTGATATAAGTTTTATTACAAATTATTTCTTATATTCATGAGTTAAAACTAAGTTTTGACTAATATTTATAATATTAACATTTTCTACGGTTATAACTCATATGGTTTATTTCTACACCATTACATATATTAAATTACTAAACAATTTACTATTATATTACTTTAAACATGTGGGGGTTTACAATCCACCCCATAAAGAAAGTTTCGTCCTCGAAACATACCTCAAGTGGCGAACAAATACGGGTACTTCTCTCCCATCTCTAACTCCGATTCTCAAGCAGCTTCTTCCACGTCATGGTGTTGCCACAAGACTTTCACCAATTGAATAACTTTGTTGCGAAGCACCTTCTCATTGGTATCAAGAATCTTCACCGGTTGTTCTTCATACGTTTCTCCATCTTGAACTTCAATATCTTCTAAATCTACAACATGCGTGGTCTCCGACTTGCACTTCCTCAACATCGACACATGAAACACACCATGCACCCTTGACAACTGAGCCGGTAATCGAAGTTGATCCGCTTCTTTGCCCACTGCCTTGATCACTTCGAAAGGTCCAATGTATCTTGGAGCTAATTTTTCCTTCTTGCCAAAACGAAACACTCCCTTCTTGGGTGAAACTTTGAGGAACACATAGTCCCCCTCTTGGAACTCCAATGGCCTTCTTCTTCTATCCGCATAGCTTTTATGTCGACTTTGTGCCGTGTGTAGTCTCTCCCGAATGAGTTTAATCTTCTCGGTAGTTTTTCAAACAATTTTCGGCCCAAACAAGCTACTCTCGCCCACTTTTACGCAACATGTCGGTGATCAACATGGCTTTCCATACAATGTCTCATACGGTGTCATCCCAATTCTTGTCTGATAGTTGTTGTTGTACGCAAATTCCACCAATGGCAAATGGTTACTCCAGCTTCCCAGGTAATCTAGCACGCAAGCTCGTAACATGTCTTCTAAAATTTGGATCACCCTTTTGGATTGGCCATTCGTCTAGGGATGAAAAGCGGTGCTATAGTGTAGTTCAGTCCCCATAGCTCTTTGAAGACTTTGCCAAAATCGCGCCAAGAAACAGCAATCACGATCCGATACGATTGAGAGTGGAACTTTATGTAGTCTCACGATCTCGCGGATATGCAACTTGCTCAAAGTCTCTAGAGTGCCCATGGTCTTCATACTTAAGAAATATGCGGACTTGGTGAGTCTATCCACTATGACCGATGCTACATTATGTCCTCATGAAGTCTGTGAAAAATCAGACACGAAGTCAATGGTGATGTGATCCCACTTCCATTCTGGAATAGGCAATAATTGTCGTAATCCTTCGGGTTTTTTATGTTCAATCTTCATCTGCTGACATACAGTGCACTTTGAAATGTACTTAACCACCTCTCGCTTCATTCCCCTCCACCAATATTGATGTTTCATGTCTCTATACATTTTTGTGCTTCCAGGGTGGATAGCAAACTTAGAACGATGACATTCTCCAAGTATCTCCTCCTTCAAAGACGAATCATCGGGTACATATAGTTTTTTCTTATATCTCAAATCCCCATTCTTCAGAGACCATCCTTCAATTGTTTCTCCATCTCTCAATCGAGCTTGAATCGACTCTAGTTCCGGATCCAGGCACTGCAACGTTGGAGGGTAGGTTAAGCCACAAGGTTGAACAAGCATGGTCGGGATTCATCTTCTCCAACCCATAGATCATAATCTCCAAGGACATCCTTTAACTTCCATTCACCTATGGAAACATTGAGTTCACCCCGAGACTTCCTGCTATACATTTGTCTTCCCTGGATGGTAGTTGAGTGTGAAATTGTAGTCTTCTAGGTACTCAATCCACCTTCTTTACCGGAGATTCAAGTCTTTATGTGTGAAGATATATTTGAGACTCTTGTGATCAGAGAACACTTGAAATTTCTCTCTGTACAAGTAACACCTTTACAACTTAAGAGCAAAAACCACAGCGTCAAGCTCTAAGTCATGGGTGGGATAATTCTGCTCATGAACCTTGAGTTGCCTTGAGCCATAAGTAACTACATTACCTCCCTACATTAGCACACATCCCAAGCCTTGTAACGAAGTATCGGTGTAGACATCGTATCCTTCCCCACTGTTCGAAATGATGAGAACAAGAGTTGTTGTTAATTTCTCCTTCAAGGTGCGAAAAGCTAGTTCACACGCTTGAGTCCATAAGAATTTCTCATTCTTCTTTATAAGGCGAGCCATTGGCATCGCAAACTTTGAGAACTCTTCTATAAACCTCCGGTAGTAACCTGCTAAGCCTAGGAAACTGCGTACTTCGGTCACGTTCTTTGGTGGTTCCCACTTCATCACTGCCTCAATCTTTACGGGGTCAACAACTACACCCTGTTCTGACACAACATGGCCAAAGAATTTCATTTCCTTCATCCATAACTCGCATTTGCTCATCTTAGCATATAACTTATGCTCTCTCACAGTCTGGAGCACAATCGCGAGATGGCTTTCATGTTCCTCGTGTGTCCGGGAATAGATTAGTATATCATTAATAAATACGATGACAAACTGATATAGATACGACTGAAATATCCTATGCATCAAATCCATGAAGGCTGCGGGTGCATTAGTCAATCCAAACGGCATTACTATGTACTCGAAATGACCATACCGGGTACGAAAAGCAGTCTTAGGAATATCCTCCTCCCTAATCCGCAATTGATGGTACTCTATGCGAAGGTCAATCTTTGTGTAATACTTAGAAGCCCTAAGTTTATCGAATAAGTCATCTGTTCTTGAAAATGGATACTTATTCTTCACTATCACCCGATTCAACATTCGGTAGTCAGTGCATAACCAAAGCATTTCATCATGTTTCTTCACAAAGAGGACCAGGGCTCCCCAAGGTGAAGTACTCAAACGGATAAACCCAATGGTCAACAGATGATCCAACTGCCTCCTTAGCTCCTTCAACTCCAAGGGCGCCATTCAATGGGGAGCAATGGATATAGGTACGGTTCCCGGATAGAGATCGATCATGAACTCAATCTCGCGTTGTGGAGGTAACCCAGGTAGTTAATCTGAAAAAATATCTAAAAAATCTGATATTATCAACACTACATCCGGTTGAGATCTATCCCGACATCTTCCATCAAGCTAGCCAAGAAACTTAATTTGCTCCCCGCCTTAGCTTTCAGAAATTTACTCCCTATAGTGGGAAATGGATGGAAGGAATTGCAATCATTCAAGAAAATGAAAACTACCCCTCTTGACAACTGAAATAAAATCTGCTTGCGAAAGTAGTCCATCACCGCACGAAAATTTGACAACAAATTCATCCTGAATATGATGTCATACCCCTTCATATCTAACACAACCAAATCTACAATCAATTTGTCATCCCCAATTCGAAGTACACACCTTCTACATACCTTGCTAGTATCCAACCGTTCTCCTGTGGGCATGTCGATACTCAGAGCATATTCTAGCTTCTCAAATTCCAATCCCAAATGGAAGCATCTTCCTCCGGTTGAGTCAAAGCAAAAATCTTTCCTTGATCGACGTCGTCAGGGGCTTGAGCTTGTAACGGTCTCTGTTGCTGTAGTGACCTGTTTGTGGCCACTAGTCTTGTCGCTTGGTTGGCCCTTGATGGAAGCGATAGACAATTGTGCCTTAAGTGCCCCACCCCTCCACATGTGAAGCATTGACGAGTATCCGTGTCTGTTATCCCTGGTAGGCCTCCTACTCCTCGAGTTATCTGAGGTCTCTGTCCACCGGTCTAGTCTAGGTGACAGTATGGTGCCGCCCTATGAACTCCACTGCTGCTAGCACCTATCTGGATTGGACCTCCCATCGTGGAGTTCTACCACCTCTAACTGTCCTCTGTGTCTCTCTCCACCAGTGCAGCTCTGTCAACAAGATCCCCATAGTCCCGGATCTTGAGAGCCACAAGCTTTTCTCGGATAGCAGACCTCAAGCCCTGCTCAAAGCGTTTGGCCCTCCTGTCTTTAGTAGATATAAACTCCATAGCGTAGTGGGACAACTTGTCAAACCTCCACTCATACTCGGCTATTATCATACTCCCTTGTCGGAGAGCGATAAAATCAGTTTTCATCTTATCCCTGATTGATTTAGGAAAGTATTTGTCTTGAAAAATTTGATCGAATTCCTCCCAAGTGAGTGCATCGGTGTTCCTCATTCTCTTTACTGAATCCCACCAGTGGTTGGCCTCCCCTCTAACAGATAACTAGCCAAGATGACCCGAAGATCCTCGGCTATTCCCATGTCGTCACATAGCTTTTTCACCTGGCGGATCCATTTAACTGCATCCAAGGGGTTAGAGCTCTCTTGAAATGTAAGCGGGCGTTGGCATAGAAATTCTCTAAGAACCATCATCTGCCGATTCTCTTTCCCATTGCAAAGTACTTGGGCTAATGGATAAGCGTCACCATTGTGGTTGTTGTTCCCATTCTGGTGTTGTACCAGAGTGGTTAGCTCCCATAAGCATTGGTATATGTCGTTCATGGCATCGGGGGGTGGTGGTGGGGGTGGGTTTGCTTGACCTCCACGACCACACCCACGTCCACGTCTTTGCCCGTTGTCCATCCTGCACATCAATTTACACTTTAGTTTCATTGATGTACAAGACCTCCTAATATCACTTGAGTCTAAAACATAAAGTTCGTATAAAATCAGAACAAACAAATTCTTTTGACCTAGCCCTATTTTTCTAGTGTGAATCCATAACCTACAGCTCCCATGTAAAACCTAAAACCTAGGCTCTGATAGCAAAATCTGTAACGCCCCAAAAACCCCATTGGACGACATTACATGCTAAAACTTTTTACGTCATGAGAGCACTAATATAATCCATCAAATAAATGTGACTTCATTCATCATCCATAAAATACTTACAACATTATCCAAAAGAATGTGTCCAACTGTGGCATTTACATTTCAAAAATTTAACTATTATAACGCAGCGGAATAACAAAAGAAAACTAGGCTTCATAATGTCTTTAAATGAATTCCCTATTCTAGCATCAAAAGAAAGTGTTGCTCTAAGCATCCATCTCGGGATCCACGCTTCCGTCTATCGGAGTCTCCCAGTGTGTGGGCTCCTCGACTCCTAACTCTTCCTCTAGATGAGAATCTGAAAAGGTTGCTAAGTAGGAGGTGAGCACGAAGCTCTGTAGAAAAATTCTTCCAAACCCAAACAAGTTTTAGAAAAGTATATAAAAGCAGTCGGTCTCATTTTACAAATAGCATATATAATCTTTGAAATAAAACAGGGACATTTTAAAGCAGATCTCAAGTTGCAGTAGCAACAGTAACTTCAATGAAACAGTAAAAATCAATCTACAATAATTAACCATTATCCAAAATATAACCATTTTCCCACATGACCTTGTAGAATCTCATACTTCCACAAGTCCTTGTAGGAAACCATTTTGCACAACAGTGATAGTATCAATAACTTGAATATTCCACAACAATATGCATATGTATCTCAAACATGATGCGAGGCATACCCCATGAATCAATACATTGAGTAATATCTAGCCTACACACACCCACACAAATCTTCTCAAAGATATCCATCCTTCAGGAAGGGTGTATGCCATACCAATGGCAGTGACGTATCCAACCTAGGCATTAGTATACTAACCCTCTGTCTCGATACTCGTGAGCAATAGTAGTTTAATCTTACCAAAGCACTAACTTTACTACGAGTGGTAGAAAAAATTCAAACTCACACAGAGTATGAAACACGCCTACCCTCTCTACGATATCTCGTCAAAAGCTACCCATGGTCATCCCACACTCATAAGAGATACAATACCAAAATCAGTTTCTCCATTTACACGCACATCTCAAAAATTTCCAAATTGAGCATGTGATATTTTCAATAACCAACTAATAAAAATGCAAGATATCACAATAATATCATTTTATTACTCAACACAAAATACTACTATTTTTAAATCAAGAATAAAGGAAGAGTTCAAAAGGACAACTCATCACTCTTGAAAACTACGATTTTTCAAACAAAAAGAGGGATTTCATGGGTGTACAATCCGAACTTTATGTAAAACATGTGAATCATTGCAAGAGAACCAAGAAACAAAGAACACAGAACAAATACATATGATTAAGAGTTAAAACATATATATATAATAACCCTAACATCAATGAACAAGAATGGAAGAAAACCCTACCTTGGTTCCTTAGTTTTGTGTAAAAGATGAAGGTTTGGTCTTCTTGGACGTGTAAATCCCTCTTGATCTTGTGTTTTTCTCTTCCTTTCTCCCTCTCTAAGGTTTTCTAGGGTTAGAGGGGCGAAAAGAGGCGTCTTAATGTATTTATACGGCAACAAATGGACCCCAAATCGCGATTTTAAACTGTTAGACCTCTTTCGACAGTACTGGTACACAGTACCGGTACGGTACAATTTTGGAGCACAGTACCGGTACGGTTAACTCACTGGATCAAATGGTTCCGAAATACAATACCGGTACAGTTCAGTACCGATACACAGTACCAGTATTATTTTTCCAGTTTTTCCTATATTCTTTGTTTTTCATTTCCAATCCATTCTAAACCCTTCCAAAACCAACATAAACCTATACAATATATATTTGTGCATTAAACATAGTTGATATAAGTTCTATTACAAATTATTTCGTATATTCACAAGCTAAAACCAAGTTTTGACTAATATTTACAATATTAACATTTCATACGGTTATAACTCATGTGGTTCATTTCTACACCATTACATATATTAAATTACCAAACAATTTACCATTACATTACTTTAAACATGTGGGGGTTTACAACACTAGACATCGAAGAGGGCCTTTGACAAAGAAACAACATGGAAATGAGCATCTAATCATGGTATTGATTGAGATATAAGACTCGAGTACTTGTATGTTAACTTAGTGAGTAGTGGATTAGTCTTTGGTGAACCGAGAAGGATCCTTGCCGTTTTTCCTGAGGTGGGCTCCCACATCAACAAATCACTTATTTTATTTATTGTTTATTATATACATTTGTGATTGTTTGCGCACACACGCACTATGTGTTTGTTGATTTGATATCCATTCAACTATAGTATGCAAATTGGGTTTGGAATTTGGGATCACCATAAGATTGATTGTGAGCGAATTAATTCAAGATTAATTAAAAACAATTGTCATGGTTAATTTGGGTTATGGTGACTAATGAGGTTTTCACATTATTAGCTATATCTTTGTGAGAAGATATAATTATGATCATTTAGATTTTTATTAGTAAGCAATTAGACTAAAATTAAAAACCTATTCAACCCCTCTAGGTAAAGTATCTATAGCTCTACCTGTATAACCGTGAGGGAAGATCCATACCAGGTCCCCCCTCCTAGAAAAATAGTTTCAATCATAACTGAGAGAATAGACAGCTCGAGAAACTATGAGACTGCTTGAGGAAGGTCAAGGGACCGCTCGAGCAAGCTCATAGAGTGAGCCCCATTCCCCCTTCGAGGCCTTTTTCCATTTTTTTTCTAAGTTATGGAGAGACCGCTCTAGCGAAGGCTAGTGATCATAGCATGGTCCCTACTAGTTTTTTAAGCTTAAAACCAAGTAAAAAACTTGTCCTCTTGAGCACTAAAAGGTGTTGCTTAAGAGGGGTCTGCTAAGGGCTCAAACTATGTTTTCAAAACACCAAATGGTTAAGAAATCTTTTTCATTTCAAAATACCTAGGAGTCATTCACGAATTGCTTCCAATTCCATTTAATCATAATCATTGATTCACCCTCAAACTAGTAAAATATAAATGTTGTTCCCAAACATAGGAAAATTATCTTGTAGTAACACGAAAAATACTAAAGATGTCTCCTTAGGGAAAACTTATGCCAAACTCGTGAAGTGATATAAAACTAAAATTAAAAATGTTTAGGATTTTTTGAGAAATAGTGGAATTTATAAATTTAAATAAATGATATTAAACTAAACCGGATAATCGCTGGGTTTCATCTCACTATGAGTAATAATTTCAACCTAATTTGTAATTCATACAAGATCGTAATCAAACTCATTTATACGGATAATATTCAACTAAGAATCACAATTTATAGAAGATGCAATTCAATGATAAAATTAATTTATGAAAGAATTTATGTCACATTGATTATAGAGACTCTAAGAATTAATCATGCCAAGGGTCAAGGGCTCTAAGAATTAACCATGTCAAAACCAGTTGTCTACAGTTAATCAAATATATTAACAAACCAACAATGTTTTTGAAATCATTTAATTAATACAAAAATTAACTTAAAACTTTCAAACCCTAGTTAGGTTGAAACTACCCACTCATGGATGCTAATCCATCCTCCAATTATATTGGAATTAAACTACTCACACATAGTTAAAGTAAAATTAAAAGCAATTAGGAAAGACATGATAATTTAAAGATAAATGAAACTTGTATTGAAATCAGAATTTAAACTGAGAATTGAAAGCAATTACAATAATAATGAATTAGAAATATCTTAATCGTTTAACAGAATTCAAAATTATGAAAGAAACAATGAAGAACTTGTGTTTGCAAAGTAAAACTAAATAAACGGTGAAAAAGAAGAAGAGCACTCCTCCCCTAGAGAACGTCCTAGGAGGAAAAATTAAAAGAGGAAGAAATAGTCTTTAAGTCTCTCTCTGATTCCTAAAAAATCTTCAAGAATATCTCCGAAGAGTTGGCCAATATGGAGAGTCCTAGTCTATCCGAAATAGTCTCTAATTTTCCTCTAATAATATTTAAAAAATATACCTTGAAGATTAGAAGATCCATCTAAGCACATGAGTCCTCGTTTAAGTTTAACTCTGATGAACCGGTATAACATATTTGGATGAACCAATAGAACCGCTTCGGTCCACGACCTACGGGTGGAACATTAGTAATGAACCGGTAGAATTTTTTTGTATTGGATAAACCAGTTCAACAATTTCAATGAACCTATTCAACACGTTTTTCAACCTAATGAATTGGTACAACTCCTACTGGTTCAACATCACTTTTTTCTGAATTTTCACTGCAATGCTTCTGGCTCAAATTCACTCCTTTCTAAAGCTTTATATCACATCAAATTGAGTCCAAATCATCACTTCTTCACCTTGTTTACCTACAAACACACAATTTATGTGATGGTGTTTCTTCGGATTTTTCTATAGGAAGGTAGCATCCTTTGGCAATAAAGATGGCTCTGCTACAGGATCAGAAAGGTTTACCTATGCTTCGGGTTAAGAAACTTTTTGATGATAAGGGCTAAGTGTGAGGCTGGGTATGATGTAGGGTGGATTCTGGATCCAGTTAAAAGGCCTACCTTGAATTTCGAATTAGAAACATGTTTTGGCTTGTTTGTTACTTTGTATTTTCTTTTGTACTTGCATGGTTGTGGAGGTTGTAAAAAGAAAGCATGTCTGCTCTTAATTCGTTGTAATCTTTTGAAAATGGAATAAAATATAGTTTCTTTAAAAAAACTCACACACAATTTATTAATAAAATATAAACTCGACTAAAACAAATTATATAATTAATAACAAAGCTAAGATGGTTGGTTTAAAATATAAAATTATGCTAAATTGTGTACTCATCAATCATCTTAAGTTAAAATAACTAAGAGTTTATCTTAGATGTCTAGGTCATTACATTTTTCTAAAGCATGAAGGTGCATACAAAGTTTGAATGATGTTACTTTGACGTTTGATCTCCTCCCTTCAATAACACTTTCAGATCTTCAACTTTATGGTATCATGACCATGAAAAAAATTGAGATTTTCAACGAATTCCATGAAATTTTCCAATTATATACTGTGATTTAACAATATCCCTCTTTGGCAATTTTGTGACAAAATGAGCAAGTAAGAAATTAATATTACAAACCACAAGCCATTGAACAAAACGAATAATTTCAACATTCATGCACACATCCTAAATCTCTATCTAAGTACAAGATCTACTTCTTTAGATGAAGCTTGAAATCGTAGCCATGCACATCACCACTAAAATGAAAACTTCATAAAAAGTATCATATGTTAGAGAAATACATAACATGTCACAAGTTTAGAAACCACCAAGTTAAGCGTAAGGCATATTCATGTATATATCATACAAGTGCAAATATGTAACATATTAAGAACTAATTCACTCATTATGATTGAGAACCTATTGATATATCAATATGAATCACTTCAAGTTCTTCCTCTTTGTTAGTGTTTGCCAGTAAAAAAATAAGGGGTGTTTGGGGCTCCAGATAAAGGCAGATACTAAGGGGTATTGAACTAAAAATATCCAAGGGGCCCCCTTATCCTTGATTTGGAAAGACAGTTAAGGAGGAGATATTTGTTACCTTACAAAAAATTGGGTTGTATGTTTTAGGGATACATATCCCCTCTGAACTGGACTTTTAGATCCCACCTGAAGTTTGGGATTGCTAAACTTACCAACAGGATATCTACATATTTACCTAAATACCCCTGTACAATACAAAAGTAGGGTTTTTATACCCTTCTTTCCATTTTAACCCCCACTAGTTCCCCATTTGCTATGAACGATGCTAACCTACACGTCCCCCTTCACAAGTGAACGATGCTCACCCTCTGGTCCCCTCTCCCAAAAGAAGGTATGACCCTCTCTCTCTTCAGGCTTTGTAGCCATGCATAAAAACTAGAAAAAATCTAGAAAATCCAATCTATATAAATCAGATCCTAAAGCACCCATTGACAATAACAAAATCCAAATCACTTCACAGAGCTACTGGTTCTCATACACCACTAGTTTCTCACTCTCACTCTCGCTCTCACCCCAGTAATGGTGTTGTTGGTTTGCCACCCCTAATTTGTTTGTGCATTTGAATTAACATATACTCTTATGTATTTATGTAAGTCTGAATTCTTGGATGTTTGATGGTCTTGGTAAATATTTTTTAACTTGATTATGGTATTGGTGAAGTTGTGGGATTAGAGAAAAAGATTTTAGATGAAGTTCATGAATTGACAACACACACACACATTCTCTCTTTCTTTCTCTCTATGAACTCTGATCACATTCTCTTTTGATCCCAGCTTAAAATTTGCTAAAAAATCTTGGTGCTTCATATTTTTTTCTCATCAGGGTATGTCTCAGTTCCTGGATAATTAATGTAAAAGCCAAATTAGATATTGACATATTTTCTTTCACTGTTTTTTTCATTTTGCAGTTTTTTCTAATTAACATCCATAAAAGTATTGGGAAAGATTAACATCATACATTGTTTATCATAATGTTTATAAATATGTTTAAGAACTAACTTTTTATAACAAATTTGGGTTTATATTATCTTGTGCTTGAGTAATCTTCAGATTTTTTTGCATATATGATATCATGTGTTATGAGTCATCCGTGAGTTTTGTTAATGGGTTGCATTTGGTTGAGGGTGTAACAAGAATCACATTTAACAATTTTCATGTGGAAGCTGAAATAAAGAAATTGACATATGAAATTTGGTTCAGGGGAATATCGTTGTGCAATGTTATTGATTTTTAAAAGGGTCTATGGTTCATGTATTTGTTGTATAGTTTCTCAGATAAATGGTCTTCCCTTTAAATTATAGTGCTGCTCCTTTTTTTATTAGTGTTTATTACCATCATTCTAATCTAGGTGCTTTGCCCATTTAGACCACGAGCGAATGACGATTCATACTCATGTCTACCTAAATATAGATATTTAGTGCATGTTATTGGATGTGTTAGGTTTGAATATAATTATTCAATCTATTTGAATTCAATCAGTTTTTGTTAATGTGTTAGGTTTTGCGGTTCACCATATCGACTTTTAACCTACTACTTAGGCATTCTCCTTTATTTTAGATTGTTTTAGAGGTTTGTGAATTGGGCCTTTTTTATACTTTTGTTGATGTATTTTGTATTTGATTGTTAGAAGAATTGTGAGTTATGTTATTGACCAATGTGATATTGTTTAGAGATTTGTTTAGATGATGAAGCAACATAGAAATATATTATGTTTTTAAGGCTTACGGTTGTTTTGTCTCCTCTTCCATATTAAATTGAATTGACATGTATTATTGAGATCCCATGTAGTTGTTTACAAGTTGGTGCGCACGGATACTTGAATTACACTATTTTGAGAGAGTATTTATGGATGATAACTAAGTTATTGGATTATTTTGTTTTTGATGAACTAAGTAAATATGGACAGTCCTAGCGATGAATTATGTAGTTTACTTACCATTATGAATAGGAATATTCTTGGAAGTAAGTGATGTTCATTACATAACTTTCTTAGGACCATTATATTTGTGAATGCATATTTGGTATACACTAAATTAACGGTTGCTTAACACATGTTAGAAGATTAGTTTGTGGCAAATTATTGTCTAGACCCTTGGCCAAACTTTGATTATTTTGGGGTTATTTTCAAGATGGAGCAACTTCAAGCTAGCATGAAGGGAAAAGTGTTGGTTTCCTCCCGTCGGTCAATTCTGCTAGGCACGTGGATGTTATAGTCATTGATGATTAACTTCGTCCGCTATCGTTATGAACATAGTTGTCACATATTTTGTATATTTTTGTAATATGGTCATATGTAGGGAATATGAACCAAGATGCCTTTATTTTGTGTATTTTTGTATAAGGCGAGGTTCGTTAATGTAATTTCGGCTCTTGCATTCATTTGTCATAATTTTTGTTAATTAATTTCATTATAATATTTTGGTTGGAATTAGATAAATTTATCGTCGTCTTTTTAAAATTTGTTTATGATGGAATGCAAAAAATTTGATTTTTTTACAATAGTTAACTAGACTTTTGAATTGAATATTAAAGTGGTAATCCGAAATTTGTTGGCCAAATATGAGATAGGTTTAGATAAGATTCAAGGATAAGATGGTAAATTAATGTCAAAGTTATGAGATTTGACAAAAAAAAAAGGATTGTCCATGGACCCTACAATATAATAATTTAATAGCCAAATCAAGGATGGGATAAAACTACTTGCTTTTATCCAACACTATATCCGGTTATTGGGATTTCATTAGACTAGTTTGGAATTTAAATCCAAACCCGTCCAATCTACTGAAGCTTTTTCAAACATCCCCTAAGTGTAAAATAAACAAGTGTAAAATATGTGACTTCATGCTAAGTTTATAAATGTAGTCTCTCTGAGTATCCTTATCATTTGTAGCTATTTTAAAACTTGTGTTTTCTTATGGGGTTGATGGGTTGGTTTTACCCTTTACAAACACGGTCTTGGAAGAAGCGTTGGTGGTGTGTTCATGTATGTAGCCTAGACCACGCTTGTCACGCACACTTTTTCTCATATACAACATTTTATCAAACTTTTTCTTGCTTTGGATAAGTCTTTTAGAGATTTCATTTGATTCATGAAGCTCTTTATCAAGTTTAGCACATTTAGACTCAAGATTCTTCTTTGACTTAATAAGATCATGGCATTCTCTCTCTAAGAAGCTCACTCGGTCGAGGAGAGACTTTTTCTCTTCCTCAAGTTCACATATTTGAGCTTTGGACTTAATCAAGTCCATATGAAGTGCTTTTTTATTTCCTTCACTCAAGTTGACCCAACCACTCATGGTAAGCACTTTCTCTTATTATTTGAGGAATTGTACATTACAATTGGTCATATAAATCGTGTATATCCTCAAAACACTCTTCATCCTCCACACATATAGGGGTTTCTTTTTCTAAGTTTTATACTTCTGTGGTAGGACTTGATTCAACATTGCTAGTTGAAGTTTCTCTAAGGGGAGAGAAATATGAACTTACAAAGGCCATGAAATTCTCTTCATCATTTTGAGAAGAGGAGTCATCACTCGATGTGGACTTACTTTTACTATCGCTCCACTTGGCCTTTATAGCTCTCCTCTTTTCCTTGGGAAACTATTTCTTTAATCGATTTGTACATTATAAAGCAATGTGTCCAAATCCTTGAAACTCAAAATATTGGAAGTCTTGCCCCTTTCTCTCAACCTCCAGTCGAGAACTTCGTCCCCTTTTCTCTATTCCCTTCTTAGGAGTAGTAGGTTTACTAATCTTTCCTTTTAACTTTGAGGACTCCACATTGTTAGCCTTGAAGTAATTTTTGAACTTCCATGTAATTAAGACTAGGTCATCCTCTCCTAATCAGGGTGACTTGGATTTCCTTCCTCTTCTCTCTTTGAGCTTAAAGCAATGCCTTTTATTTTCTTAAGGGATAAAAGGTTCATCTCGAAAATCAATATCGACCCTATTAGGTCCTCTACTGACATCGACTCCAAGTTGACATTTGTTTCCAAGGATCTAACCTTTGCATGAAATCTCTCGAGTAGAGATCTCAATATTTTTCATTTGATGGCTACATCACTAGCCTTTGTACCTAATGCAAAAGATGAATTTATAATATTGTACAATTTAGTATAAAATTCACTAAATGTTTCGTCATCTTTCATCTTCAAAGTCTCGAACTGAGAGGTGTACCGTTAAAATCCAGACATCTTCACCATGGAGGTCCCTTCGTGGGAAACAACAAAGATGTCCTAAGCTTCTTTTGAAGTTTTGCAATTAGCGATCCTTCGAAACTCAATTCAGTGTCACGGTATTGAATATCTCATTCAAGCCTTTAGAGTTTCACCCAGCCGATTCAATCTTGATTTTCGACAAACTCTTTGGGGATTTCAGTTCAACCATCGCTTCACCACTTTTGACTTGTGTGGTGGCGGTGGAAGGGCTTCAGAACTTTTTGCAGTGTCAACCAAAACAGTCTTGCATTGTCAACCAAACTCTCTCATCTACAAATTTTAGGAATGCTCTCATGCAAGCTTTCCAATATACAAAGGTAGACACATCGAAGAGAGGTGATCGTGCAATTGACCGCCTTCCTTCATTTAAGGCTAACAAGTAGTAATGATGGATCTTAAGAAGGTGAAACGCTCGGTGTGTCTACGTTCAACTCAGGGCAACCACGTTCTGATAAAAATTGTTGTTCTAGGAGGGGAGAGAAACTATGTGGATTTTCCCTCACGATTATACATGTGAAGTGCACGACACTATCTAGAGGGGGATGAATAGGTTTCTCAAGTTTAGCTCAATTGATTATCAATTAAAACCTAGTTCGACCTCAATTACTTCTTCTCAATCAAATATAATAATTAATGATGAGAATCCCTTTAATTACCACAACCCAACTTACCAATGACGATTGATAATAATTAATTTTTAATTAATTCACTCAAAAAATCAATCTCACAGAGATCCCAATATCCAAACCCAAAATGCAACTATGGATGAAAAGATATCAATCAATCATTCATACAAACACATAGTGTGCATGTGTGCAAATAATCACTAATGCATAAGTAGAAGCAATAAATGACACAAGCGATTTATTGACGTAGACCCTCCTTAGGAAAAATCGCAAGGAACCATTCGGAATTCACCAAAACCTAATCCACTACTCACAAAGTCAATATACAAATACTTGAATCTTATACCTCAAGCAATACCATGACTAGATGTTTCTTTCCTTCTTATGTCGCCTCGCCAAAATTCCTTCTTTGATGTCTTAAGTAGCATTACTTGGACTCCCCACCCCACAGTTCGTCCAGACCTCGAGCAATCATTAGAACACCAACAATTTCCGATATGCTCACATTAATGGGTTTGTCAAACCATCAAGATCTTCAACTTCAATTCATGAGGTTAGGTAGAATATCTAGCGATAGCCTTGGATTATAGGGATTTAGGTTAGTGATGGAAGCTCTCAAAGTAGAAAGTAGTTTTTCTCACTTAGAAATATCACAAGAGGCTTAACCTAGTTGTGGAAAAGACTTTCTCTATTTATAGGTCAAGAATAAGGGCAATCTTGATTAATAAGAAAGATCATATTCTTGAACAACCGCTTGATCGGTGGGAGGACAGTTGACACTGGAATGAAAATAAGGTTCTAATCTTGATTGGGAGAGCAGACCACTCGAGCGACCATGAGACAGCTTGAGCAAGGTCAAGGGACTGCTCGAGCGAGCTCATAAAGCACGTCTTGTCCCCACTTCGTGGCTTTTTTTTATTTTCTTCCCTAAATCATAGAGAGACTACTCTAGTGAAAACTAGCAAGCATAGGGTGATCCCTACTAGTTTTTTAAGCTTAAAACCAAGCAAAAAATTTGGTCTCTTGAGCACTAATTTTTTGTTTTTTAATGAGGATCAACAGTGGTTCCCCACATCCTCCTTTGGGGTGACTCGAACCCACGACCTGACGGTTGTAGGGAAAACGTCTTACCACACGAGCTACACTTCGTTGTCGTCTCTTGAGCACTAATGGGTGTTGCTCAAGAGAGGTTTGTAAATGTCTCAAACTATGTTTTCAAATCACCAAATAGTTTAGAAAGTATTTTTCATTTCAAAACACATAAGAGTCATACAATGATTGCTTCAAATTTCATTTAATCCTAAATATCTTAACTTAAAATAATTAAGGATTCATTTTAGGTGTCAACCTTTATCCTAAATATGAAGGTGCATACGAAGTTTGAATGATGTTGTTTTAACACTTGATCGCTTTTCTTCAATGATGTTTTTAGATCTTTAACTTGAAAGCATCATAACCATAGAAAATGTTAAGATTTACGATATACTTCACAAAATTAGAGGTCTAGACAAATGGTTGAGCACTATGCAGACTCACCTTACCTAAAATAGTATATTGTGTTTTCCTAAAATGGGCTCAAATTGGAACTCCACAAAAAACTCGAAGGAATGCAGTTTAATGACATGTTTGAGTTGGCGACTAGGGCCACTCGCTATAAGGAAATCTTATGGGGTAACAAAAAGCGTAAGCACTACTCCAACGTAGAAAAATGTATGTGTTAGATATACATTTGTATTTGACTGATTTCGTAAAGTTTATTATAAATCTCAACTTATACCATGATCATGATTTGATTGATTTAAAAATTTCTCTACTGTTTAAAAAAATGAGAGATATGGATATGAAAGGTCTTCCTATAGGTAATATATTCATTTCACTTGAAATTGTAAATATTTACTCATAGAAAGGGAAAAGTATAAGAATTAAAGTGGGTACAATAAAAAAAAAAATTTCTCATTAGCTTCTTTTTATTAATAGTATAGTATATAGATACATGTGTCATCTTTTGTACTACAATACAGGGATACATCTACAAAAAACGATGGTCTAAAGAGAGAGGCCAAAAGAGGACATGGGTGTTGACAACAATCCATTCCAGAAGAATGTAACTGTCAACATGGTCAATGTTGAGAAGCTGAGTAATAATCTCAAGAGAAAGCCCGATATGAATTTGTGAAAATTATTAGTTGGCTGACTTATTTAATTGTGCAGTAATTTGCATGGGACAAAATTGCTTTTAATTTTGAGACAACATCGTTTTACAAATATTAGACATGTTCTGGAAAGGCATTCCTAGGATATTTGAATTCTTTTAATGACAATTGAGACATTTATCATTCCCTTCACTAACATCTGTTAGGTAAAACGGGTTCCTGGTCCTATTTTACAAATGTTAAGGGGTCGTTGTATCAATAGAAAAATATTAGGGAGTAGACATCTTTCATATAGGCCAAATGGGAAGATTTAATTAGAGAAAACCAATATTATTTCTATTAATAATAAAAAAATATGAGAATTAAGAAAATGAAGATGAAAGACTTCCTCGGTCATCGCCCTCTAATTTGATTGCTACAATATGTACAAAAATTACACCATTTTTTTTTAATTTTTTTGGGAATTTAAACACCAGAAAAACTTGATGTAACAAACCCAACAAAATTTGTAAAATAAATTTCAATCATCTTAGCTCCAAAGTTTATCAATTTGCATACTTATATTTACCTTTTTATTTTATTTTAGTGCCTTCTTTGTTATATCTCCTTTTCCTTCAAAAAAGTTAAAAATTTTAGCGTCTATCTTTTCACAGGTCGAATTATTTTTATCTCTTAAAAAAAAACTCTCATACTTTTTTCATTAAATTCAATTCTCAATAAAAAAATAAATTAAATAAATAGACAACTAGAAATGAAATTCTCCTTTTCATATCCATTCCTTTAGTCCATAGTCTTATGTTGTAATTAAATTAAATAAATAGACAACTCTCATCTTAATTTGACTTTACTTTGGCAAAATTAAATTTTAAAGGGTTAATTATGAAATGGCCCCTCCAAGTATAGGTCATGTTGCAATCAGTTCCCTGTAGTTTCAATTTAAACAATTTACCCCCCTTAAGTTTGTAATTACATCAATTAACCCATTGCCATGAACTTTTACTGTAGAAAATGGATAGATGTGAGCTTAAGTTCCATTAAAAGACATATTTACCCATTTGATCCCTTATTCTCTAACAAAAAAAAAA
>CM042185.1:15318660-15359155 GCA_023539305.1 Ilex asprella | reverse complement strand
GCTTTGTAAACTAGTTATTACATTCTCAGTCAACTGCACTTGTCACTTCTATTGAGTCCCAAGTTACTTATGGAGGTTTAAAATGTTGTGGTGCGTGGTATGACGATTTGAACTAAAATTTCTGTTTCATCAAAATTCTTGCAGTGGTATATCTTGATGCTGATACAATTGTAGTTAAGAGCATTGAAGATCTATTCAAATGTGGAAAGTTTTGTGCTAACTTAAAGCATTCAGAAAAATTGAATTCGGGAGTCATGGTAGTGGAACCTTCTGAAAAGGTTTTCAATGATATGATGAGTAAAGTGAAGACTTTGCATTCTTATACTGGAGGTATATATTTTTTGATTTTTAATAATTGATTATAATTTATATGCTGCCTGCTGTTTTCTTACACTAGCAACTACTTACAAATGTTTGATTTTATTGGGTATTTTCTCTTTGGGTCAGTATTTTACACATAAGCAGATTAGGTGGTGCCAAACATGTTGTGTTGTAAGCTAAGGTGCTCATCTTGTAGATGGAGAAGATAGAAAGTGTTCCGTGCTTGATTCATAAGATTCTATAATAGTACTAGTATATTATTTCACCTAGCCTACATCTTCCATGACTCTCCAGACCAACCCAACCCGCAATTTCAAGAACAAATCTCCCTTTTTTTTTGGGGGGGGGGGGAGCAGAGTAGTCAAAGAATGAACCAAACCAAACGATTGTTCTAGAATAGCTATTCCTCGCAATTGCTCCTTGTGATGCAACAACACCTATGTTGCACGGAATAATAGACTTATACAATGATACCTTTTTCTTCCTCATTCTGAGGTACTGGTGGCTGTTGACCTGGTTGATAAAGATATGTATATAGAAAGATTGATTATTTATATCCAAGATTGAAGACGGGATTTGCGCGGCCTGCATTTCTTTTTAAAATAGGCAATGGGAGACACCTGATAAAGGAAGAATATTACTATATGATAAAGTCAAATATCTCTTAATAAAGAAGCAAAAATTCTTATTTTAAAAGGAAAAAAAATTCTAGGACACCCTTTGCCTCGAGCACAAGCTTCGTTTTCTTTCTAGGTCATGCGGAGTGGGCCAGTCCAAAGATTGTATTGTTCCTCTACAAAGACAACAAACGCTCTCAATGGCTAGGCTCCGCTACTCTCTTTCTAAGTTATTCCAGTTTATTCTTTCGTGCCGCTGTCATATGCTGGAAGAATGGGGCTCATCTCCTCTGGGCTTGCAAGCCGTCACACTTTTTGCTCGTCTGCTCTCAGGCTTCCGGGGAAGATCTTGAAATTCATTTCATTGAGCATTCAGAAGTGAGGAGTGAATGATCTCATCTCGATCTATGTCTATTTGTCTTTTTTAGTTGAGTAAAAAGAAAAACATGTCAAAACTCGCAAAATAAGGCTTTCTTTTGGGATTTCTTTTTGCAAGTTTGTCATGGACTTTCATTGTTCAAAGGACAGAATACACTGCTGCACCGAGTGTTACGGGTTATTATTTAACCGAAACATTAAAGGAAATGAAGTTTTAAAGAAAACTTATTGTGTAATATAAAATGGGATGTGAGACAGTGTTGATGTACCTTTATGTATCTATTTGTCTGCATGGAAAAATGTACCGAATGGTGTTCTTGTTGTATAGGTTCCTCCCTGTTTTCATTCCTATTTTTTAAGTGGTATATACTGGTTTCCTTTGGAAAAATTACACTTTCAATAGCCAAGCTTTCTTATTCATAACAACAGTATCTCTCTCTCTCTCTCAGCTCGATTTTTCATTTTCTCAACAGGTGATCAAGGGTTTCTGAACTCCTATTATACTGGGTTTGCCAATGCGCATGTCTTTGAACCAGACTTGTCATCTGACACTTTACATTCTAGACCAGTTCCCAAAATGGAGAGACTTTCGACTCTTTATAATGCAGATGTTGGCCTTT
Organism: Ilex asprella; assembly: GCA_023539305.1. Taxonomy (NCBI): domain Eukaryota; kingdom Viridiplantae; phylum Streptophyta; class Magnoliopsida; order Aquifoliales; family Aquifoliaceae; genus Ilex; species Ilex asprella. The sequence continues at coordinate 15,357,219 of CM042185.1, read as the reverse complement.
ACATGCTTGCAAACAAGGTACTAATTCCTGGGGTTCTAATAGGTTTTCAACTATGCTTGTACCACTTACATAATTTCTGGCCCCTTTTTCTTTAATATGGCATGGATACTTAATGTTTGTGTATCATTGTGAAATTTTGCCCTCGAAATGTACTTAGTGTTTGGACTTGGATATTTTTTAAATTTCAATTGTTTAGGCTAAGATCCAATCTATTTGCATGAAAGGGTACGAGAGAAAGAGAAAAGATAAGAGAATGGCAATAAATAAATAGATAGATAAGAGGCAAAACAACGAAATAGATGAAAGGCTAAGCACTACGTAGTGAAAGAAAAGGAGTATAAAAAAAATATCGGCAAACCAAACAACTATTTTCCACCTTTTTCTTTCTTTTGAAGGGTGTATATTTTTCTCATTGTCTTCAGTTTTTTTTCTTTTCCTTATCCTTATCCTTTTGATGACTTTGTAAGACGGAAATTTTTCTGTTGGAAGCCCCTGCAATGTCTACATATACAAGTCCCTTTTTTTTTCCCCATTTTGAGGTGGAGATTTGTTTTTTTTCGAAGAAAAGGATGAAGGGGGGGGGGGACAAAAACCAATTCCGATAACACTCTTATAAGCCTTTTTTGGCATTAATACCAATTGAACACTTATTTTTTTAATCAGCTTCCAAATATAGGCCAATTGCCTACATATGAGATAGTAAACTGATAAGACTACTTAATCATCCGAGTCTACTATTTAGCATTTAAACTCCCCTAGAACTATGGGATGGAGGTTATTAAAGAATGGGCTTAATGTAATTATTTTTGTGCCGAATTTGCTTTCTTTGTTATCCACATCGTCTTTTGGAACAAATTACTTCTGTGGAGAGTTGGTCGACACTATGATCAGTAAAATAAGTCAAATAGCTTAGTTCCCATTGCTTTTTCTCCTTTTGACAAACAAAAGAGACCGTAAAGATACATTGGTGGATGAATGCAAAATCGGTAAAAGTGAGATTGAGAAGTTGTTTGCTGTTGAAAGGTGAACCTTGCACAGAATATACAATTGAGGATAATTTCTCATGCATGCAATTTGTGGCAGTGCATTTTCATGTTAAGCAAAATTTAGGCTTGTAGTCTGCAATAAATTAAAAGATCTAGACTGGTTTTTGGATGGAAGGCTGCTTGGATATCTTGGGAAATAACTGGTTAACTATGTTTAGTTGGAGCAATGGGCTAGTGCAACTATAAAAAATTGGGCTGTTAAGGGTGAAAATGTGTGTCAAGGCTGAGATAGCAATTTGTGTATATAGTGGCAGAGGTCAGGATTGTGCCCGAGTCCTGAGCTATTATTCGCAACATCATGCAGCAGCACTAAATATCAACTTTTGAAAGTCTTTATTTTATTATTAGCTTCTCTAATACATTTGGTAACGGTTACAACCGCTTGTTATTATTGGAGGTGGAAAAATTTAGCCGTTCTTCATGTCAAACTTAACAGTAATGATTTTGAGGAAAAAAAGAACAAGATAAAGAACCACTCAGTGAATCCTCCGCTGCCCGCATTTTCAGATATCTCCAATGTTAGTTTATAGTCTTCATTTACGAAAGCCTTGGTCCCAGAGTTCCTTTTTCTAAAGATAAGATTTTTGTTTTAAAGAGTTATTGGCTGGCTAAATGAATTTTCCAGATCTTATGCATGGGAATGCTTAGATATTGACATATTGATGATATATTGGTTCCAGGAAATCTTCTGGAGTGCGTTGGGTGTCTATCTTCCCAATGCGCTCGCCAAAAGAACAAAATAACTTTGTCAGAGTGGAAAAGTTACTGGTTTGGCAGTTACATATGAAAGTTCTTACCAAAATTTCTTAAGTATAATAAGTGACAATATGATGTCAACTGAAAGACCATTTTATGTAAAGATTCAATATTTGATAATAATTCAAAATCCTACTTTTGTACTTTATCTAACTATGTCAATAAGATAAGATTATGATAGTTGTATGATGTTCAGTTATAGAGTCAGTGCTTTTGTGGAAATGTTAGGATAGGAAAGTAATTGTTGGTGATAAGTGAATTAAACATGTAGACCGCAGGATTGAATAGTAATCATTTTCCTCAACACTTGAAACTCATTTATGGATGCAACCTCTCTGGCTTGCTTGAAAACGGAGGTTGGGTTTGTGCACTTGTCCGACCACATCTGTTACTTCCACTCACTTTATGATTCTTCTTAATTAATGATAATGATTCATGTTGCATCTATGATGCTGTATGACACTTTCTAGTTCCATTTAGGAAATTTACCTGTGCTTCTTTATGGCTGTGTAATAGTTCTCCGTTTTTCCTAATCAGGGCAGAATTTGACTGATGTAAATTTGTGTTTCCTTAAAAATGTTGGATAGTCTTTACTTGCATCTTATTCCCACCTTAACTATTAGTACTTAGGCACAGCTCTTACATTAGTTCCTTAGTGGTCAAGATTGAACCATAACTTAATGGATTCAATTTCCCATATATGGAGATGTGTGGCAATATGAATTTTGTTTCATAAAGATGCAACATATGAAATTTGAAAGTGCTGTGTATTTATTTTTATCTGATGTGTGGTAACTCCATTTCAGTTGGTATACCTTTTTTTAAAAAAAATTCTTTATTAGTGGAACTTTATGTATTGTTACAAAAGCATTATGTGTTCTGTTTTGGGTTTATCACTATACTTGTACTTTTTCTATTTGAAATTCTGTAAGTATGTATGTTATCTTTGATTCATGCATCCATATGTGTGCGATGTGAATGAGTATGGGTCTTAGACTTCTTAAGCCATGCCCATGCTGCCATGCATGTTTAAAAAAAACAAAAAAACAAATTAGGGCCACATCGATGGGTTGTTGCATAACAAAGAGCCATATAAATCTTCATCTCCCGCCGATAGTTGGACTATTGGGAGAATGGGTGTGGGTTTAGACTTTTAAGGTTGTGTTTTGTGTGTTACTGTGGGTGTGCTCAAAAGTGTGATGCTTGAATGTACGTCGACTTATGCTATCCATGATTTGTGAAAAGAAAACCTACTAGATAAGTAAATTAGCCCAATGTAGTAATGTTTTTGTTAAAATATATATACTTAAGTTACACCCGCTCCAATAGATGAAGGCGAGATTCGAACACACGGCCTCCTGCTCTAATACCATGTTAAACAACCATCTATTCCAAAAGATTAAAAGATTTTCATGTGCTAAGCCCAAAATCTAGACTGTATGTGAGAGGACATGTTGAAGTATTAAAACTTAAGTTACACCTTCTCCAACAACTTAAGTTTTTGGAGTAGATGATTGTTCAACAATTTTAATAAAATAAAAATGATGATTGAAAAACAGGTTGATAAGGAGCAGGTAGAGAGATTGACAAAAATAGTTAGGTGTATTCAACAAGGATGCTTGTGAAGAACTAGGGGCAAAAGAATTTTTCTGTGCAAATAAAGGGGCAGTAGATTGAACCATGAAACAGGGGAAGCTGTTGGGGTAGGTGAATTTATTCATCTGTTGTGGTGAATTTTTGACATTATACTTTTCCCTTTCTGTAAGTTACAATACTGACCTCAATCTGTCTTGAACTAAAAATGTCTCGATAGAAAGAAGCTCATGTTTGGTAATGCGGGTACAATCAATCATTGGAAATGCACATGTTTTTTTTTTTTTTTGGTGATGTGTTCTGGAATATAACTGGAAGTAAAATGATAGCTGCATGCATCATTGTCATTTTGCAGCAAAACAGTTCACTCAAAACGATATACAACTAGAATCTTAGGGCCTGTTTAGTTTGGTTTTACAAAATAGTTTTTTGTTCTTAAAATTCTAAAATCAAATCATGGAGAAAGCTGATTGGTTGTTTTTCGGTTCTCCAGTTTTTATAAAAACAGGGAAGCCAAGAGGAAAAAAATGAAAACAGGGTGGGCTTGTTTTCAAATTGAATACATGGAGTCCAAAGCACTGTTCATTAACTCCCCTCATATAAAGTGCCTTTTTTTCCTCCAAGCCAGATGCTATTGTCTCCTTCAGCCCCCCCCTCTCTCTCTCTCTCTCTCTCACACACACACACACACACACAAACACACACACACACACACACACACAAACACACACACACACAATTGAAGCACCTCCGACAAGTGAAAGCTTTAGCTCCAGCGATGGGAAACACCACAACTCAGCAAACGCCATCTATCTATCTCTCTCTCTCTCTCTCTGGTAGATCTATATATATGCATAGATCTGTGTATATTTACAGATCTGAACATAGATTCGTGTGTATATATGTGTGTGTGTATTTTGCGATGTGGTGAGTGTGTGGGTGTGTGTATATGTGCGATGTGTGTTTGCTGTGTGCGATGGCTGTGTGTATGCTTTGTGTGTGTGGGTGTGTTTGCTGCGTGAGAAGATAATATGGAGAGAGAGACGGGACAGGGGAGAGGAACAAAAGTGATAAGGTAAAAATTGGGGTGGGGGTTTTGTAGATTATTGTTTAAATAGGTTTTACTATTTTTTGTTCTTTAAAACTATTTTAAAAAACAAACCAAATAGGTTTTGCAATATAACAATATCAAAAAACACTTTCTTAAAGCTCGTCCAAAAAATTATTTTCAAATACTGTTTTTTGAGATGTAATCCAAACACGCCCTTAATTTTTTATTCCATTTTCTGATTTTATCATGTATTATATATGCAGTGGATGGTGGATGAGGAACAACTCCGTGTTATTCATTATACACTTGGCCCCCTTAAACCGTGGGATTGGTGGACATCTTGGCTTTTGAAACCCGTTGATGTCTGGCAGGTATCTGTTTTTAAATCCATAACCATGTTGTAAATGCAATTTGCTGCAATCCTGAATTCTCATATTTATTTTACTGCCATTTCTTCAACCCTCCTTTTTTTTTGTTTTTATTCTGTTTTTGCATTTTTCTTGTTTGCATTTGGATTTATGCTCCAAATTGATTTTCACAGTTGTGGAGGCTTAACTTAACAAGTCTACCACAATTATATGACTTACTATATGCTTGCTGATGTTGCAGAATGTTCGGGTACAGCTTGAGGACTCTCTCCCTGGAACTGGAGGGGGCAGAAATCCTAATGACGAACTTTTAGTTAAATTTCTTTTTGTGCTCCCCTTGTTTGTTCTGCTTTTCTGTTACTATCGGACTTTTCTTCAGGTTAGCGGTTATAGCATCAGGTCATTAATTGAACACCAGATACCTGTATTTTTTGGATATGAAAGCATTTTCATTGCTGTTGCAGACACGTTCTATGTGCGACCATATTAGACACCTTTACTACAAATTCAGATCTGGTGGTGCTATTGCATACTCTGCCGTTTCTTCTGCTACCATTAATTCTAATCAGCAGGTTAATTTTCTCTTCTTTTTTGTGTAAACAGTATGTTATTATTGCCTATTTTCCTTTGGTTCTATTAAATTGTTTGGTCAATTATTTTTTTCAATCCATGGTAAAACCATAGGCTATGTCCATCTGCAAGTTCGGCCAATAGCAACCGTTAGAACTACTCATGATGCTTTTTTATGTGCAGTAATATAGTTGTACCTCTGCCTCATTTGTTGTGGTATTTAACAGATTTCAAATAGTGCGCAATCCAAGGTGCCTGTTTTTCTGGGAGGGATATCCATCTTTGTCTGTTTTATGGCTGCTGTGGTGTCCCTTGCACTTGCACTCTCAGTTGTCCCTCGGCAAGTAATGCCATGGACTGGTATGCTCTTGATGTACGAGTGGACATTCACAATTTTCTTCCTATTGTTTGGGTATTACTTGCATTTGATCTATAAATGGGGAAAGATGGTGGCAAATCAAGTAGGATCATCTTCTTCTCGCCCTGGAACTTTGGATTATGATTCCGGAAAAGGTTTGTTTTCACATAAAAAGTTTGATTTGCATGTCATCTCTTAATGGCACCAAAATAAATAATTTTTGCAGTGACAGGAAATAATATTTCATATTGACATTGTAGGTCATCAGCGTCATCCGTCTTGTGACGTTGCTACATGGTATTATGGGTTAGGGATGGCATCTCTGGCTATTGCTGCCCCTTCATTGCCTTGTGTTTTTGGCATCACTGCTCTGTTTTTGAGGTATTTTCCATACTAGATCTTTTATTTGGAAGTGAGTGCTGAATTTGTGGTGGTTTTCAGTGTGCTAGTACGAATAAAGGGCTGCAGTCTGCATTATTAGTTACTTGACTTATAGTTAAGATCAAATATTTCAGCTCTAGTGGAAACATCGAATAAGTTTTCTAATTACCATTGGTGCAAATTATTTACTCTGGTTCCGGACTCATCCACCGTATTCAAATGTTTTGCAGGATCCCCTTCATAAGTTTTTAGTAGTGCATGTTTCATCTCTCAACTCATTTTTCAGTTATGCAATTTCTTAATTCTCATTAATGGGATTAAACTGGGTGCTATTTTTATCGCCCATTGATTATCAAATGGGAAATTATTCTGCACTGCCGCACATGGAGTCCAGTTATAAGAACAAATCTCTAGAAAGGTCATGAAATTCCTTTTAGCCAATACATTTCAAAATTAAAGGATGCCAGACAGTGGATAATTCAGACTGGCAAATGGACCATCTTACTAATTAAAGATTAGTTGAACTAACGAAAACTCCTTTCCTTGGTAACATTGTTTAATTCAAGTAGCTGGAATATTAGCGCAAATATACCAGTGGCAACTTGAACTTAAATTCTGGCACTAAGATTCAAACTGTGACCTTGCTCTTGACATTCCACCATTTAAAGTTGTACTTCTTCTCTAAAGGGCTCCAAGCTTCTGTGGTTTCTCTTCAAAGATGCATGGATCTGGAGGCCTTTTTTAGATAGCATTCAGGAGACCTATTCCTTTCATATCTTGTCTTTCATGCAAACGTCAGGTTCATGTTTGTTGGCTTTTTGAGGAAGTTCAATTTCATGATTGGTGGAACAAGGTTGTGTGTCTGTGATGTTTGAAAGTTTGTTCTTCCAAATTTAGTTTGCCTAGTCCCAACTTCCTGGTTTTGTCTAGTTGGATTTGTCTTCTCCTGTTTTCTCTTTGTTTAGTCATGCTTGTTTAAATCTACAGCAAATGTCCTTTCTAATGGCCTCAGTACGTATTTTAGAGTAGTATTCGTTGCCAACGTGCATTGCACGTATACCATTGTGTACAAAATATTATATATTAAAGTTGTTGAGCACTTCTCTTCTTGCGAAATCCATGACTTTAATAAACACAAACAGTGGAATGACCAAGATTCATATTTGCTCCTTCCCTTCAACAGAAAAAAAAATGCTAAAATAATAAAATAGACTTAAAAGGTAAACAATATGATAAAATATAAAATACAACCGATATCTATTTATAGTTATTACGGACAATACTTCATGGTCTTAATAAAATATTAGGATTAGAAACTAATTACCCCCATTACAACATACGGGCTAATTAGAGGCAAAACTATTGGTTTTATATGTGTAATCTATTTCTATATGATGGAAAGACCAAGGAAAACCTCCTATTGTATAAGAACTTTTTATGTTCTCTTTATTGAACATATAACAGTAACTATTAACCTATTATATTTAATCATTCTAAAGATATAGAAAAATTTATGATTAATTTTATATTATTAATTAAAGATAAAATTGAAAATTAATCAACACACATATATAAAAGGTAAGAGTTCTTGTGTTTATATGCATGACCAGTATTAACATGAATATCAACTAATGCATTCCTTACTCCTACGTATGATCAAAATAATGTGCAAAGTAATATCAATGAGTTGTTTCACTGGTTGTGCAATGTTTGAGAGAAAATACTTTGATCATCCTCCCCAAACAAAGCTTAGCACTTACGCGAAAAAAATTAAAGAAATAGAAATGAGTTTTTTATTTGAATATGAGCTAACAATACCACTTTAAGATTGTTTTTGACTTGCAGATTTCCATTAATTGCACCTATAGAACACTCGATGTGATTGAAGCAAAATCTTCAATCAAAGCCTTTTTTATCGAAATCCTTACATTAAAAGAACAAAACCACATATGAAATATCAAATGAAGCAGATTAATTCTTAACCCTAAACTCAACACACAACGCACATACATACATAGAAAATTATTCTTAGAATTAAAAAAAAAAAACAACTAAGTGTATACCTCAATTCAAAAACAATTTAGGGTACATACTTTTGTTATTGCTACTACAATCTTTGATTTCATTTTGTACTCTATATTAGATAACGCTCTTAGCGCCTCCATAGATGAAGTCAGTCACATTTGAAATAAAAAAGTAACTTAGTTATATATATGTATATACACAAAAATAAATCAGAATACAAACATGTATACATATAAGATAGATCATATTGTGTAGATTAAACAAGAGGATTTTAGAAGATAGACCTGTTCACCTTGTCTATCATCATGTAGTGGAATCCAAATATTAATGCTTGAATGGAAGGTCTCCAGTTAATATATAATATATTGATCATTGATGGAAAAGAATTCATAGAGTCTATCGGTTTGTGATGTGAAAGAATAGAGAATATAAAGAGGTCCAATTGGTTGGAAATTAATTCTTAGAATTTGAGGGGAGTATAAAGTGATCCAAACTTAATTGATAATTAATCCATACATTAGTTAGAAATTTAGTCCCCAAATACTTAGGGTCCAAAACTCAAATTGATTCTAATTACGCTAATTATTGGATTAGGGATTAAATGGACTTTACAATAATAATCAAGGGTATCTTTGAGAATCAAAAGTTTTTCGTATTAAGATACTTTTATTAGTAGTATAGGTTTATCGTATTTTAGAATTAGGGGTAATTTAGTCATGTTAGAGCGTCTTAACCTAAAACTAATCGACTATAAGTGGAGAAGTCCCTTAAGCATATTAACCAATCTTAGGTGGTATTAATCATTTGACGTGGGATACAAGCTCTCTTTACACTCTCTCATGTAGGACTTCTCTTGCATGGGGCTCACAAAAAAACATGCATACCATGTTCCATCGAGTTGTGGGCAATTTGAATAGCACTCGTGTTGTTACAATACCTAAGATTAGGATGGACAACCAGCGTAACTAAGTTATCTGTGTAAAAGTCATAGCACGATACTCAACTTCAAGAGAAGAACAAACAACTACAGTTTATTTTTTGTTTTTCTAAAAAATAAGAGAATCACCAAGAAAGAGACATAAATGAGTGGTGGACTTGTGATCATAGAGTCAACAATTCAGTTAGCATCAAAATAAGCTTCAAATTCCAAAGAAGAAAAAGAAGGAAATAGTAAACTCTGGTGTAGAGCACCTCAAAAATATTGAAGAATTTTGGGAATAACAGCCCAGTGAATAGTGGTGGGTAAAGCATTAGACTAACAACATGAACATTATAAAAGATGTCTGGGTGGGTACTTTAAGATATACCAATGCATACTTGGACCGATAGAGAAGGTAACTATAGGAAGAAACAATTAGGTGGTGTGTGAATGTAATTAGTCAAGTCAACTTCTAGAAGGACTATTGCTTTTTCCCTAAAAAAAAAGCTGGGGACATTTGCTAATAGCGAAAGAGAATAGGTCTTCTATATAATGTGTTGGTGTTTGCAAATGCACGCCGGCACACATGCACACACACACATATATGCAAATAAGGAAGAATTATTGGTCATTTGATGTGTGTAGCACTTGAGTTAAAGACCCAAACAGTTCGAGATATACTTGTAGGACCCAAAGTAAACAAACCTATTGATGGGAAGATCATGAGAGCATTAAGTTGCTTGATAAAGAAAAGCTTCTCCAACTGAGTAGCAATCATAGTTAAACTTGGAGTGGATGAGAGTGACTCATCCACGAGTGGTGCAACCTCTATTGTAGGAAGATCTCTATTGTAGGAAGATCTTTAGGTTTAAATGACTAATTATGTGATCCACGAGCATTCCTATTCTCTAATTTAGGGCATTAAGGCTTCCAGTGGCCCTTCTCACGATAAAAATTACACTCATCCGAAATTGCTCGATTATGGTACTTGTTCGGGGAATTAAAAGTCACATTGGGTGGAGCAACAAAAAAATATTAATGGGTAATGGAAAACCATTTTCAAAGAGTCTTAAGATGTACCCTCTCGACTAGGAGCTGATTAACTACTGGATCAAATTAAGGAAGTGGGTGATAATGAAGAATGGAACCATGAAGTCCCTCTCCGAGTGCCATTAAGAATGTGACAACCTCTAGTCATCTCTATATTTACAACATATCTCATTGTTATTCAATTCAGTAGGCTTAGTAAGAGCTAACTGATCCTTAAGTTATAATTGAGTAGAACTCATGCTTGTTCCTATCATCTTAACGTGTAACTTGAATCTCCTGCTCAAGTTGATACCTATTGGTAAAAGTTTGGACTGAACAAACAATGTGGCCAAATATTCGCAAATTTATTTGGTTGTGTTAAACTTAGCCAAATCAACACCAATACCATGATCAGTTAAGTTGTTAATCTAGTTAATAATTTTTGCATTTTGATGTCCCAATCATTTTCGATTCAATATATTTTTTTTGTCTTGGTATCTGTTGGGGCTTCACAACACTGACACTGTAGCTCTGCTTATTTTTACCCAAGTAGAAATCCTTCATAACATATGCCCAGTAGGCATCATTATCACTAGTCAGTAGTCACATGTCTAGATCAGTCAACCCAAAGCCAGATGCAAGCAGATCTCTACCAAAACTAGCAAATAATCAGATAAAAGATATGTAGGCATCAAGAAGCAACCCAAACAAGATGGTTTGTTCAACAGGCAGGCCCATTTGTCGTTCCACTTGATTTGGCCGAACCAAGATTGGCAAAGCAGTGATTAGAATAAAAAATTTCAAGGAAAGTAAACAAAATCCCCAGATCAAAAAATTTCGACTCAAAATTTGGAAAATCCTCAAAACATCACAAAACCCAGCAAATGATCTAGAAGTCTAAGACAAGCCACACCATGTTGACGCTCATTGTAAACCGAGTAGAGTGGTGGCCCCCGATTGCTTCTAGTTGATGATGTCATCATTACATACATGAGTGGCATACGCATTTGTTTGAATTAGAATCATGTTTGGATGGCCAATGTTGCGTTGCTAATCGTATTTAGAATTGAAACACGCTTTGATGCCATGAAAACTTTAATTAAAAAGTACAAAAAGGAAAAGAAATGAGAAATAATATTGATGGCTATGCAAGTCCATTATTAACATTAAAAGAAAAAATGCATTATAGAAACCTTATATAGTAGGGCAAAACCAAGCTTTTTAAAAACAGGATCTTATCTTTGATCAATGAGGGAGGCTAAAGGATCCTAATCATAGGATCAGAGCAATAATTGTGAGAGCCTACCAATTGAAAAAATGAGCAAAAAACATATATAACAATACAAAATTCTCAAAAAACATGATTTAAAAAAACTTATTATATATGCAAATAGAAATGTTCTGACACATAGAACTTAGATATATTATTGAAATTTGATAAACTACAATTTAAGCTTTCAAGAGGGTTGAAAATCGAAGGTGGACTGTTAATATTGTGGGATTTTGTGAAGGGTAATAGAAGAGTTGAAGTATTTTGATTTTAACTTTCAAAGAGAGACAGATACGGATAAGAGACTGGAACATTGAAAGGTTGTTGAATAACAATTTTGACTTTTCGACAGCCAAATGAAAAAGCAGAAAAGTATAAAAATGGAAAGTCATTTTACTATGATCACTCGCTGAGAGAGAAGATCAAACCAAATTGTTGCTCTCAGCTTCTCAATGAGAAAAACAAACAAAATAGACTTTTTTGAAAAATGAAATGAACTTTCTGTAGTTTATCTCATCCACTGAAATTCTCTAATAGATTGACAATTATAAGAGACATTCACATTTTGATTAAATCTTTAATTGTTAAAACGATAAATATGGATTAGGTTTGCTTGATAACTAAACGTGCCTAATAAACAAACCAAACAACTTGGATTGGTAATATAGTAATTCGGATCAAATTGGGATTGTACAAGAGATTCAAATCGATTTGCTTCTACCGGATCGTAAGATGCTTGGATCCAGATCGTGATTTTGATAACCATGAGCCAAACAAAATAAATAAAATGACTATGCTACTACTAATACTAATATACAAGAATACTCTTAAGACTGTGGCCTCTCTTTCCCTTTCAGCATCTTTATCTTGGATAGAGTCGCACCCTGCATCATCTTGTATGTTGGTTTACATTGCATATGGCCAAAAGGGCAAAAACAATCTTATTAGAGAACAACTATGTATCATACTCATATGTAATCTCCTACAAAATCTCAGAAATGCATTTTTAATTCTTATTGTTTGCAGCAACCATTTTTACTTATCCTCTATCTGGTTTGGTGGGGAAGTTGGTTGATTCCTATGGTTTTGTTTTCCTGTGTGATTGGGCATGTTAAAGCCTTGATCTCGTTTCCTTCCTGGGTTTGTGATTTCATTTTTATTTTTTGGTTGGATAACAGGTTAGGTTTGATGGTTGTTGGGGGCCTAATTTTGGCATCCTTCATGACGTACGCTTCAGAGCACCTAGCGATCAGATCATTTTTGAGAGGACTTGAAGACCGGGATACACAAAGGATCAGGAGCTTATGTTTCTTATGCTGATAGGGGGTTTGAATGATGTTGTAAGCTTGAGCACTAGCTATGTTTTCTTGTATTTGTAATTTAATTTGACATTTTTCACCATAATTTTTTTTTGATATTTACAAAATACTGAAGGGGGAATTTTGTCAATGTAGAAATGTCATTTTAAGCGGGTGGACTTTAATTGTTTTTCAGGATGAATGATTATAATCTGTATTCCTGTTGTACATGTACCCAAAATTTCGATCAATGAAGAGATGTTCACGCACATTTGCGATTGTTTGTTCTTTTTATAATGAAATGTTTGCTGTGGTAGGTTGGAGTACCAATATCATTTGGAAAATGCTATTTGGACACCAGTAGTTGGAACACTATTTGTTGACCCTGTTGATCATAAACATTGAATAGGTAGTAGGTCTTAGTAAATGTTGAGACTCATAGTTAAACTAATAACAGTGATTTATAGAGTCAGCAAACGATACTAACTTTTGGAGTTTAAGTAGCATTGCTCATATTATTTTTTATTATATTTTTTACTATTTGGCATCCAAGCTTGTACCTCCATTGTTCTCTTAAGTTAAGTGGCCGACTATCGGGATTTGAGCTGGGTTGGAGCATGTTTCTTGAGCGACAATAATGGCTAGTGGGATGTGAGAAAGAATTGAATATGAGACATCTGAGTTACTAAAGAATCATCACTAAAGGTTATTGCTCATATATCATTTACCTTGCCATAATGTTAACAAATAAAGGAAAGTAAACTCATTTAGGATCTCAGTCCACCCCACCATGGGGTTTTTCTTCTTTCTTTACTTGTGTCAGAACATTTTTAATAGGTTCTCTATTCTTAGTTAATATTCTATTTCAGAGTGTTAATTCTTAAAAATCTATCTCCAATTGACTCTCTATTTAAGCTAGCTATAATAGAGAGTTTAATTCGATTTTCTACATTTGGAGAGTTAAACTCACTCTTTATTTGATCATTAATGAATGAAAAGATGACACTTGTACATTTTTCATTAAACGAAAGACTATTCTCCTGTTAGAATAGAAAGCCTATTGAAGTTTCTTAAAATAATTCTCTTTCAAAATTTTATCAAGTTTGCTATCTGTTTTAAAAAAGATTCTCTTCAAAATAAAGAGTATCATTAGAGATGCTCTTAAATCTGTTTTTTAAGAAACAACTGTAAATAGCATGACAACAAGCACCAATAAAAGTATAGTAGTAGTTCCTAATGTTAAGATTCTTTATTTCTTGCTTAAATTTATCTCTTTGAGGTAGGAGTGTTAATCGAGCTGAAAGACTAACACAACTTTCGAAGTATGAAGGTAAGAATTACTCAATAGAAATAGAAGATTCGATGGTGACATTAGATGCCACCTAAAGTTCATTTTTTATCTTTTCATATTATAATCCTACACAATGGGTCATGCTCACGAAAAAAAAAAAAGTGTCTAGTGGTGTACATCCCCCACAAAGTGCTATTCATTTATTTACGAAATGTACATTTTTGAAAAATTTATTCTTTGCTTGGTTTGATGGAAAATAGATATAAGATCTCAAATAAAATAAAATAATTAAAAAATCAAAATAATCTCATATAAAAAAATTAATCAAGAAATAAAAAAACAATCATTCAAGAAAATAACCCAAGTAGAAGAATACGAAACAAGAAAGACGGAAGATGATATCGAAGCCAACATCAAAACCAAAACAAATTCTATTCTTATAGCTCAAGGTTCACAGCCACAAGTTAAAACAAACAAATAATCTAATACTAATCCTATTCTACTTTTAATAAAATACCTAAAAAATAACTAGAATACTCTTTAAGTCAAAACTCCTAAACCAATTAAAATTCTAATTACAAATTAATACCAAATAAATAAGAAATAAATCACTTGAAGAATTTGAGTCATCTTCATGAATGCATCGGATTTAAGTGGCTTTGGTAAAAATGTCTGCAATCTGACCATCGGATTGACAAGACAAAATTTTAGTCTCGCCATCAATAACCAAGTTACGAATGTAATAGTACTTGACATGAATATGCTTGGTCTTTCCACAAAAAATTAGATTCTTTGACAATGCAACAACTGACTTACTACCACATAAAATCTTTGACAATGCAACAGTTGACAAAAATTTAGGCATACGACGTAATTGCACTGCCTGCTTTAGTGGTAGAAAGAGCACCAACTTGTTGTTTCTTCAAAGACCAAGAAAAACTTCCTGAACTTATCTAGAAACAATACCTGAAGTACTTTTGACTTTTTCCACATCACCTCTCCAATCACTGTCTGTATACCCTACAAGTTCACAAGAATCAATATGAGAATAAATAATACCATCACCCTGGGTACCTTTTGACATATCTCAAAATCATTTTTGCTGCTTGCAAGTGGGATTGACATGGAGACTCCATGTATCTGCTGATAAGACCAACTCAAAAAATAATATCAGGTATAGTGGAAGTCAAATAACGTATGCTTCCCACAAACCAATTAAAATATGTGAGATTCACCAACTCACCATTCATATCTTTTACCCAATTCAATCTTTCTTCAATTGGAGTAAAAATAGGATTGCAAGAATCTATTTGAACCATTTAAGTATATTCCTAGCACACTTCTGTTGGAAAATAAAAATCTTCACGGTTTATCTGATTTACCTCAATTCTAAGAAAATGAGACATCAAACCTATATCAATCAAAATGAGAAATTATTGCCTCTTTGAATTTCTCAATTAACTCCATATTATTCCCTATGAAAATAAGATCATCCACATATAAACACACAATAATAATATCTCCCTAAAAATTAGTTTTGACATTCAAAGTTTGTTCATATGAACATCTCTGAAAGCCATTCTCCACAAAATAAGAATAAATCTGAGCATACCAAGCTTTAAGGGATTGTTTAAGCCCATACAAGCATTTTTCAACTTATAGACTTTGTTTTTCTCCTCTTTATTCACATAACTAGTAGGGCGCTCAATATAAACTTCCTCCTCAAAGACACTATTCAAGAAAGCAAATTTTATATCTATTTGAAATATCTTTCAAAAATTATTAGCAGTAAGAGAAATGATCATACAAACAATATCAAACCAAGCAACAGGAGCAAAAACTTCAAGATAATGAATACCCGGTTTTTATTTATAACCGTTAGCTACTAACGTCGCTTTGAAGCGAACCACATCTCCATTTGGCTTGTATTTTGTCTTGTACACCCATTTAATTCCAATGGACTTCTTTCCCTTGGGAAGATAAATAAGCTCTATGTATTATTCTTCTCAATGATATGAATTTCTTAATCAATTGTTTTCATCTAATGTTCTCACTACAGACATCACTAAAAGAAAGGGGATCACAATTTGCATATAAAACAACATTTATATGAAGAATCACTGTCAGTGTCAATCACATAATCCCCTAATCTAGCTGGCTTGTGTCGTTAACGTTATGAACGACTGGATGACACTGATTATGGGGATTGAACAACTGAGGACAGTCATACTGGCTAATCACCAATTGAATCATCAACATGAAAAGGAGCAAGTGTAGCTGACTTGGCTTCTTTGTAGGACCAATGTCAAACACCGTGCTCATCAAAAGTGACATCCCTACTAATAATCATTTTTCCTGCGACGAGATTATAAAACTTGTACCCATTATTGTACCCAATAGAAATATTACTTTTTAGTCTTGTCCTCAAGTTTTTTCCTAAGAGGATTTGAAACATGGGTATAGACAATACAACCAAACACCCTCAAAAATTGAATACCAAACTTCTGACCACTCCAAATCTCAGAGGTTCCCTTAAAATTTCTGGTAGGGGACCTCTTCAAAACATAAACAACACAAGTAACAACTTTTTCCAAAAACCTTTAGGCATATTTTTAGATTTTGTCATACATCTAACTATATCCATAATAATTATATTTTTTCCCTGTCATTCTATTTTGTTGGGAAGTATACCTAACTGTCAATTGATTCTTATACCATGATTTCTCAAAAAATCATCGCAAGCCATATAATCTGACTTTTATTAGTCCTCAAAACCTTAATTTTTTTCCACTCTACCTTTCAACAGAAGCCTTAAAATATTTAAGCGTATCACATGTATCCGATTTATTTTTCAAAATACAAACTCAAGTCTTTTTGCTAAAATCATCAATAAATATAATAAAATACCTATCCCACAATTGGAAGAAACTTCAACATAACACAAATCACAGCGAATCAATTCAAGTGGCCTTTTTTGCATGCCAAACTTGTTTAACCGAAAAAAGGGTCCCTATGTTTTTTCCCATAGCACAAGGTTCACAAGCTTGACTAGGAATATCAACATCAAGTAAACCAAAAATGAATTTTTTCTAGGAAAGAAAATTTAAATTATAAAAATTTACATTCTCAAACAACATATGTGGTAGCCAATTATCACCAGAATTCACATAACTAAAACAAGGTAAATTCTAATAATTAATTTGTAAATGGAACAAATGATTGGAAGTTATATTTACCTTTCTTATTAGTCCCTGTGGCTGTCGTTAATTGTACAAACACCATTAAAAATCTTCATATCATACCCTTTTCTGACAATTGCCTCATACTCAATAAATTTTTGCTAAGACTAGGAACATAACAAACATCTGAAATAACATTCAAATACTTATTTTTTACCTTGATAGAAACCTTACATTTTCCTTTAATGGGGATAGTTTGAAGCATTTTCAAATTTAATGTCTAACTGAACAGATTCATCTAATTCGGTGAGCATATCTCTGTGACCACATATATGATACTACAGTCTGAATCCAGATACTACTTGTTCTTTTGAACATAATCCAATACATTATCAGCCAAGAACAAAGCCTCTAAATTATCGTCACTGTCTTCTGCAATTTTAGTATGATAATTTTTATTGTCGAGTCTCCTCAATTTGTGACACTCCCTTTTATAGTGCCTTAATTCTTCACAATTGTAGCGCTTGATCTTGGATTTATCAGATTGTTCATCCCAACTATTACCTCTACTTTTTTCTCTACTACATCTGTTTTGCCACATTCCATAGTTTTTGGAATTCTGATACTTTTGATTTGATTGAGATTTTTTGTGGGACTCATCCTTCTCCTTCTAGAACATCATCTAAGTTTACAAAGCTTCTGCTTCTAAAATCTTTGTTTCTCATTCAATCTTTGTTCATAGGCTCGCAAGGAACTCATCAACTCATCAACTATCAGGGAATCAAGATCATTTGACTTCATAATAGCTGCGACAATATACTTGAACCTCTTTAAAAAAGTTCAAAGAATTTTCTCCATAACCTGGAGATCCTTCACATCCTCTTCATTAGTTCTCATTTGATTGATAGTAACCAACGTCCGCGAGAAATAATCAGATATACTCTATGATTTTTCCTTCTAAATAAGTTCAAACTATCTATGTAGGGTCTGCAATTGAACCTTTTTTACATTGTCTTATCGAATACAACAATTGATCAAGACATCCTATTGCCGTTGAAACATGTGTAATCTTGTCATAAATTGATGAATCAATTGCTTCATAGTTGTACATCAACGCTCGATTATCTTTCTTTCAATTACTTCCTAATCCATCATTTTAAACTTTGGCATGAATTGCTTGATCTCTGGGATTTATGAAACCGCTTGTCACAATATCTAAAAACATCACAACCTTGGATAACAACTCAATCTATGTTCTCCAATGTTAAAAATTTAACTTCCCATCAAAATTTTCAACCGGGCATTGAACGAATTCGTTCTTGTTTGTCATCTCTGAAATATGGCTCTGATACTAGACGTGAGATCTCAAATAAAATAAAATAATCAAGCACTCAATAATCTCATACCAAAAATTAATCAAGATATAAATAAACAACCATTTCAAAAAATAACTAAGTAGAAGAAGATGAAACAAGAAAGATGGAAGAAAATGTCGAAGCCAACGTCAAAAGCAAAACAAATTCTATTATTCTATTTCAAGGTTCATGGCCACAAGACTTTTTAAAACAAGCACATAATCTAATACTAATCCTATTCTACTTTTAATAAAACATATCAAAATTAACTTGAATACTCTACGGGTCAAAATTCTTAAACTCATTAAAATTCTAATTGTGAATTAAAATCAAATAAATAAGGAATAAATCACTTAGAGAGTATGGGCCAAACTCTAACAATAGAAAGGGAAAAAAATGGTAAGAAAATAATAATTTTTCTCATTTTGGTATTCAAAAGAAAAATGGATGGAAAGGCCATCCCGCCCACAAAAAAAAAGAAAAAAATCTGTCCCATTTTGGGCGAAAACCTGAGTGAAAAATGGCTGCCTCCGATTAGAATGTTATAATTACTAATTTGTCCATGCTATGTTTATAAAGACTTTCAAACTTGAACGGCTTGTCTGGTTGCACACTAGTTCCATTTGGGGAGAAGATGCCACATCAAATTTGAAAATCTACTACCATGTTACTTTGAATTAATAATAGGAAATTAAGTTTCTAATTTACAGAATTAACATACTATTATAATTATATTAATATTATACCTCAATATTAAATAGAATCAATTTTCAATAATTTGGAGATTTAATGATTGTGGTAATTAAATTGTCAGTGAAGTATAGGTCTCCAAATTAATCTGAGACAAATATTATTATTTTTTCATATGTCAACACGTTCATGTTAACATGCTCTAATCAGTATTTAATTTTTTTTGGTTAAAAATCAATATTTAGTTGAAATGCTCAACTTATTCACAAGTTATTGTGAGGGCAAAACAGTAAATTAGTCTTTTATGTGTTTTCTTTTTTCTCAAATACCAAACAATGAAAAATTCACCCTTCATACTTTCCATTCATCGTAACAAACAAAAAGTTAAAAAAATATATATTTTCTTCCTCTATGAATAGAAAGTTTATCCCTCTTACTTTTTCATTATTCTTATTTTTCATTCCTTCTTCCAAATATTTGAGCTCTATTTGGATGGTGGTAATCTTAGTTGGAAATAATAATCTCATTCCTAATTCCATGAATTACCATGTATGGGTGGTTAATGAGTTGGTAATTTATATCGGAAATAAGATTACTGTTAGAATCAAATTCTCAATGATTGTGGAAATCTTAAATCCACCATTAATGGTGGTAATCTCATACCCAACTTAATTGTATATTCTAAAAAAGAAAAAAAAAAACAAATTCAAAATCCTTCCCAAAATTTAGTTTAACTACCTTACCATAATCATGTTCTTTCCCAAAATAAAGTTCATTATTAAAAATATTAATGACATAGATATGCATTCTTATGTTAGATTACTAACAATATCAAACATCAAATAAAAGATTACTATGATATTTGAAACCCACATATCACTTTACTAGGAATGAGGTACCCATTTCTGTTTCAAATTATTGTCATCCAAACGAGGCTTTAGGGTGAGTTGAATGCTATCAAAGTTAACTTCTTTTTAGGTTGTGGGAGTGACCAAAACAACACATTATATTGTAATGGTGATAATTCGTTTCTCGCTTGTCAAAATAAGCTATAGTTCTCTAATTTCTCAGAAATTCTACAAATTTAGTTTTAACCCAACTTACAAACAAAGCTAGTAAATATTCAATGTAACGGTTACAACTTACACTATGTCATTATCGTTACGTAGTGTCACCTAAGTCAGACAAGTAAGCCCCACTAATGCCATATGGTAGTTATTGATAGTGAAAATTATTGATGGTTACAAAATTTAGTAGGATCTACTAATTTTTATATTTATACATAATTAATTAGTGATTGATATCATGTAACAATGATGATGTAAAATTACTGTTACATCATTCATTATTTCTAATTCAAGTGCAATTATAACAATTGTGGAAGGATAAAAATCACTCTATAAGAGAGTGATACTTGGAACCAGGAGGGAGTTGTCTTGCAAAATGAGAGTTATTGTGACATTATCTAGTTCTATTCTTAAGATAATCTAGGAATCATGATGATTTGGGATTGTCATCATGGAAATACAATGAGATACCAAACCAATGTGGTGATCCAATTAGAGAAAAGACTAAGATGGATAGGATAAGAATGAGTTTGTCTGAACTATTGAACAGTTGAAATCCTATTCAATTGAGGCTTCTATGCACCGGTAAGACTTGTTTAAGGACTCAAGTTGGCAAGAAAATATTCACTATAATGGTGATACCACGTGTCAAAGTAATGTGGTATTACTAACCAATAATACTAAAACAAATCAGCAGACTGACCCTGCAAAATCAATAACTAATATATCATGTAAGTAAATAACTCGTCACCCTTCTGTCATGTAAGCCCAAGTGAGGTTCACTTTTTTCATTTGGAGTTTTATTATTGGTTAGTGATATCATGTCATGGTATCATTGTTGCATTCAATATTTACTCTAGGTTGGTAGCCTTTTTCTTTTGAATTTACACATCAACCTCCAACATCGATATTCTTGGGACCATGATTAATCCTAAATAATGCGTTAATGAATTAGATTATTAGTTTAAATGTGTAAGTAAAATGAGTTAAAACAATCAAGTTAAGTGAAATTTGGGTTAACCCGTAAATTAGGGTTAACGCATGAAACTTGACAATTTGCAAGGTTTTGTGGGGAATTTCACAAAGTCAAGGGGAATAAAGGGTATAAGATCAATTAGGAAGCAATCCAGAGAATTAGTACCGTCCGGATGGTGGCGATGGCATCTAGACGATGGCTAAATTGCCTCAAATTCCTCCTGTCCTCCCATTGGTCCAAAAATGCAGCAATTCACCTGATTGGCCAGTCCCATGCAAACTTCCTCAAGCCCCCTTCCCAACTTCTATAAATAGGTAGCTCCGCTTCAGTTCCAAAGCATTCTGTCAAGTTCGTTATAGTCTTCGCCAGAGAGAGTGGAGGGAAGGTCAGGGAAGTTCAGAGAGAGAGAAAAACAGTGAAGCAAAGCCCTGTCAAAGCACTTCCACCCAAATTTTCTTCTACTTCTACGTTTATGTTTATTCTTTTTTACTTGGAGGGTTGAATCTCTTCCATTTTTGTGCCCTACCCGGTAATAAGAGTGGTGGTGTTTCAACTATTTATTGGGGAATGATTGTTTTGTATTTTGTTTTGTTTGTAATGGAACTATATTGCACCTCTTACTTGCCTATAGCAACGGGTGTGAGTAGTTTGTTTATACCCTTCGGTGAAGGGTGAACACATGTACCATATTGTTTAAGTTATGAAAATACTGATGTTTTAACTATGCTTTAATGTTATATATACCTCCCTTATTGATGAATGATTATATTTATAATATGCTCATAGTTATGAACACCAAGCGGTACTTAATGCTATATACCATACTATTTCCACTTATTATGTACTCCATGCATGATACAATGATGTACGTGATTGGACTTATGTAATAGTCGATAGATTGGTTATAGACGGGTTAAGTTTCGGCATGGTCAATGCTTTTGATTCAATACATAAACCAGAATCTCGTCATTAGTGAATCATCAACCTATCGGTTGAATAACTATAGTATTCCTCCTGAATGACTTGCATTTGGGTTTGATGCATGGTACAGAGATGCCGATTGAATAATTTAAGTGAACCTCATGAATGACTTTTCTTCTGGTTTACTAGGGTTATTTGACTGTTATAAAGAACATATACCATCCAACTAACCCAATCAGTTGTTGTGTTATGGTTCAATAAATATCATACCTACTAGTTGACTTTCTAGTAAAATGAGAGTTAATTTATTGTAAGGTGGCATTTTCAATAATTGAAACAATATAATGCAGGTGGAATCCCTAAACTGATGGGTACATTTTCATTATTGCATTTCCACATTTTAATTAAATGTTTATTTTAAGTTGTTCTATGCTTACACCACAAGCTATTCTCTCACATTTTGTATTTGTAACAACTTTATCATTTCTATTTTGAATTCCAATATTTAACTCCCTGTGGGTTCAACCTCGGACTTAAACCGAGAATTATATTGCAATTTGATCATTTATACTTGGGTGTACGACATTATTCAGGTAAGATTAGATTATTTTTTGGGTTAATTGCATTAAAGGTCCCCTAAAGTAGGGGGTTTGTCTCATTTTGGTCCCCAATATTTTAATTGTATCATTTTGGTCCTTTACGTATTGAATATGTTTCTATATGGTCCTTCAAGCAGACAACGTTCAAATTGCTAACGATTTTTGTTATAAACTTGTCACACAATAGCTAAATATGGACAAAAAATAATTTTTATAGCTTTTAAACAAAATTTGGATAGCTCTTGACAAAAAATGTGTAATATGGGTAGCTTTTGACCAAAATTTAGATAGCTCAAGATCAAAAATGTGTAATTTAGGTAGGTATTTAACCAAAATTTGAGTAAAAATTTGGTCAAAAGTTATCCAAATTATTTTTTTGTCAATATTTAAGTATCATGTGACAAGTTTATGATAAAAAATCGTCAGCAATCTGGACACTATCTGCTTGAGGAATCATATAGAAATATATTCAATATTTCAGGGACCAAAATGATGCAATTGAAACATTGATGACCAAAATGAGACAAACTATATACTTCGGGGACCTTCAGTACAATTAACCCTTATTTTTTTTCTTACAAAAACATGTGTTTTTTGAGTCATTGAGTGGTTAAAATCTTTAGGACTCCTCTTTGACAGAGGGATCTTTACAAGGGAGGCTCAAGGTAAATTGAGACTTTAAAAAGAAAAATATAAAAAAAAAATATAAAAAAATTATTTACAATTTTTTGTGCGAGAGAAAGAGAGACAGAAGAAGGATGTGCTTGCAGAGAAAGAAATTTTCCTTATGCTTTATTTTTTTACTAGAGAGAAAGAGTAAGTTTAATTTCAACTTTTATTTCTGTTTTTTACTTTTTTATTAGAAAGAGAGAATGGATGGAGTAAATTTGAATTGATTTTTGAGTATTTTTTTTTTAACTTCTGATTTTTAGGTTTTTAACGTTATGTATTGAATCAAAAGCCCAAATTATTGCAACAAATTTTTTGACGATACTTAATTTTTTGGGGCTATTTTTAGGACTTAAATTTAATGAATTTAAATATTTTTGTGGGCTAATAATACACTTATAATTAGGGAAAATTAGAAACTGGTACAAAAATTTAGACTTATTTGAGATAAAATACATTAAGGAAACTTATTTGTCCCTAATTACATTTTTTTGGAAAAAGACCAAAGGCCATTCGGTAAAAGTAAATATTTGTGCAAAACTGGTTTCGAAACCAACCGGTTTACTGGTAACAGTAACCATGAAGCGGCAAAGTCGGAGGTGGAAATAGGTGTACAATCTTCTACCTTCCAAAGGGGTTTTGAATTTCAAAAGCAACATCCATTGTTTCATTGTAACTAAAATTTTGGGATTTACCTCCCATTGAAGAAGAACAAACCAAAGATGATTCCACTATATAGAAAATGTGGGTTTTGAAGGAGGAAAACTAAAGCAAAATCAATGACAATTGTGGGTCTCTCGTCTGATTATCATCTTATGAATCATCTTGCCTACTGCCATAATTGTCTAATGGTACGAATTACCTTTTTTTTTCAGTTTTTCATCTAGATAAAATCCAAACTAGATAATTGGAAAATCCATGTTTTGTAACAAGAAAATAAAAAAATGAAAATTATGATGATTGCATGTATGTAAAATTGAAATTCTTGAAAAAACAAATATTAAACAGTTACACATGAGTAACTATTTGGTGTAACTCTTTACAGAACAAAAATGCATAGAATAGTGTTAACAAAAACATGTAATGTAGGGTCAATTGTGGTCTTTTTGTTTGCTACATAATGAGATAGATTGCATTTGACGCAGAAATACAAGAAAAGTTGATAGCTGCACAAAGTGAATTTTTTTTTGTCAAAAATGCTGGTAATATACTTAAACCATCACAATTCTTGGACTGTAAATGATTTCAATGAAAGGATGAAATTGAAGGCAAAATCTAAAGGCAAATGATTGAGATTTTATTGCATATCTTTGTAATTTTAAGTGAACATTTTTTCCCCGAGTAAATATAGGATGTTATTTATGAATTCGAATTTCAATTCGATTACTTTCATCATTTCAGGTTTAAAATGTAAGTCGGTGAACTCATGGATTAGCCAGTGGTGTTTCCCGGTGTACAAGTAGGAGAGGAAGCGGTTGACGATAGTTACGATAAACAACAGCAAACCCGTTGGTGGTGGTTTGAATCGGCAACAGACACAATCTTTGTCAAAGGTTGTGTCTCCTGTTTGAATGGTTGTCTAGGTAACTATTGGAAGTCAATAAATACATCTGTGATCATAGAAGACTTCATCTTGAATACTCGTAGGAATTTAGGTCAAATTGTTGAGTCACCATATTTGTTTTCTCTCCTAGTGCATGTCATCAACAGTCTAACGATATCTTGCCACCGTTCGTATTATGTCTAGGACCAACAGTTGTATCATAAAATCGGTTTTTATAACGAATACTGGTTTTTCGAAAAAATTGTGAGATTCAAAATTTAAATATCTTTGATATTGGTTGAGATTATGTTGAAGGGGATTGAGCAAGGATCATTCTGGTAAATTTTGGGTGAAAATACCCAAGGAATAAAGAGAAAAAGCTATTCGTCAGATTTTTTAAGTTGTCGAAATTTCTTTACTCTAGCCACTGGGTTCATCGAAGAAGACGAATGTAACCATTTTAAGTTTACATTGTTTTGTTACAAAAGAGTCTATCCTGATTTAATTCAGGCCGAGAAGTCTCTCCTCATTAATTCAGGCCCAATTGTTGTCCAAACTCAATTCAACCTCTTTCCCATTTCAACCTTCTGATTTAATTCAGGCCCAACTACTGTCCAAGCCCAATCTAGCCCCTTTGGACTCTTTTCCAAATCGGTTTAATTTTGAATCGCTTCAATATATTTTGAAAGGTCATATCTTCTTTAATCGGACTCTGATTTAGTCCATTCAAAAACCGACGAACTCCATTTTACGAGTGTTATCAAATTACAATTTGAGAATCGAATTTTATTTTTAATTTTGAAGAAGTCGAGTCTTCAATTGAAAACACTCTTGTGTTAGAGAAGTCATTATTAAAACCTTGGCCACCTTACTATCGGTGCCATCCTTGCAATAAGTGTGATAATTTTACAATTTCAGATTTAATCACTTTAGAGATAAATTCCAACAAAAATTAAGGGGTCATGGCCTCTAAGGATCTCTAAAGAACTTGTAAAGGGAGGTTCCACTACACAATTCTTTAACAGTTTTGGGAATTAAATTATTTTGCCAAGCCAAAAAAAAAAAGCATATTTCTCCAAACAACAAGAAGGCTTATCAAGTGGTTATTTGAATTTCTCCAAATATTATTCTAGTCAATTTCTAGAGAGAAAATTTATATTTTCAATTTTTTACTTTCAAATAAAGTAGTAGTGGTGTTTAGTATTATTTTTGTTACTAATATACAGTGTTACATTAAACATTCCTCATAGTTTTGCAATTATTAGTATCATTAAATTATCTCATGGCTAGTAAAGGAGGTGTGGATATTTTTAGGGTAGAAAAATTGAACGGTAAAAATTATTGTACTTAGAAGCATAAATCACTTACGTGCTCACACATGAGAAAACCTATTACAAAGTCAATACAACCATGCCCAAAGAAAACGTTATAGATCTGACAATTGCTAAACAAATAAGTTGAAGGGAGGAAGATAATGATCTAGCCCAAGCCTCAATTCTTTTTAGCATGCAAGATGATTTAATCCCCCTTTATGAAAATTTCAAAACTGCTAAGGAAATTATGGATGCACTCGAGACCAAATATGGTCATGTGTCTGATACACATATACAATTGCTATTAAACAAGTTTAATGAGATGCATATGTTTGATGACAATAAAGTAGTGGATTATATACTTCAAATGGAATTACTTGTAAAGTATTTGTCAATTGCTAGACATCCGCTTACTGATAAGATACAACAGACCTCTATTCTTAATGGCATACTAGACTCATAGGATCACATGGTTACTTGTTTGAACTATGGAGGAAAGGACTTAACTATGATCATAGTACCATTATTATTGGCACTTGAGGAATAACAAAAGAATAGAAAGAGAAAAACGGCTAATAGTGAAAAATTGTTTATCGTCGATGCATCCGGATCAAAACCAAAAGTGCAACACAAGAAACAAAGTAATTGAAAGAAAAATGGAAAGCAATAGTTTAAATTCAAAAAGTCAAATAAATGCAAGGAGACGTGTTTCACTTGTGAACAAAAAGGGCATTTTAAAAACAAAGTGCTCAAACAAGCAAAAAGGCAAACAAAAGGAGGCGGTTATGACTATTTTTGAAGTGATGCTACTTGAAGATTCAAATGAACAATGGTGGATCAACTCTGATGCAACTAGACACATTGCAAGGGACAAAGGGAGCTTCTCAGAGATCAATGAAAAGGCACCAGGTGAGCATCACATTTACATGCGAGACAATATATATTGTGATGTCCTAGGAAGAGGAACTTGCAAAGTGAAGTGTGAGATGTCAGTCTTGATTCTTAAGGATGTGTTGTATGCACCCAATGTTAGAAGGAACCTTATATTAGTGTTTGTATTGGATAAAAGGGATGTGATGTAATGATCATGATGTAATTATGAAGCGTTCAAGGGTTAATGATATATACCTTATCCATAGTAATAAAATTTCTTATTCTAAGTATATGAATGTTTCTACTATTGAAAATAATTCCTATCTATGGCATTTAAGATTAGGTCACATCAATAAGGATAAGATGCTCAAAATGAGTAGATTAGGCCTTATACCTTAAATGAATATAATAGATTTTGATATTTGTGAGCCATGAGTTAAAGGCAAAATGACTAGAAAATCTTTTAAAAAACATTGAAAATATTTTGATATATTGGAGGTTGTCCATTCGGACATATGTGGACCTTTAAGAACAAAAACTCATAGAGGAATAGAATATTTGTAACATTTACTAATGATTATTCAAGGTTTGGTCATATCTACTTTATCAAACATAAGTCTAATGCACTTGGTAGATTCAAAGAATATAAAAGGGAAGTAGAAACACAGTTGGGTAAACCAATTAAAGTCTTGAATAATGATAGGGGTGATGGATACGAAGCTTTTGACGAATTCTGCAAAGAGAATGGCATATGACATTTATATATCGTGCCATACACACGTGAACAAAATGACATTGCATAAAGACGTAATAGGATTCTATTGGATATGACAAGGTCAATGATGGCTTATGTTGATCTCCTCGTTCATTTTTGGAGAGAAGCCTTGTCTACTACAACTTATATTTTAAATAGAGTCAAGACAAAGGCTAAAACTCAAACCCTTTATGAATATTGGACTGGAACAAAACCGGGCATATCTAGTTTTAAGGTTTGGGGTTGCAAGGCACATGTACTTATTTCGAAGCCTCCCAGGAATATGTTAAGAACAAAGACGAGTGGATGCAAGTTCATTGGATATAATGAGAATGGAAGTGGATGTAGATTCTTCCATCTAGATAAAGGATTGATTGAAAGTAGGGATGCTATTTTTATTGAGTCTACTAATCAAATAACTCCCACTGATTAGGTCAAATTGTTAGATGATGTTCATGATGATGTTACAAGTCCTATTGATAACATTATTGATTAGGAAATGATGGATGACCAATATGAATAAGGTTCACAAGCTGAGAATAATGGGAGTAAAAGGAAGAGGGTACCATCTCAAAAATTAAATGATCATTTCATTCTTAATCTAGATGAACACATAATGTTAGAAGATGATCCTAAAGACTTTACGGAGGCAGTCAATAGAAGTGATATAGATCAATGGCTTCAAGCTATGAAAGAAAAGCTTGACTCAATTAACAAAAGTGATGTATGGGATTTAGTAGATCTTCCCAAAGAGAGGAAAGCCATTGGTTGCAAGTGGGTCCATTAAAATACATTGAAAGTAGATGAATAGCTAGATTAGTATAAAGCATGCTTGGTTGCTAAAAAAATTACTCAACAATCTAGAATAGTCTTTGTGGATAAATATTCTCCTATTGCTAAGTTTACTTCAATCAGGATACTCATGTCAATTGTAGTTAAGATGGATCTTGAGATGCATCAGTTAGATGTGAAAACGGCCTTCTTTAATGGAGAATTAAAAGAAGACATCTATATGGTTAACCTGATAGTTTTTAGGTTAAAGGGCATGAACACAGTTTGTAAATTGAAAAGGTCCCTGTATGGACGCAAAGAATCCTCTAGACGATGGTATTTAAAGTTGCACCATGTAATCATTGAAATAGGATTTGAAATTAGTGTTTTAGACCATTGTGTATATATTTGGACACGCCATGATAAACTAACAATTTTGTCGCTCTATGTAGATAATATTTTGTTGGCAAGAAATTATCTAAATATAATCAAAGTAGGGATGCTATTTTTATTGAGTCTACTAATCAAATAACTCCCACTGATCAGGTCAAATTGTTAGATGATGTTCATGATGATGTTACTAGTCCTATTGATAACGTTATTGATTAGGAAATGAAGGACATGGGTGAGCCTAATTATGTGTTGGGAATTAGAATATCTAGAGATAGAAATTCTAGACTTTTATATTTGGATCAAGAAAAGTATCTAGAAAACGTGCTTAAGAAATTCAGTATGAATAATAGTAAGCCGTTGAGCTCTCCTGTTTACGTGGGTCAAAGTCTAAGTAAAGGTATGTGCACTAGGTCAGATGAGGAGATATTTGAAATGAGTAAGGTTTCCTACGCTCAAGCTGTGGGTAGCCTCATATATGCTATGACCAGTACATCAACATTTGTCATGCGGTAGGATTGGTAAATAGATATCAATCCAATCCAGGAAAGACACATTAGCAGGCAACGAAGAGAATATTTAGATACTTGAGAGGCACTACAGGTATGAAATTATGCTTTGGATTAAATAATCTAGAAATTATTGACTATACGGATGTAGACTTTCACGTGACGTGGATGATAGAAAATCTACAAGTGGCAATATATTCTTATTTGGTGGAACAACTATTTCATGGTTAAGTACGAAGCAGTGTTGTGTTGCAAAGTACACAATGGAGGCCGAATACATATCATGCAGTACAACGATAAGTAATGATATTTAGATTGAATGTTTTGTTGATAGTTTAAAATTAGGTATAGCTAGAGGCCATTCAATGTGTTTTGTGAGAATAAGTCCACTATCTCTTTAATAAAAAGTGGATCTAATAGCTCTAAAAGAAAATACGTTGATGTAAATTACCACTATATTCAAAATATAGTGGAGAGGGGTGAAATAAAAGTCGACTATATACCCTCAGGAGAAATGGTGGCTAACCGAATGACCAAGAGGTTGACTATGGAAAAATTCAGAGAGCATGTAACTGCAATGGGTTTAAGAATTACTTAGGTGTTGCGATGTTACATGATGAAGGGCATATTTAGAGAAATTTTGGGGACGCTTGAAATTTATAAAAAGATGTAACCCTACCAAATTGGAGATAAAAATTGGTTGGATAAAAGGTAGAGGACACCAGTAGGCATACCAGGACTATCGTATGCTCATGACTGTAAAGTCCACGTTGAGGCACCATGAGATCTCTACATAGTCACCTAAGGTGCATGGTGTATTAAGTCGCTAATAAGGTGTATCGAGGAAAACCTTTATATGGGCATTAGAGGAAGTACTCGAACAAAATTTTGGGCTCATATCAACACATTGGTTAAATTTGTGTTTGACTGAAGTCGTGAATGAAACTTAGAGTGTGGACTATATGATCCCTAGTATGGAGCGTTGATGCCAATCATTTGGTTATAGAGTGAATCGAAGTCATTTAGAGTATGCTATCGGTAAGGATAACATATGTGGAAAGTTGCGGTTAGACTCAATAGTAAAAGTGTGCGAACATAAGTCTATTGTCATGTTCTGATGTCAATCTATAAATGGTTACAGATAAAAATTTGGTGAAAATAAAATTTTTGGTACCAAAGGTAAACACCACCTTGGAAAACTCTTGAGTCATGTCCATGTACGTTTAAGTAGGAGCTGTAAGTTGGTAAACTCATGGACATTAACCAATGGTGCTTTCCTGTGTACGGGTAGGAGAGGAAGCGGTTGACGACCCTAGATCTTTATCCTACTTTTAATGGTAAGGCTTAAGAACTCAGGTACAAAAACTTAAAAACAAAAAGGGTTTATTGGGTATGGGTATATTTTTTAAAACTTATTTGAGAGAAAATGTATTGATAAATTTTTTACTCTATTAAGTTTAATTTTTCTTAAATTTTTTGTTATCAAATGCACAATTCAATTTACTTTTTGTTTATATAACTTATTTATCATTCCTTAAATAATGCATAATTGATTGACAATTTATTTTCTAATCAAATATGTAAAGATTTAATTAGATTTTATCATTCAATTGAATTTTGAACATTTATTCTTATTCTCATACTCATTCTCTCTTTCTCTCCCTTTGTCCCTCTCCCTCTCTCTCCACCTCTCCAGTACTCTCTCTCACTATGTCTCACTTATGTTCTCTCTCTCCCCTATTTTTTCTCTTCATTGCATATTTCAGACACAATTTCTTTCTCTCTCTCTCTCTCTCAATATGAAGTTAGCATTTTTTAACGTCGTTGTATTGATATTCCAAAAGAGACACACTGAAGAGATCATAAATGATTGACATTTTTTTATTTTCAAATATGTAAAAAATTTATATAATCAAATATCATCATTACACTAATAGTTATTTCGACATAATCGGATATCAACTATACACCAAAAAGTTACAACAATCAGTTATACTTGTGCTATGATACACCATAAAGTTACACATGTTGTCTAATAGACCAAACAGGAACATGAAATGAAGAAACCATAGTCAATGCATCATTTTGTTGTTTATATAAACCAAAGAGTTATACTATTCTTTAACAATATATTGTTACACCAATTATATACACCAAAATAGGTGAACCAAAAAAACACATCAAAGAGGAATATCATACCGGGAAACCAAACAGATAAATTAATGACCTGTACATATAAAATAATATTAAGTCAAACTATTACACTTGATAGTAGCATCATCCAGTGACATCAAAGAGCTACAACGACATATACCAAACAGTTTCACTGTCAACTAATACAAATTTGGACTTTTAAGTTACAAACTAGTTCATTGTCGATGACGATTTTGTGATACTATTACAAATTATGGCTTTTAAGTTATGATTTTGGTTTTATCAAGTAGAAAAAAAAAAGGAATTCTTGTCGTCAATTGTCAGAGATAAAACCCAGTAGATGATAAAAGACAATAATAATCTGGTGACAGTTATAATAATAGAACCCATAACTACCGGTGTTTATTAGTGATAAGGTCTATCGTCGACGATTTTGCTTCAGTTTTCTCCTCCAAAACCCACGATTTCAGTGGTTTTGGAACGATTTGGGGTTTGTTCTTCTTCAATGGAAAGGAAATCCTGAATTTTAAGTTACACTGGATGTTGATTTTGAAATTCAAAACCCACATTCGAAGTAGAAGATTGTGTTGAATGACCTTTTGGTCCTTTTTCACAAAAATGTACCTAGAGCCAAATAAATTTCCTTAATGTATTTTATATCAAATAAGTCTAAATTTTTGTACCAACTTCCATTTTTTCCAAACAAAAAAGAGACATGCCTAGCCTTGGCTAATTGGTGGGGTACCTCGAGAATAAACTAGAATGTTGTGTTGTATATGCACCTATTCATAACCTATATATTTGACAAAAACTTCTAACAAATGTAATTTTTTTATTAGAAGATGAGATCATATGTTATTAATAACGTGGTATAATCATTATATTTTAAATTGTGTTGGGAAATGTGAGACCCCACATCTAATTTAGAGGAGACCAAAGACAGAAAACTGTTATTTGTGGTATTCCAAATATAGTAAAATCAATTATTGAAATTTTGATTTGAAACATGTAATGTATAATAAAATAGTAACAATCACATGCAAAACAGTTATACAGAAAATTGAAACAGTTACAGAAAAACTAACGAAACCGTTACACTTAATTGTTTGTCAAATCAATATAAATACTCATCCGGTTATAGAACAAAAACTGTTATTAAACTTTAGGTAGATTAAGGCTAGTGTTTGACACTGTCCTTAAGATAGATCTCGCCCCACACATGGTGCTTATCGAATATAAAGTGTCTGCCTCCTATAATACAATGATCTTCACAATTGATGGATATTTGGTCCAATGATACTTCTTATCTTATGAAAACTTTGCTTTCTTGATGTCAAGGGTTCAAGTCCCCCTCCCCTCTCTCAAAAAAAATAAGTAAATACAATGATCCTCACATAAGTTGAAGTAGCACCCCATTCTACCCGTCCAGTGAACCAGAAATTGTGTTGTGTACTCTCCAAAATTAGACTGCCTTAATGCCCAAAAGCAATGTACTAATGCCTGGCTTAATTCTGAACATGAACTGATGAATGAATGAATACAAAATGATAATAATAGCCTAAGTATTTATTGCAAGCCAAAAGGCATCACTTGTGTAACTGTTCTCTATGAACAGACACAACTCAAAATTTCGGACTGATAGGAAAATACCTTTTGAACAAATACCGAAATTTAATTTCGATTCAGAAATTCTCGCTCAATTAATTAAACGAATTTTCTCTAAAAAGATAAAGTTGTCTAACCCACACCGGCCCTCGGCTCGGTCGGATCGGGTCATGTCAGGCGAGCGACACGCGTGTGTGGTAAAACCAAAAGCATGTAAGCGCTCGCTCCGCTGATAAAATTATGGGACCCTTGGGGACCAATCCCATAGAGCATATTTGACCTATATATACCCATGTAGAACTTCTTCCTCAACTAATATGGGATTGATGTCACATCCCACATTGCACAACCTTTATTTTTACATTTCAAGAGGGTTAATTTGAAGCCTATTTTCTCATTCATTTCTTACTCAATTTGAGCAAGTAAATATACCACATTGTTCTCCTCACAGAGTAGGATATGAACTCATAAAATTTTACTCGAAATAATGAACGAGTCTTACTTTAATTTAGACTCAAAGTCAACCAAAAATTCAGTTTTTACACTTTGATGAACTGTTTTTGGTCCTGCAAAAACAAAATAAACAAAGACCACGGCGGAGTTAAGATGAGACAAAATGCCCCCAAAGTTTTCAATTTCCCTTGATTTTTCATATATGTTCTTTTCGGATATTTACCTATATATATTGCAAGATTTAAGTTGTGGAATTTGCCATTTTCAATACACAAACGTTGAATTGTGATTTAAAGTTTCATATAACAAATCACCATGGAAAGGTCATGGTGCATAGTATCCACGAACGTGCCATCACCAAGCACGTTGTCTTATATGTATGTGTATAGGGGGATAAAATTCTTGGGTCTAACTATAATACTAAACATATTTTTATTTTCAATCCAATAAAAACATAATAAGTATAAAAGTTTTTTAATAAAAAAATTTATGGTTACAAATCATTTAAACGAAAGTCAGTGTTTGGACATCAATTTCGACGTGGTATCTCTGGGGGTAGTGAAGCCTTATCCAGAAGTTCTTTGTAGAGATAAACATATATTTTGCCCAACTAAAGGCCCACCCTAAGTGTCTTTCCTTTGTACCTTGAATGTACCAGCTTGAGTGCTTGACAATATACTACTCACTTTCCTTAAACTCAACCTAACTTGAACCACCTTTTGCCAAAAAGAATACCACTGATTTAAACTAATCCAAAGAACCTGTACTTTTAAAGTTTGGCTTTATCCCGAAAGAACTACCTGCTTCCATTATGCCTTTTCTTTTCCTTTTTGCTAAGTGAACATACATCCGTTGCACCAAAAAAAAAACTTCTAAAAAAGTATCAAAGGGTCAAGATTTGTGAAATATTAGGCATAGATCAAAACCCAAAAAAGAAAAAGAAAAAGAAAAAGAAGATGATAAAAACAGATACCAAGACTTACGACAAAAAAGAAAGATGGGCAATAGAAATCAATTCGGATTATTATAGGTTTTTTTTTTTAACTAAATCATTCCGATTTCAATTTTGTCAATTTCAATCAAATTCATTATTCACATATTCTTTATTAAATTTATCCCACAAAGCTTGCATATTCTTTTCGTGTTTCTATCTCATTTCTTGGTCCTTGAATTGTTCGGATCTCATTTTCCAAAAAGAACGCTTAACGTCTCCAAGACAATAAAAAAATCTCCAAGGCCAAGGGTAGCAAAAAACCCATGGCCCCAATTATGACAACTTGGCAAGGCATAGCTCTTTAGTCTCGCTACGACTTTTGTTTAGTTTGATTCTAATGATGACCAAGTACGCATTGACCGATACAGAAATTATAAAAAAAATAAGTCAAATAAATAAAATTTTTATTATTTTGGGATCTGTGAATAAAAAAATAAGTGTGATTGTACACTCACATACAAATATCCTATTTTTGTGACTCAGACTATTGATTTCTGAGCCTAAATATAATAACTTTATCTTTACACCCACAATTTCATCGATGAAAATGGAAAGTTTGATGAAAAACTCGATTTAGATGCAAGAATCACTTGGTAAATATCTAACCCAATTTACTAAGAGTCAAGCAAGCGCAAGCATGAGACAATGAAGCAAGTAACCCATAGCCTGTGAGTTAGAACCCGCCCTTGATATCCATTGTTCCAAGTATGCGAAAGCATTGACATTAACAAGAGTGGACCACTTTGGCAGCCATCTTTATAAATATGAGAAACATGCATTGAACACAATGAAGTGACACTTTCTGTTGAGTATAGGGGCATATAACATATTAACATGTATTTGGAAGGAATATCTCAACATCTTAAAATAATTGACTGCAGGAAGCAAAAGAATATTTCGCTTTGTGCTACCATAAAATAATTTATTGTTCAATTTGTATTAATTTGAGTGAATTTCGAACGTGTTTGTTAATTATTAGTCAAACTTATAGTTTTTTATTGCTCTGAAATAAAATAAAATAAAGAGATATTTGTCGGGAGACTTGGAACCCAGTGATTCAAGGTCTAATATATATGTCTGAAACTCATATTTTTATAAAAGTTTAAATCTATAAGTTGTGAGCCTATTAAATGTATATTATGGGACTTTAACTTATTTTTTAAATTGAAACGGAATTCTCACACATACAATACCCAACAATAATCCTTTCATGTGCAAACTGTAGCGAATTTAACTCACCCCTTAAGTTTGATCCACCGATCTCTACAAACACTTCGTCCAACCAATTTTACAAGAGCCCACTCTTCCAATAATCAAGCTTTTACTTCTATTTTTGTCAAGAGTCCTTGTGCCCAAACTCACGCCCTGCTCTTTTTTTTTTTTGAATTGCGTTTGTTTGACTTTAATACCTAAATTCATATTTTTTCTTAAGTGTCATCATTAATATCGAAATGTTGCACTGCTTCTTTGAGAGTTCACCTAATGTCGTCAGCAATCGACTCTGTTATTATTTGTTGGGATTGGGAGCCTAGTGATCTAAGGTCCAATATACATGTACTTGAAACTCGTATTCACTTAAAAGCTTAAATTTGTAGGTAGTAAGCCTATCAATAATTTTTTGACACTTTAATTTATTTTTTTATCTGATATGAGATTTTCATACATGCAATGCCTAACAATATTAAATATTGAATTCTTTCCATTGTGTTTTAAGATATTTATGAGAGATAAATGAATTCTTCGTGACCTGATCCCTAAGAGTTGTCAATATTTCATTTCAGGACATCTGATGTCAATATTTCATTTCAAGACATCTGATTTTACAGTTCATCACTGTTATCACTTGAACTTTTGTATTCTATATTTTCTGATAATTACAATAAAGATAATTCATCAAATAAACAGGGCGGGCGGGTCAACCAGAAAATGTTCATTTTTTAATTGGTAATTTCAATAAAGAGTTTCTTTCTAAATAATAGCATTACTTTCTGATTATGGGACTTGGAGAAGAGTAATGATACACTGACTAAATTTTGAGACCAAATTTAGAGCCCAAATGACATGGCAGTTGAGTTGGGCTTCTTTGTTTGGTGCAAAGTCATTTGGGTCCCAATAAAAACATCAAATAATATGTTGTCATGTCATTTGGGCTCTAAATTTGGTCCCAAAATTTGGTCAGTGTAGCATTACTCCTTGGAGAATTGTAGTACTATTTTTTGGACTTAAACAACCAAATTCGTATGGCGTTCTAGGTTGTTTTATCAAAACTTTGATGGTGTTCATATAATTTCTCACTTAAAAAGCGCACTCAAAAGTAAATTATAAACGAACACGACTTCAGTTCTTAAAAGTTAAAACCCACCGAAACGCTAGTCATTCAAGCCTTGTAGACCTCCTGACCAAAAAAAAGTCGTGTAGGCCTAAGACTACACAAATCTACTCTTTTTGAATGGTAATTATTTGTTTACGTCAATAAATTTTCTTTTATTTAAATAGGAATTTATTTTTTTTATATGGATAAATTATATTTAGATCTTCTAAAATTTGTCACTTAATCATATAAACTCTCTATCATTTAAAATATTATACATTGACACCTAAAATTTGTATGCATGTAACGCCTAGAGCCTTGTTGTCAGTGTCCATTATTATATCTCTTAGAATTTTATAATGTCATTATAATCTATCTAATAAGATATCTTGTACTTTAAATTTTATTCCCACATGTTTTTCCCTTTCATTTCTATAACTTCACTCATTTTTATCACAAGTTAGATCATTTAATTTTTAATTAATTTATAATTCAATACAATTTTTGTTTTAGACATTATTTATATAAGATAGTGTACGAATGTTGATATTTTTTTTGAGGATATGTATTTTGAGAAAATTTTATTAATTTTTTTTAAAAAAATAATTGGTAGAAATAAATTTTTAATTATCTAATTAAAAAGGGGAAGGAAAGACAAATTTGTATTTAATATTGTGAGATTGATTTTTTAGGCACTCGAATTCTATGTTGTATCGTATTTTCAAACACAAGTAATGACTAGGATGAAAATATAATTTCAATACACTCTTTCATCCATGGGCCCAATGTCAATTCTTTACGAGTGAATTATACTTGGACTCTTTAAAATTTATCATTTAATCACGTATAACTCCTTATATTTAAATTATTATATTCAAACTCTCTAAAATTTGTGTGTGTATAAACATAGACCACATGGTGCCAATGTTTGATAGTAAATTCGTTAGAATTCTATAATGTCATCACACTCTGCAAACATAATCCCATATTACCTTTCTTTTTGGGGATTCAATATCAATTGCTTACCTTTAGCTATCCTACCATTGCAAACACCGTTAGACTGTTGGAGTCCATGGGCATATATAATACCACATTTAGCATATGAAATTGACAGTGATTATTTTCTTTCTATTTGTAATTTTACCACTTTTTTTCAATAAAAAAAATTACATTTGTGAGTTTTTTTATCACTGTTGTGGATATTTTTACTTTTTTTTTTACTACTTTTTTGGATACCACAATAATAAAAAAAATAACTATTAATATAATAAGAATACTCATAAATATTATAATTTCAATATGATACCAAAATTTTATTTTTTTATACCATAGTCAAGTCCAATAAAAAAAAACATACATTATACTCGAATTTAATTTGTTTAATTTGAGTTCTATCTTAATGATCTGATTGGTACGATGAAAAAAATGAAAAGATGGAAAAATAAATGAATAGATAAAACATCATATTTAGTAAAAAA
>CM042185.1:15294554-15311225 GCA_023539305.1 Ilex asprella | reverse complement strand
TAATATATGTAGGCTGTTGTGGTCACTTTCTTTCAATAAAATGATTTTGTCCCTTCTTATCAGTAAATGGATGTCATGATTTAGGCCCGTCTAAAATGATCCCCATAACATTCTATTAAAAGATAAAATTTGACATATGAACGAATATATAAGCATACGTATAATGGATTGTTTGAGTAATACCAATCAAAGAGAGCTAAGAAATTTCATTTCACTATGATACCATGGCATGACGAGTGGAGAAACATGTAAAAAATGCAAGTTTGGTAATCGATTATATATTCATTGATCATGAGCATTATCATATACAATAAAAATAAGATTGGAGATTGGTACTTTAAAGGAATAAATGAATAAAATATGTTCAGGAAATCTAATAAAAATCTGATACAAGAATAAAGAAGTGAACAATATGGGATTTTAATAGAGTTATGTGGCTGTGCAACCATATACTGCAACTGCCCATAAGCCTCCATCACACATCACATAGCTGGTTATCTAGCCAATTGATAGTCTGTGTGTGAAGGTGTTTTTGCTACCCATCTATTTGGTCCACTGGTGCTGACCCGATATGTTGTGATATGTAGCACTAATTATTTCTTTACTGCATTTACAAAGCCTAAATTCAACACTGGCAAACTGAGTGTTACTATAGATTTAGGTTTACTCTTTCTATTGCTGGACAATTCAATTATCAAACAACAAATGATTCAAATGTTGATTTGTTTCTTATAATTTGTATACCAGTAACTAATAACTACTTTCCGAGTGATTGTTAGCTTGAGGAAAAATTGTTCTTTGTATTAATTTTTTGATGAACAGGTTTGTGGAGATAGAGTTCATGATCTTCTGACTAATAAACCCAATGATCATCAGTTGGCATTACAGATTGCTCAAGCATAAACAAAAGTTCCTCTCTGTGTATGTGTAGTTTCTGAATTACATAGAATTAAGTACCAATTTCAATTGGTGTTAAACAAATTTATGACAAACTTTGTTGGTAAATATAAACTAACCAGTGAAACATATATTAGAAATAACACTGATATCAATATGGTGATTAAACTGTGCCATTTAAAGCCTAAAACACTGACATTTACGAAGATACATCAAGATCCATATTATGCTTGACTGATGCTATGTTTCTAAAACAATCAATGATGCATTCCATGGGTCTATATGGAATCCTTCTTATTTCAGATCTACCATACCAACATCAACAACATGAACGACTCAAAGGGAGAGACGTTCCAACCAGTGCGCCACTCTGAATAAAACTCCTCTCACATTCCAACATTTATGCTATGCTCAATCATTCTTGCCTAGTGGGCAAACTCTACTCCAGCAAAAAAAAAAAAAAATAACAATATGGAAGGGTGATATGGTGTCATTGATAGGTCCTCTGTTTTATCTATACTTGAGAGAGTGAGAAGCACAACAAAGAACATTATAGTTCTTGAATTTTACTGCCTCATCCCGAAAATCATAACAACACCCTCTGTTTTTACTCAAAATAAATGAAGAAATCGATCAAGAACGAAGAACATGGAACTTATTTTCAGATTGAAATGCATTCAAATAAGAAGAAGAGCAAAACAAGATGAACCTTGAAATGGTTTTAATGGCTAAAAAAGGGTTTCAAGGAACTTACAACAGATAATGTGTAGCACAATAGGAGATTCCACTTCAC
This sequence comes from Ilex asprella, assembly GCA_023539305.1. Classification (NCBI taxonomy): domain Eukaryota; kingdom Viridiplantae; phylum Streptophyta; class Magnoliopsida; order Aquifoliales; family Aquifoliaceae; genus Ilex; species Ilex asprella. The sequence goes on along the minus strand of CM042185.1, from coordinate 15,309,535 downwards.
TTCTCTTGATCCAACACCCACAAACACACACCTCGACTTAGACGTGTTTCGATCGAACAATAGTAGGGGTTTATATAGGGCAATCGTTTGCTGAACGGTGATTGACTTGATAGGGAGAAGGAGATCTCTGCAATAGATTTTCCACAGATTTCCCAATATTTGTTGCAGATCGAACAGTTGGGCCGATTGATTTCTTCAATCGTGTTCAGCGAAGAGGACAACAGCGTCCCGTCTCTCCCCATTCGTTCTTTCCCAAAGATTTTCCCTATGTTGCAGAGATTTTTTGCAGAAGATTCTTCCCTATGTTGCTCTCTGTGTTCATCGATCGCAACACACGAATATTATGTCTCTGTTCAACGATGGAGGTCAGGCTGAGAGATATATGGGGGTAATATGGGGTATATTGAACAAATGGGGGTATAATTGCCATTTACTTACTGAACCCTATTAACCTACGTTTCAAACCCACCCCCCCAGCAGGTTTCCCCAAACCCATGTTCGTGGGTTTCATTCACGGGCCCTAAGCGGGCTGGGTTTCAAACCTAGGAGTAACTATTTGTGTACCAAACATGAGTTTCAATGGGTTTAATCCCAAACCCATTATCCTAGACCCACCCAAACCCTTATAACAAACAGACCCTAATAGGATAAGGATACGATACTGTTGCGATACCACCTTGAGAAAGTGATGTTAATTTTAATTTAAATAATTCATAATTATTAATTAAAACAATTATGTAAAAATATTATAATTTCACCTTTTTATTAGATAAAGAGTAAAAACATGAGATTGAAAAATTATTTTTTAATACTATAATTGAACCACGATATATCCTCTAATAAAAATTTTCTACAAACTCAAATCTGTCAAAATGAAAATTGTAAGCCTGCTTATGACATAAGCATATTTATACTATCAACCATCACATGCAATGGACAAAATATTTTTTTACCGTCACCGTCACCGTCACCGTCACCGTCACCGTCAAGCAATAAAATGTTGTAGAAAGGTGCTCTTTTCTAACTCTCTGATATGTATAGATGCACAATCAGAGATAATAAATCAAGAATTGTATTGAAAATGGGAGTTTTTAGAAATAATTGATTTACAATGGAGTTTAAAGTGGAGAGGTATAGCTAGAGATAAAATGGGAGTGAATTTTTTTTTAACACAACACTTACACAAACCCTTAAAAAAAAAAAAGTGCAAGTCAAAATGGGATGGGTTAGACGCATTTGGTTTAATGCGTGTCCTTATCACCATCAATCTAGAAAACGATAATTATGTGTGTCCACTTGTCCCAATCCACTGTTCTTTCTTTCTTCCTCGTAACCCCAATCAGCACATGGTTTGCATTGACTTGCTTGTTTTTTTTCTTTTCGTGGCATTTGCAAAAAAGTATAGAGGGAGGACCACATGCAAAATCATTTTCAGAATGTAATTATAATAGTTCTTACCCGCTGGAGAAGAGCCTCTAGGAGAACGTGCAAGTGCTCCTTAAGAACGATTTAAACCATAGTTGAACTCTAGTCCCACCAAACTACTTGGAGTGATTCAACAGTCTTACTCCCAAATCCCCATGAATCAAATCTAGAATATGGACCGAGTTACTCATGAGTCTCGTTATTCAGCCCAAAAAAAATAGGCTCAAAGTACAATAGACCCGATAATTGGCCCATCCGAGTCCGAGCCCAATATCCTTAAAAAGAGGACTTGAGTTTACTCCCAAACCTATTATCCGGCCCGAAGATTGGCCTAATAGCCTTCCCGCCAGCCCAGCCCAGCCCAGCCCAGCTCACCCATCCTTTGAAAAAAAATTATACTTTTAAAATATTAAATTTGAAATTTTGAAATAAGTCTCCCATTATTAAAATTTGAAGTTTTAAAATTTTACATATTATAAATAATGTATTTTTTTTTCATGTATTGAAACATATAAGTTTTAAATGTTAAAGTAATACAAATAACATATAAGTTAGTAGGTGAAGGGACTCAAGGCGGCTTAGTAGCCCCCAAGGCGACAGGTGTACATGTATGGATGATGAGAAGCAGAGTGGTGAAGCCGAGGAAGATAGTGAAGCCGAGTAGGGAAGCCGGGGAGAGGTGTTTTCGTAAAGCCGAGTACAATCTCTGATAAGCAATTAATACGACTTGACTCAGCATTTATGGAGATGTGAGTGACTCTGACAGGGCATTTATTGAACTTCTGCACTCTCGAAGACCTAAACTGACAACCATAAGTGGGTGCATTAATGGCTAGGACGCCAGCACAGAACTAAGGGCATGTTTGGTATCTTTTTTAGGATGAGTTTGGATTAGCTTGATAAAACCTGGGTTTGATCCAAAGATGGGATTCAACTTTCAATGTTGTTCATACCTATGTTTGGTATGTGCAGGGATATATGATTATTATGATAATATATTTGTATATAAATGACTATTTTACCCCTTAACTAATTTGTATATATGAAATATATAGGATATATGGGGGTATAAATGTCAATGTATATTAAATCCCTTAACCCCTGTATGAGACCCACCTCCCCTTTGGGTTTCATGAAACCCAAGTATGTGGGCTTTATGACCGGGCCGGGATTCAAATCCTATCCCGACTTTATGGTTGCCAAATATGGGTTTAAGGGAGTTTATACCCTAATTCATGTTTCCAAACCCTTCCTAACCCCCATACCAAACATGCCCTAGGGGGTGATAGCCCTATACGCCGAGTGCTGTGAAGTAGGTGTCAAACGTTGTTCATAGGCACTCAAGTACTCGGAGGTTGCAGGGGGTTCTCGGCATGGCCCCAAGGGCTGGTCTTATAAGCCGAGCATTAATGACACGAGAATCCAGACGAAAATCAATCATTATGCATGGGTGAGTCTGAAGGGCATTAAATGCTGAGATGACCTCCGTATCAGAGCAATCATTTCAAGTCCATGTATAAATACCCTTCAGAAAAATGAACAAATGTACAAAAAATCAAACCCAGAAAACACATTGAATTGAACTTGATCCTCCCACCCTTACTAACTTAAACTTCGGAGGGGATAACCCAGACAAACGTCTGGCCCCCTTTTCCTAAACTTGTGGTTGTTTCAGGGTTCATCAGTCACACGATCGCTGCCTCCAATTGATTGCAGGAATTATCCTGTGCAGTAGGTGTCAACTTAGTTGAGATTTATTCATTCTATTGGATGTAGTTCATTAATTTTATTTTATCTATTTTGACCTTACTTTTGGTTTAAAAATATAATTTATACAAATAGTAAGTCACAAAAATATGCATTATTTTTAAATAAAGATGTATATAAAAAAATCTACAGGCAGACCTGCTTAGCAAGCTCGCCAACAAGCCCGTCCAATAAGATCACGCTACAAGTAGCCTACCCCTACTCGAGGCCTATCCTGCCCGCCAATAACTCACTTGAATAAGATCTTGGGTCTACACTATCCAATCCAACCCAAAAAATTTTTGCAAGCTTAGCCCGATCCAGCCATCGACTCTCCTACTTAAGGGGGGGTTAAACGCCACTAGACCGTCCACGCAAAATAGTGGCTATTGATTTGCTGGTGACAGGTACCCAATATGACGTAGGAAAATTGGGCAAATTTTGTCCTATATTTTGATTTTATGGAATGAAAATTGGCTCAATTCATTTCTGCGGGTCCCAATGATCATCCTAGATTGTACATCATATCGAATATAATTGCATCTTTGGTATCCTACAATGGTACTAGTGCGCAAAAGCGCAAAAGTGCAAAATAGCCTTCATAAGCACTTTAAGTAACTTAAGTGAGTCTTTTGCTTTTTATGTAATACCGAATAAAAAGCCTTCTCCTTTCATGATGTGCGAAATAACTCTTACTTACTGCAGGTATTGTTTTGTATACCTATCTATGTCACACTATTCAGTATAGTAGTCTAGTATGTTTCAAATGAAGGAAAAAAAAAGTTCAAAAAAGACAGGAGCCCAGACTTCTAGCGTGAGATCAACTATTGATCTAGTCTCTTCTCCCCTAATGACCCATGGATGTCCTGCATTAAACAAAAACTAACATAAGTAAAGAAAGCAGGAAAATGATACATACAAAGGGACATTAGCACTCTGTTTGGTACAAGTGAAAAAACAGAGTAAAAGGGAACGCATTGTTTGATGAAAAATAAGTATGAAAGAATAAACAAAACAGTTGGATAAAATCATACAATCCTACATGAACAAACAAGGTATGCCTCTAATTCTTCTCTCTATCTCCATATATCTTTATGCTACGCAGTCTTAAATTTTTATTCTAGTTTAAGAATCAAAGGGTTTTCCAGCAACACCTCACCCGATTACGCATTGACCCGTTTCAATGACCAGTGGGAACTTACGCTTTTTTTATTGATCAATTTTTTAATCGATCAAATCCTTTAAAATTAGTGTGATACAATAAAAATACTCTGGGTTCGATGCATGTGTCACCAGTGGTAGCATATATATATAATCATGGGTCAACAATGTTGTTAAATGAGGTGTTGGTCAAGAAAGTCAAAATAAAGTTTCTCTTCCTTCAGTTTACTTAAATTCCGCTGAAGACCATTTTTGCAAGCAAACGTGGTCCTTATCACAAGTCCACTAAGAAACTATTTTATTAGCCTATCAACAACCCACCTTAGATCTGCATTATGTGCAGCCACTTGTCCAATTATATTAAACATCACACAAAATTGATATGAAATTCCACTGATCTTTCTCCATTCACCTAACAACACATGGGTTGGAATTGATTCGATGTTGACAGGTACCAAAAATAATGGAAGAAGATGCTGACTAATGCGTTATACATGGAGTTGTATACGGCACTAAACAAAAAAAAGAAATAGTACTATATCACTATTTATAATTTTTATGAGTATTTTTATCAATTTTGTGATGAATTGCGATTGATCCTAGTTATGTAAAAACACTTATAAAAAATATAATTTTTTTGCTATAAAATAAATCATAAAAATTATAATATTTAGTGCTATGGTATTAAATTTTTTTTTTGGGTACCGCAATCATCTCCCTTGTTCATTTTTCTAAACTTTGTCGTTTAAGTAAGTAGACAGATTACCCTATATTGGGTCCCATTGGTTCTCCTAGATTGTACATCCTGCAGTACATTGCATCTGTACCATCCTACAAATGCTTACCAGTAAACAAAAGAGCAAAAGGACAAAAGGCTGGGAAATCTTTTCCACTTTTTTCTTTTTGGCTAACACCGCCTTATTTTTGAGTAAAATAAAACAATCATATCTTGAAACTAGAAAATCATAGGAACTTGGAGGTTTTGGGTGGAAATGATAAATAAAAGGGAAAATTTCAGTTATATCCATTTTAATTTATTATATCTTTAAAGATATATATTTATTATAAAAAATATCATTGACACCCCTTCTAGTTTATATTTAAATATCAATAACATCCTTTGTCATTAAATTACTATTTATAATTAAAATAAATTACCTAAAATATCAAAATTCTACCTACATAAACTATAAACAATCTTTCTACATAAAATTAGATCAAAAGTAAAGTCGTTTAAAATTTATTTTTCTACATATTAAAATCGAAATGATTAAAAAAATTTCTACATATTAAAATTGAAGTTGATTAAAATTTGATTTGAACTGATTAAATTTTATTTTTTTTACCCATTAAAATTTGAGCCTACTATAAAAAAATTATGCATTAAAATTTGAACGAATTTGAGTTCTACTTGAGTTATTAGCTCTGATTAAAATTCGCTTCAAATCGTTTAAAAATTATATTTTTTTATTTATTAAATTCAATTCAAATTGTTTAAAATTTATTTTTTATGTATAAAATTTGAGTCAATTAAAATTTATATTTTTTTATGTATCAAAAATTGAACCGATTAAAATTTAATGTGAATTGATTAAAATTTGATTTGAACCTCGAATAGAATTTTAATCGGCCCAAAATTTAATACGTAAAAAAATATAATTTTTAATCGATTTAAATTTTAATATATATAAGGGTTTTCGTTGAAAATATGTATATCTAGCGGAGTGTGAATCAAGTTTTTTCTAAAATATATCATGAGTCAGTTAATACAATTACATTCTAATTAATACCTTTAATTTGTGAGGGAGTGTCATTGAAAATTCAAAAAATAGATGGTGGTGTTGATTTTATTAGTGAAATTGGATAGTGAAATATATTTCATTGCATAGGCAGTGAACTGAACAATAAAATAAATAGTTTATTGTCTAAGTTGGGAAAAATTAGACATCAAAAAATAAATATAGGGTAAATTACATGATTGAGATTGCAAAAGGATCCAATTTCACTGTCTAAAACCACTGCCATTGCACAGTGAATTGAAGTCATTGGGTAGTGAAAGATGAAATTTTTCTGTCTAAATTTCACTATACAAGGGCCGATCGTGACTACAACAGCGTGACAGTGACGATCATACAAAACTATTTCAATGCCAACAATAATTACTATAATTTCGACTCAAACAGTCATGACTATTATTTTGATTCAGAAAGAAGTTTTGATTTGAGTATGGAACTTGCACACAAAATTTTGAATAGAGCAAAGAGATAGAGAGATGGAGTAGAGAAAGACAAAAGATAAAGAGATTGAGAAAAAAAAGAAAAAATGGAGAGAGATGGCGAAGAGAAATACTGTTATGCAATTACATCTTCTGAACTAAAAATTGAAAAAATATGTTTATCAATTTTCACCATTCTGTTTAGAAGAATAACAATTAGAGGCGAAAACTATATAAACAAGCAATATACAAGAAAGGTCAAAAGTAAAAACCTATAATAAAAATATCCATAAATATCAACATTCAAGACTATTTGAATAAACTACTTTTATAAGATCGAACTCCTTTATGTCATTTTTACCATCCAATTTTGAAGGATGGTAAATTTTTAAATGAGATTGATACACAACCAATTAGTTGATCTTTTAATTCAAATTTAATAATCAAAACTTTGTTGTTTGTTATAGCAAAAGAAAATGGGCACCAATAATCAAACCCCTATTAACTATATACTAACAAAAAAATAACAAAATTATCAAAATCAAAAAAATAGTTTATGCATAATCTCTCACAATTGCTCCAATAGAATCTCCAAATATCTCATTTCCATTAAAACTATTCACTCAATTGATTTGATATTAGTCAATAGAATTCAAAGACAAAGTCCAAAAAGTTGAAGAGATAAAAATGGGATACCCAAGAGATAAAAATTCAAAGGAAGTCATGTTTATAACGTATCGTTTATAGAGTAAGTATACCAAGTTCATGTGATATTTATTCAGGGTTAATTTCAAATTATTTATTTGAAAGGTCCAATAAATTCACTTATTTATCACTAATTCTATGTCGATTTTGTGGGCCATATTTAGAATTGTGAAGATTCAAAATAGTTTCTCAAATTTATGGTAAAATCGTGAACAAATGGTAGATTGGTCAAAGTTTGAACGAAAGTCAAAGACGAAGGGAGGGGTGTTAAAAATTAAACCTCCACTAATTCTATGTCAATTTTGTGGGTCATGTTTAGAATTGTGAGATTTCAAAGTAGTTTCTCAATTTTTTTTGTGAAACCTTGAAGAGAGGGCAGACTTGTCGAAGTTTGAACGAATAGTCAAAGACGAAGGATTGTCAATTTCATGGGTTATGTTTAGAATTGCGAGAATTCAAAATAATTTCTTAAAATTTTTGTGAAACCGTTAGTTTGAACGAAAAGTCAAAGACGAAGGATTGTCAATTTCATGGGTCGTGTTTAGAATTGTGAGAATTCAAAATAATTTCTAAAAAATTTTGTGAAACCGTGAAGAGAGGGCAGACTTGTCGAAGTTTGAACGAATAGTCAAAGATGAAAGATTGTCAATTTCATGGTCATGTTTAGAATTGTGAGAATTCAAAATAATTTCTCAAATTTACGGTAAAACCGTGGAAAAAAAGCGGACTGGTCGAAGTTTGTTCGAGTAGTCAAAAGACGAAGCGAAGGGCCTTAACAATAAGGGTGTCAAGTAGGGGTGTCAAATGTGTCGGATTGGGTCATTTCGTGTCGGGTTTGTTTTGGGCTTGTGTCAAAATTTATTAAACACAAACCTGACATGTTTAATAATCGTGTTGAGATGTGTAAACACTAACTTGACCTGACTATTAAGCGTGTTACTCGAACATGACATGTTTGACACGTTTAATAAATAGGTCATTTTTGAGTTAACACATAACACGACATGTTAACCTGTTTAACCCGATCAGTTTAACTCACATATCAAATTCTATTTGTTTGACAATTTTAAAAAATCAAAAGATTTTATTGAATAAAATTTAAAAAATTACAAGAAGCAAAAAGAAACCAATTCCTAACATCCATTTTCAATTAAATGACTTTAATCCATAAAAAACATGAAAAAAAAAACTAGAAATTTATTCTATAGGCACTAAAAACATGAAAAAAAACTCGTATGTTTTATTTTATTGTTTTTATATATTTGGATAAATGGGTTAAACGAGTAAGAAATGGGTAGGTCGAGTTCGGGTCAAATTATATTAACCTGTTTAAAATATACGGGTTAATCAGGTCAAAATCGGGTTGACATAATTTCGACATGAATTCAACTTGCTTTTTTTCGTGTTTATACGTGTTGACCCGTTTTTATCCATTGACCCATTTAATTTCATGTTCAACCCATTTATTTCGTGTTCGATTTGTGTCGTGTCAAAAATTGACAGCGCTAGTGCCAAGGTTATGTTTTGATGGTATTACAATTACATTAGCTAACCCTATACTTTATAAAAATTTCAATGAAGACAAGATTCAGACATTTTTGAAATTTTCAAAATTTTATCTAAGTCCCAAAAAATTTTAAAATTCAAGTAGGAACAGTCGCCCCCCTCTTCAGAAAAGTTTTTTTCAATATTATACTAAAAAATATTACTGTTGAAATAACAGGTTAAAGTTATTCATGATTGACCTGATCATTATACGACAGATCGCAATGTTCCGATCGATCACTAATAGTTTTAATCTATGGTAAGTTGATCTTGAAAAATGATAATTTAATTTTAAAAAATTGCTTTTCTCTTGATCATCCAAGCATTTTATAATTAATCATACTTTTTTAAGCTGTAACTTAGACTCTTTTGAGCTATAACATTAAACATTTACAAATTTTTAATTTGAATTTTAAATATTATATAACTTTTAGTGTGGTACGATCTGTCTATAAACATAGGATGCCAATGTTGTTGATACAGGTTTTGAGCAATAAAGTCAAAAAAATTATCATCCTTAAAGTTCCCTTTTAAGTCGGGCAAATGGAAGAAATCATTGTTTTCCAGCTAAACATGGGTCCTTATCACCATTAACCTAGAAACTATAGTATAACTTATCAACCCACCTCAGATCTCAATGATGTGAATCCACTTGTCCCATTAAATTAAATTAACTTCTCACTAATTGATATGATATGTCACTATTCTACTAACTTTCTTCCTCGTAACCCCCACTCACCATGCTGCACATGGTTTGGAATTAATTTGCTGTGTTGACAGGTACCTAAAACAATGGAAGGATATGCTGACTATGCCTTGGATTTGGATTGTACGGCAAGCAAATTGGGCCAGATTTTGTCCTATCTGTTGATTTTATGGTATACAAATTGGCCAAATGTCTTCCTTAATCCGATAAATTTCTCTATTTGGGTCCCAATGGCCCCCCTTGATACATCTTGTAGTGTTTGTGTCTTTGTAAATCTTACAATGCAGCCACTAAACAAAAGAACTAATAGAACAAAAGGAGAGAAATCTTTTTCTTCGTTTTTGGGTAAATTTTATTGACACCAACCTAATTTCTTCTAAAATTATATAGTCATATTTTGATATTAGAAAAATTGTTAGAAAAAATATCATAATTGGTAAATTCCGTGAGGTTACTATGTATCTTGTATTGCAACTAAATTCATAGTCAAGTGGCTAATGAATATTGAAGACCGAAGTAATATATGATAAAGCAGTTCAATCTACATTACTACATGGATTAAGACTTCTTGAATTCTATCAAATTTAGGTAAGGTAAGTTTGACATAAAAACGTAGTTGTCTTAGTTTAGTTTAACTAGGGTGTTAAAATTGGATTTAGAGTGTGAGCATTAATTTTTCATGATTCGGGTGTTTTGTGTTAAAATGATTTTTAAACTTTACGATTTTAGTTTTTGAAAGTCGTTTTTAGTTTTTGAAATGAGTCATTGGATGAAAACTTTTAATGCAAACCGTTTCGTACTTAGAGAGTTATTTAGAACTTTGATTTTTAAAGAAAAACCAATGGATAGTATTCTCTAGCACTCTTGGCACGTTCTTGGGGCTTAGGAAATTAAGCAATGTTGGGAAAATGAATTCAAGAGACCAGCACTCTCTAGTGCTCGCGTAGTGCTCAAACGTTGCCCCCTTTGAGGTTCTTGTTTGGCTTTTCAATGGTCAGCGCTCTCTAACCGCTCGCTTAGGGCTCGGGCGTTGTCATGTGGACAGGTTTTTAAATTCAACCAAAACTATTATTTCCTATTCCTTTTAAAGAAGAAGTCCTCTAAGACTTCTCTACGGAACAAGAGGCTTTTAGAGGCAAGAGGCTTTTAGAGAGACTAAGGTTGAGAGAGACAGTTCTAACAAGAGAGAATACACCTTTTAATAGATTAAAACGCTTCAAGATCAACAAGAATTCTTACGAAGAATTAAGCTACCAATCTTAAAGATCTTGAACATTAATCAAACCATTAACACAAAGGATACAAGGAGGAGACTCAAGGATCATGAATCAATTACTAGATGTCAACATATTTACCAATGTACGACACTTTTGAATATATTTACCAAAAGTCATGTTATGTATACCAAAATTTTAGTACTAAGCCCCATTCTAATCCAACTTTAAATCCACGCTAAGCTAACTAGGTCTCTAAGTTACTTACCCTACCTAAATCGTTGGATGACAATAATAAAACTTAAATATAGCAATATAGCTTCGACTTCCTTCTTCCAAACTCCTTTCTCGGTCTTTACTTTTGTAAGCATCAATGTCATTAGACTTGGCAACCCAAAGATCAAACTAAGGCACTTTTACAATGTGACTCGCAAAATCTCGCAAATACATCTAAAAGCCCAATAGTTTGGGGATTAGGAGAGGAATTGTATAATTAATTCAATGGTTACATGATGTTGTAGTTAGATTAAATTATAAGATACTGAAGGGGTTAACCCCCATTATTACACGTAGTATAACATTAATTGTGCTCACGTGACTTTGACAAGACTTGACACATGATCGAAAATCCGAAGTCTTTTGCCAAACCTGTTATTTGAACCGAGCTAGTCAGTGGTTCGGTAAAATCAACAATAGATCGGTTCTCTTTGCTACCAAGCCCATAAATCAGTGTAGCAAAACAAGGTGAGAGCTTGGCTTGTATCAAACCAAGTCCTTAAAAGTGTTCAGCAAAGCAAGAGAAGGGCTCGGTTTGTACCAAACCGAGGTGATCAACTTGGATCACTGGCACTCTCTCTGAAGCTACCCGTAGTCATGTTGTTCGCCTAAATACCTCTCGAGAGGTATGGAACTACCTTGAAGAAATTTATCTACAAGCAACTAAAGAAGGGGAGCTCCAGCTTAAACGCCAACTTCAGACACCAAAAACGAAGACTGCATCTCTGGATGAATGTCTCATGAAGTTTAAGACTATATTTAATAGTCTTTCAGCTATTCAGAAACCAGTTTTTTATGAAGACAAGACTGTTCAATTGTCTCATTGTCTTGGAAAAAAATATGATGTTTTCATTACAACCATGCTCTCTAAGCCTCCTTTTTCGACTTTCAGTCAATTCAACAGCAATTAAACATGTATTATTTGTATATATATATATGTATATATTTTCAGCATAGAGATATTATCTTATATCAACCTCACTGTATAAGTTTCTGGGCAATATATTCAAAGGTGTGTGAAACTTCTGCTTCATTCGATTGTGCAGATCTGAGTGAAGCTACAGTCTATAGGCTGGGTTGTTGTATCCTGAGGATGACGCGTTGTTGTCTTCTGTTCTGTGATAATTTCATAAAGGGGCGCGAATCGTCTTAAGAGAGCGACCTAGTCCGCGCCTCACCCTGCCGTTCACTTTATTCGGATTCAACTTTTTCCTACACATAGAAACAAATTTTTTCTTGTATTTAATAGCACTTTAGGTCCAGTTGATTTTTATGTTATTTTCCGCCAATGATTGATGGTTTTGTTGAAACTTGAAAGATATTGAATCCTTATCTAACAATTTTCTAGTTAATTACGGTACCCAAATTTTTTTTTTTTTTTTGGAAACATACATTATGACAAATTTGTTTTTTAGCGACAAATTCACTCGTTGCAAAATGTATAAATTTCGTCGCCGAAAATTTTCGGCGACAAACTCATTTCGTCACCATTTGTCACTTTAGGCTCGTCTGAAAAAGTTTCAGCAATAACAAAAATTTCGTTGTAAAAAATACACAATAGGTGACCATAATTTTATCGTCAAATATGTTCTTATTTCGTCGTCAATGTTTTGTTCGTCGCCAAAAATAAACTATTTTAACCACACGTATGTCATCAGACAAATCACTCCATAGGGTCACAGTAATTGGGACGAAAGCCCTAGCCAAGCTCCCATCTCATTAATGCAACGTTGTGCATTTCCCTGACCGGGACATTCACACCATTAGTGATCTCAGCACGCAGTTTTCCATTTGTCTCCACCATCTTCTTTACAACCTTTTCTCGTGTAGGACCTTGCCCCTTCCTTAAAGTCGACTCTGACATTACCAAAATATAATAGATTACTAGAGAAAAATATTTTAAAAATGTCTAATGCAAATGAAATCATTCCTATACTGCTAGCTATAGTATGTAGACTACGGGTGGTCGATGTCGGTGATGGGGGTTACACCTCCTCACGTGCAGTTGCAGATATAGATCAGACTTTGGGTCGATGACCTTGAGTCATTAATGTTTCCTAAAGCATTATGATACATGATTCATTATGCAAATAATCAATTAGAAATACAACAACCATAACAAAACAAAGACAACATACCATTACGAAGAAAATTTGGTTAAACTATCTTTATATTTCGGGATCAACATCTGACTCAGAATGACTTTCCATATCTCCTTCAGAATCACTATAATTTAGTACTGTCTCATCATCATTGCAGATGAAATCATCATCGGCATCTTTATCTTGTATGTTTTCAGACAACAGTACCCGTCTGCTCGGGACAAGTACGGGATCAAGTTTGGTCGTACAGAATGGGTGTGTATCATGATTTTCAACAACAATAGGGAAATCATCAGTGGGTTCTTCTTGTTGGAATGCATCATTTGGAATAGAATTTTCATCATCACCGATATCTACTACATATCGCTCTGGTATATCCCATATCTCTCGATGTTGGACCCGTTGTACAACTTACCAGTGTGGTCCATACTTGGTATCATTAACATAGAATGAGAGTGGTATGTTGGAGAAAAAGCAATTTAAAGGGTATTAAGGATACTGGGGAACTTCAAATTCTTCTTTCTTTATAAACTCTTTATATTCTACAAATTAATATTCAATCTATGAATATTTTGAAACATAAATTGTTTCATACTTTGGGGGGTTGTGCGTCTGTGTGTTGCTTCATCTATGTGTGTGTGTGTGTGCATGGCAGTGTGTGTTTCAAGATTTGTGCACAGAGAGAGAGATAGAGATAGATAGATAGATACCCATAGTCGATGGAGCAAAAGAGGCGATAGGTGGGGGCAAACTCAGTGTCGATGGAGCAAGAGAGGAGACAGGTGGGGGCAAAAACAATGGAATTGTTGAAGAAGACAAATGGCTTTAAGTTAGAGTTTCAAAACGACGTCATTTTGAAACAAAGAATTATAATTTGCATGTAGTATATCTGGGACAAAATATCATTTATCACCGAAAAAAAATAATTTTAACTTTAAAACGACGTCGTTTTAATCTATCAGAGCGCACATTTCATTTAACATATTTTGTGACCAAAAATCATTTGTCGCCAAACAAAATTAATTTTAACGTTTTGTTTCTGTGACAAATATGTGTTGTCGCTAAGCATTATTTGTTTTCTTATTTTTTGTAAATCACTTTTTTACAACAAATTTTATTGTTCGCCACTAAAACTCGTCGCTAAAAAAATAAATTTGTTGTAGTAATACTTTTATTTACCATATTTGTGATTATTTTTACTTCATTAGTGGGTGTTTTTATCACTGTTGTGATACCAAAAAAAATGGTAAAAATAGTTACAATAAAAGTGGTAAAAACATCTACAAATGTGGTAAAAATACTCACAAATATGGTAAATCACTAACAAAAATGATAATTTTTTTTGTATCGAAGAAAAGTGTTAAAAATAATTACAAAAAAAGTGAAAAAACACCCACAATAGTGATAAAAAATCAACACAAGTGATAAATTTTGGTGATGGATGTTGCCAGTTGTCGTGGTGGGACGACAGTAGTGGTGGTGGGTGACGATGGATGTTTCTAGGCAACATTATGAAGGGTAGTGGTGAATGACAGTGGTGGTAGATGTGGTGGGGGTGGGTGATAGTGGTTGTTGACGATGAGTGGTGGTGGGCAACAATATGATGGTGGTGGGTGGCGATGATAGTCTTGAGATGATGGTGGTAGTGATAATAAATATAAGAACGAGATGACGATGATGTTGAGTGGTAGCGGTGAAAATGGTGGTGGGTGGCGACAATAGTCGTGAGATGATGGTCGTGAATGGTTGCAGTGACGATGGTGGTGGTGGTGGTGGAGTAGTGTGGGGGTAGCGGCGGCGATGGCGATAGTGGTGATGGTTGTGGGGCGGTGGGGATGGTGGTGGTAAGAGTGATGGTGGGACGACAACGATGGTGATAGTAGGGA
>CM042185.1:15278871-15294454 GCA_023539305.1 Ilex asprella | reverse complement strand
CAATGCTACACTCCCTTATAATTTCCACTAAAATATGTCTATGAAATTAATGCATATGTATGTTTGGATTAGTGGATCTTAGTGTTGCTCACTATATTCTTCAATAATTATAATCATTGCACGTCATTTCCTATAATAAACTTGGTGCGTCTAACTTTATCCTTTTTTATTTAAACTATGGGCAGGCAATTTGCTATATGGTTGGATATACAATCAGAGAGGGAAAAACAAAATGGCCACCTTAAATAATTTTGAGTGGATGATGTTATGTGTACCCCTTACATTTTCTTGTTAAACTAATCTTACTATATGTCACTGATTACGTCACTTTTTTGCCTTTTTTACTTGGGGAATAAGCCTTGGAATCAAAGTTTTCGGGACCTAACATTTGTTTTTGTTATTATATTTTCTGCATTGATACAAATTTATAAAAATTGATGGTAGAAATGCGTAACAACTGCACTCTCAATGCCATGATTTCGGTCTATACATCTAAGTATTTTTGTCATGTATCATATTTATGTGTTTGAAATATGAGTCAATTTAATGTATATAAAACATTTTCCTTTACTTTTTTATAAAAAAAAAGTTATATAATTTTTAATTTAAATAGTTTGCTAGATAACTTATAAAACTTATTCAGATCCAGTAATTTTTATGTGCTGCAACATATGATATTCTTGAGTTTCATGCACCAACCAAATGTTGTTGCTGCTATACAACAGTTGAGTTTGAGCCACATACTAAACATATGTCAACAAAATCACAATACCAACGTATATATATGTCTTTTATGCTATAAAACTAAGAGAAAAAATAGAATATCGAAATGTTAGAGAAAAAGCTTCTCAACTTGTGTATTTCTCAATGTAATCAAGGCCTCCTTTTATAAGGCTCGCAAACATAATGACCACCAAAAACAATATTAAAGTTGGTATATCAATTGGTAGGGGTTATAAACTATTGCATTAATACTCACTAATTTTTATTTACTTGGTGTAATAATTGGTAGGTTAGATGCCATCCATTTTATGGCCAATGTGTGTACAATATAATTATAATATTTACAACAATTACCATTGAATGACCACTATGCTAAGATAATATTCATCGTTAAAATTTTGCTAGGAAAACCCCATGGGAAAAAATCTAGCAAAGGAAAAATAGTACATATCAAATGAATCTTAGAATAACGTTGAACGCAATAATTCGGTCTCATTAAAACCTTATTAGGAAAATCCAAAAGGACAAAACCTAGATGAAGGAAAAATAGTGTAATGTGCATATTGTCTTATATCTTGATGTGAATACTCCCCTTGATGAAATTCTCCCCATGGTAAGAAATCAACTATATTGGTCACAAATTCGACGTATTCCAATGTCATACACTAATTTCTTGAATAGTGATATTGGTAAAGATTTAGTGAATAGATCTATAAAATTGTCAGTAGATCATATTTGTTTACTTCAATTTTATGACTTTGGTAGAGTTTATGAGTGTAGAAGAAGTTTGACAAAATATGTCTGGTTCCATCACATTTGATAACCCATATAATTTGTGGAATATAAGCAGCGTTATCTTCATATAAAATTGTTGATGAATCTATAATCAAATATAATATGCAAGTATCTTAGATGTGATGGATTGCAAAATTTAGCCACACATTCACTGCTTGCTTCATGGAATGCAAATATCTCAGAATTATTGAAAAATGTAGTAATCAAAGTCAACTTGATAGATCGTCATAACGATGTGTCACCATATGTGAAAACATAACCATGTTGTGAACAAGCCTTATGGAGATCTTCTAAATATTTAGAATTTACATATTCGAGTAAATGTAGACCATTGTCTAATTCCTTTGAATATAACAAGTCAAAATCTGTAGTTTGATAAAGGTAACATATGAAGTGTTTTATCTCATTCTAATGTTGTCGACTTAATGCAAAACTAAACTTTGGTAACAAGTTGATTATAAATGTTATTTCAGGCCTAGTACATTGTGAGAAATATAACAAAACACCTATTGCCCTTAGATATGACATTTTTTTTTATAACATCTAAGTATTGTTCCTATCACTTATTTTTTGGACTCAACTTCAAAATATAATCAGAATACGAGATGATCTTTAAAATGATCATAGATATCAACCTATTTAGATATTTTTTTACCATCTTTTTTACTTTTGATATGTGTTCATAGCCGTCCTATGTATTGTTTTACAAACAATGCTACACTCCCTTATATTTTTTTTTTCACAAAAATATGGCTATGAAATTAATGTACATGTTTGGATTAGTGGACGTTGGTGTTCATCACTGTCTTTTTCAATAATTATAATCATTGCGCGTCATTTCCTATAATAAGTTTGGTGCGTCTAAGTTTATCCTTTGTTATTTGACCTATGTGATTGTGCAGGCAAATTCGCCAAACGGTTGGATATACAATCAGAGAGAAAACGAAAGGCCACATTAAAGAATTTTGATTGATTGATGTTATGTGTCCCCTTACATTTTCCTTGTTTAAGTAATCGTATTATGTCACTGAGTACATCACTTCTTTGGTTTTTTTACTTGGGGAATAAGCTTTGGAATCAAAGTTTTGGGGACATAATGTTTGTTTTTATTCTTATACTTGCTGCAATATGATACAAATTTACAAATATTGCTCGTATATATGCGTGGCAACTGCACTCTCAATGCCATGGTTTCGGTCTATTCACTTAATTATTTTTATCATATATCATATTTATGTTTTTGAAATATGAGTCAATTTGAAGTATAATAAAGCATTTTCCTTTAATTTATATTCATAAAAGTTATATTAATTTTTTTTAATTAAATAGGTTGTTAGATGACTTATGAAACTTATTGAGATTCTGTAATTTTTGTTTGCAAGAACATATGATTTTCTTGAGTTGGGTCCGTCTACAGTACTGAAAATAATTTTTTGGTACAGTACCATTAAATCAACAAGTACTATTGATCCATTACAAATGATTGTAAACCATTGAGCAGATATTTTCTCTTTTACCGGTTATCCAATAAATATGTTATTCACCTATGTGAGGAAAAAACACTACAATCTAGTGTGTATGTTTGGGGGTACGTTACCACTTTTTAGGCGTAATGTTACCACTTTTAAGGATAAAGAACCACTGTTGCAGGGTAAATTACATCTTTTGGGATAATTTTACCACCTTTTGGGGGTAACTTATCATATTTTGGATGGTAAGGTATACCAGATTCTTTATCGCATAAAATGTTATCCCTGTCCTAAAAAGTGGTAACTTACTACCACAAAGTGTTAATCTTATCCTCAAAAGTGTTAACTTACACCCAAAAAGTGCTAATCTTACATGCAAAAAATATTAACATTACCCAAAAAAGTATTAACTTACACCCAAAAAGTGCAAATCTTACCCCCCAAAAGTACTAACCTTATCCTAAAAAGCACCAACCTTACCTCAAAAAATATTAACTTACACAAAAAAAAGTGCTAACCTTACCCCCAAAAGTGCTATCTTTATCCCAAAAATAATAATTTCTTTAGTAGTTAACTTAACACCTAAAAGGTGGTGAAATTATCCCAAAAGTTATAATTTACCTAAGTGATTTCTTACCCAAAAAAATGGAACGTATCGAAACTAACTTAGCCCAAAAGTGGTAACTTTCGCACCAAAAGGTTTTATCTTCGCACCAAAACGGGCTTTTTTATTAAAAAAAACTACTTTTTTATTAAAAAAACTACCTTTTATGTAAAAAAAAATACAAAATACATTGAAAAAATTATTTTTTAATATAAAAATTACGAAAAAGACATCAATTGCATGAAGTTGGTATGAAAAAATAAATTAACAAAAAAATTATTTATATTGATTGAACTGGCACAATGCAAGGCCCACAACAAGACAAGAAACCCTAGGTCAACTACACTACCATTGAAAAAAAATTACGAGCACTAGTTTTTGCACTTGATAAATTTAGTTCATATATTATTGGGTCACCTATTGTTGTTTATACTGACCATGTTATTTTGAAGTATTTGATGAATACGCAGGACACAAAGCCAAGGTTGATTAGGAGGATCCTTCTCCTTCAAGAGTTTCACATTATTATCAAAGACAAGAAATGAGTGGAGAACATGGTGGCCAATCATTTTATCGAGACTTATGATTGAAGACATAGATGATCACATCATTATCCCTGAATTTTTCCCTTATGAGCATCTATTTACTTTAAATACAATTGTGTCATGATTTGCTGACATTGTGAATTATCTTATTACGAGGTAGCTACCAAGTCATTGCAATCCAAAGGGCAAAAAGAGATTCTTAGTCGAGATGAAACAGTTCTATTTTGACAATCCATATCTGTTCAAATACTATCCCAACCAAGTGGTGAGGAAATGTGTGTCCAATGAAGAGAAGTAGAATGTGATTTTTTTTTTTTTTTGCCATTCAGAAGCTTGTGGAGACCACTTCTCATCCAAGAAGACATCATCTAAGATCTTACAATGTGGTTTTCATTGGCCTACTATATTCAAAGATTTTTTTATTCTCTAGAAGCATTGGGATAAATGCCAATGATTAGGTAGTGTGATCCGCAGGAATATGATGCCTCTTGTCCCACATACTTGTGATATAATCGTTTTACTATTGGGGTATTGACTTTATGGGTCCTTTTCCTATATCTTTTGGATATGCTTACATTTTTTTGGCAATTGACTGCGTATCTAAGTGGATCGACGCTATCCCAAATAGGACCAATGATCACAAGATTTTGAAAGAAAATATCTTATCTAAATTTGGGATTCCTAAGGCAATAATCAGTGATGGTGGTTTACATTTTTGTATTTGGTTATTTGCTAATCTCATGCACAAATATGGTATTACAGACAAAGTTTCCATAGCTTACCACCCACAGACTAATGGCTAAGCTAAATTCGCCAATAGGGAGATCAAACACATTTAGGAAAAGACAATCAATCTTGATAGAAAGGATTGATCACCTAGATTGACCGATGCTCTATGGGCTTATATGACTACTTTAAAGACACCATTAAGTATGTCTCCTTATAGGCTAGTTTATGAAAAAACTTGTAATCCACTGGTAGAAATGGAACACAAAGTTTATTGGACCATAAAAACTTTGAACTTCAATTTACATCTTGTTGGTAGCAATAGGAAATTGGACTTGAATGAACTTGAAGAGATGTGTATGAAAGTATTCAGATTTACAAGGAGAAGGCAAAAAAAAATTCATGATAAATCTATTCTTAGGAAGAGCTTTGAGCAAGGACATAAAGTACTTTTGTATAATTCTAGACTTCATCTTTTCTCAAGTAAGCTACGCTCAAGATGGACATCTCCCATCATAGTGCGTACAATTTTTTCTAATGGAGCAATAAAGCTTGAGAACCCGAGAAATGGTCAGACATTTAAAGTTAGTGGTCAGCGTGTGAAGCCATTCTTGGAGGGCTTTCTATTAGAGGAGCTTGTGGAGGAGCTTATTGATCTTGTTTATCAGGATCATCCGACTATGTGATCTTTCTCCTACATAATTTGTTGTATATTAGTAGTAGTTGTTGTTTTTCTTTACTTCTCTTGTAGTTTTGCAGTTTGATTTTCTTTCGGAGCAATTTGTTTCAAGCGACATCATTCCCTTATTATTTCATGAGTCTCTTACATATAGCTATTTTTGTTGCATTGAGGATAATGCATAATCCAAGTTGGGGGGGTAAGGGCTTACACTGCTATTTTTGTTTGTTTTTTTTATGTGCTTCTTTTTGTTATGTCTTGTTTTGATTGTTCATTTTCTCCTCAGAAAAAAAATGAAAAAAAAATTGCTTTGGCTATTTTGAAAGTATGATGCTTAAGTTGAATTCTTTGAGAACGTTGATATATTGATGTTAATTTGAGTTGATTGTATATTGACTATTGGATAAAATTTATTATATGCTTGAATATTATGCTTATATTGTCACTAAAAACTCAAATTTTGTGCACCATGATCATCTAGTTCGTGTGATTTGTTGAAATGGATTATTATCTTTCAAAGCTTGACATGCCAAGTGGATAAAGATATATGACCTTGGGAGTTTAGATCCTATCATTTTGGGTGGTTATATGACTAATACTCCAAAAAGAGTTCTTCATCACTTCTTTAAATAGTTTCATTATGTTTGTTTTTGTTAGAGTATGAGGAATAATTAGTTGACTGTATTTCTATCAATTAAAATTTGTCATTGTTCTTGGAAAAGGATTTTTAGGCCATCTTTTGGATAATTTTGAGCCTTAACCTGTTCTTTCTTAGAATTTTTCCCTCTCAATCATGATTTAGCCTATTTTAATTTTCAATTCTTAGCCATAAAGTTTAACCGAGCCAAGAAAAATTGTGTATATCTTACATTGGTAATCTCTTGAACTGTTAAGTTTGTATCGAGAAGTTGGGAGACATATGGTGAAAGCTCAAACATGGGCAACTTGAAAGAAAAGGGAATGAATAATCAGCAAAATGCTGGAATTGAAAAAAAAAAGAGGCCTAAGGCTTGGGGAAGAAAAGGGGTTGTAAACATGAAAAAAAATGGAATAAAGAAAAAAAAGAGAAAAAAAGAAAAAGAGAAAAAAGTTCGAAAGGAGAGTCAAGTGTTACTTGGGATAACTCTTTTTGAATTTCCTAATCCTTCGTTTCTTTTACCTTTACCTTTAGCCCCATTAAAACCTTGATAAAGTCCTAATTGATTTTGAGAATAATATTGAATTAAACTACCTGATTGGATAAAGAGATACATCAATGGTGTTATTCTTACTACTTTAACATTCTTTCGTGAGATTGTGTCAAGATTGATTTGTTTCATAAGGTTTTTCATTGTCAGAAATATGTGGAATATACTTGTCTTGTTAACATAAATTCTGATCACATATACCTCGAGTGAACCAGTAATAATAGTTAGAGAGATCTATTTCGAGTGAAATCTGGAAGAATTGGTGTCAAAATTAATTTTTCATTGGTAAAAGAGATGAGAATTTTGTTTGGTAAATTTCTTGAACTAGATGATGTGACACACACACAAACAAGTTTCTAATGATAATGTGTGTAAATACTTCTGCATATCGTTTAAGCCTAAAAATAGTTATGTGTAAATGAGCTTAAATTCTATTGGCCTGCTGTGGTTTTTGTTAAATTTGAATAAAGCGATGCAATCGAAATAGCTAAAGTAGAGAAGTAATCTTCAGAGATAAAACTCGTCCACTAGGGATCACCTAAAGGTTTAAATGCTTATTGCATATACTAAATGGAATCATGGTTGCCTACGAAAATAATTTTTACTTAGTTTTTAGGATGCTCTTTTAAATTCCAAGGCATGAAATTTTGGGCTTTAATTAGATCAGGTTTTATTGCATAAATTTTTAGGAATTAGGCATGAAATTAGATCACTGGTTTTTATTTTTAATGTCTTAGGTTAGGTTTTAGTTGAGTCTAGGATTAGTTTTATTGTAATTGTTTAAAGAAAAAGAGAAGAATTTGAAAAGAAATAGATAGTAGGAATTTTTAGGAGTTTTGGAGTTCTACCAATGGAATGTATAGTTACTACTGGTAGGTACCGAACAAAAAGTCATTCTACTAGTAGGTCGTGTATCATCTATTGGTAGGTTTTGAATCTGAGGGGGTAAATAAGGGTTTTTTTTCAAGAATTCCAACAGTTTCTTTACTTCTTCACTATGAATACTCCTATTTCCCTCTAGAAAACCTTAGAAAAACTTTTTCAAGTCCTTAGTTGCCTCAAAGATCTCTAATTTCACTTTGATTCTCGTGTTGATCCTAAATTTCAAGAATGTCTGCCAGCAAAATTATGTCCCAAACTGATTTTTCTTACAAAAACTATGGGTCTATCCTAGTAGCTTGGGTCCTTGTGGTCGCCATAGTTTCTATGGTTGTGGCAAAGATGGCAAGAACATGGTTGGTTCAAGTAACCACCTTTGAAGCTACCTCATCAAGGCGGGCGTCTACTAGGGAGAAAGGCAAAAGGAAGAGGACAGAGTTGGGTGATTAAGAGAAGAAGGACAACCTATTGTGTTCAGGAAGACTTCATCTTCAAATCCTTGGGCTACAAGTCTTCTGGTTTGGCGTCTCTTTGCGTCCATACACTCAAAAGTGATGGAAAGGATGAAAGAAGCAATGGGTAATAGAGCTAAAGCTACTACTTTTGAAGGGGAAGAGTTGGATGTGGGAAGAAGTTTTGCAACACTAGTAATAATCTCTGATTCTGAGGGGGAGAATGATGGTTCTGTATCAGTTGGAACAAACTTAATCTGAGGGATGTCCTTATGTTTGAATCAAAGTGATAGAATTTAGAAGTTACCTTTTTGTTTTTTTATGATAGTTAGTAAATAGAACCCTAGGTCTTTTCTTTGGGGTAGTTGTTTTGATTAAAGCCTAGGTAGAAGAATCTTTAGGAGGTTATGCTTTACTTCTTTTTGGAGTCGGTCTGTACTAAAAAGATGATGACATTATGAATGAATATATCTTTTGGATCTTATGTGCCTTGTGTTCTTTTCAATTTATGCCTTGTGATTTGATTCCTTGGTTAAGTTATTCTTGCCTTGGATGTTTGCAAGTTTGTTTTACTTGTTTCTTAGTTTTGATGCTTGCTAGGGGACTAGCACATCTTAAGTTGGGGGTTTTGTTGAGCGTTCAATATAGCATTATTTTATAGCTTAATATATTCTCTTTAGACTTGCTAACAAACTAATTTACTTCACTTTGTGTGTATTGCGTTTTATGCTTTGATTTGTTTGTTTGTAGGTAGTTTTGGTGTAAAGGTGGAGATGAAGCATTGATAGGATGACAAGGAAACAATTGGGATTGATTTTGCTGGAGAGAAGATGAAGCCGAGGGCCTTGGAAGTTACTTTGGAAGAAAAGTGAAGTTTTACCGATAGGTGTTATATCGGTAGGAAGACAGAAAATGAAGGTTCTACTAGTAGTAAGTCAGTTCTACTGGTAGCTTGAGCTATAGAAGATTAGTGCAGTATTCTTACTGATAGGTGGTACACATTCTACCGGTAGGAAATCTTACAGAAGTTTATACTTTTTGTCATCAGAGAAGTCCTACCAGTAGATGGTACATGTTATATCGGTAGGAAATGTCTCAGTACTTTATCAGAAGAAGTCCTACTGGTAGGTGAAGGATGTTTCATAGGTCGGAAAAGCCATTGATGTTTCTAAGATTTCATCAGAACAAAGTTTTAGCGGTAGGTTTCACTGTTCTACCAGTAGGTTGTACTATAGAATTAATTGCTACTAGTAGGTAAAGACAAATTTTCATGGGAAGCTCAATTCCAAATCTTTTGGAGATTCTCTACCAACCAAAGGAGGAGATAATTTTGGGATGGATATATGTCAAAGATCTGAAGATTCTCCTTCCTACCAGAATAAATATAAGATCCCATGGGGAATACATATATTACTTTTTGGAGAGTCTTCTTTTAGCTTTTCTATATTTTTCTACATTTTGAATGTGTTAGGGTTATTCTTCAAAGCTTTTTTGTTGTTCTTTCTTTTAAGTTATGTTCTTTCAATTATTCTAGAAATCATACATTAGTTTTCCTTTAATACTCAAAGCATTGTTATTTCAATTCAGTTTTTCAATACAAGCAATTATTTTCAAGTCAATCTTTACTTTTGTGAATTTAATTATGTCTACTTTAATATCTTGTGTTGTTTATGTTATTATGATTGAGTAGTCTTTCTCTAGATTATCACAAGAAGTCCCAACCTATGTACTAGGGTTATGCTCTAAACTAGGGTTTTAATATTTATGTGATTTTTGAATGAGTTATGCTTTCGAAAACCTATTTGGTTTTCATACTTCCCGATTATCTTTATGCAATTGGCATTGATATAGATAATTAGTGTTGTTTTTTGCCACCTTTAGGATGTTGATTTTTCCATCATAAATTGTCTTTCAATTGCTAATTTTGATTCGTTCCAAGGGTTTAAGTTAAAAATCATCAGTCTGTACTAGTTTGAATATCAAAGCTGATGAGATATAGATTTAGAGTAGAAATTCTTGTTCATAGGTGGGATGAATTCTTAAGATTATCTAGTTCTTCCAATTATTGAATTTCATTTTCATTTGTAGTTAATTTCCAAACTCTTAAATTTCAAAGAATTTTTCCTTTTATTTCCCATCAGCTTGGATTCCAATTCTTTCCCTGAATAGACGACTATGGATTTCTGTTCAAGTTACAACATGATCCTATTCTCTTACGATTGAGAGCACTCATGAAAACTCAACCCTTTAAAGGGAAAGCATCAATGTTCTACCAATGTCGGATCTGTCCCTGGTATTTCTTCATAACTCCAGGCAAAACAATCGCGATATTATTCTCTTAGCAGTTGTATAAGCCGCGCTTGGAAATTCAGCTCTAACAGCTTGCAAACAAAGGTTGGTCAATGTTGCCCCAGCCCACCAAGTTTAACTTCTAGCAAGGGAACCTCCACCAAGTTGTCAAGCTTAGCGGGGGCTACATCAATTTCATCTACTTTTATGAACTCTCGTCAGGTGATCCGTTTAGATTCCTTATCGTTACACTCCACCATGTTAATGAAGCTTTGTTGTTTGCAAGCCGCGTGTCACGTGGTGGCCCTTTTTTCAACTAGGCAGGCTCTTATCCTGGCGACGCAGACCCTTATGGTCTACCTCATTTGCTTACTATTGTCGTGCTCCATCATCAACTGGTCTTTCAAGTTCTTTCTTGTTGTTCATCTTTTTCATGTTAGTGAGCCGATGGACCTCTTCCTCCATCTGACTAATCTCACTAGACCTCAAGTCAGTCTACAACATGACTTTTCTTGGCTTCCTAGACATATCCTGGCCTTGAAACTTTATCGGCCATTTCCCTTCTTCGCAGAGTCAAGCATCGACCATGTGAACATTTGTCCCAAAATGCATTTGATATACTTATACCACCTCAAAAAATAGCATAAACAACAATAGGTAACCCAATAATATATGACCTAATTTTATCAAGTGCAAAAATTACTGCTCGTAATTCCTTTTCAATGGTAGTGTAGTTGACATGGGGTTTCCTGTCTTGTTGTGGGCCTTGCACTGCACCAATTCAATCAATATGAATAATTTTTTTGTTAATATAATTTTTCATACCAACTTCTTGTAATTGATGTCTTTTCGTAAATTTTTATATAAAAAATTAATTTTTTCGATGTCTTTTGTATTTTTTTTTTACATAAAAAGGTAGTTTTTTTTAATAAAAAAGTAGTTTTTCTAATAAAAAGCCCGTTTTGGTGCGAAGATAAAACCTTTTGGTGACCCATGCTATTTTGAAGTATTTTGAAGTAGTTTTTTTTTTTTTTTTAATAAAAACAGTTTTCTTTTATTTGTTTTGTGTCTCTTGTTTTCACAATTCTCTATGATTCGACCTCAGATTCCCGATAAATTTATTACTTCAAAAAATCTGCACTTGAGTGATCAATTCTAAAGTTGTAACAAGTTTTTGGCACCGTTGCCGAGGAAAAGCTTGTCACTTACCTGTGGAGTTGGAACATAAAGCATATTGAGTCATTAAGATATTTAATTTTAGTCTTGACAAAGCTAGCACCATACGTAAATTACAGCCAAATGAGATTGAGGATATTTGGAATGAGGCTTATGAGAATTCTAAGATCAGCAAAAAGCGAATGAAGGTATTCTATGATAAAAATATTTTGTGTAAAACTTTTATACCTTTACAAAATGTTCTTTTGTATAATTCTATATTACATATCTTCAAGGAAAACTTTGAATTAGATGGAGTGGTACGTATACTGTTAAAAAAATCTTTCCTTATGGAATAGTGGAGATAAAATATCCCAAGAATGAGAACACTTTTAAAATTAATGGATAGAGACTGAAACCATTCTTGGAAGGACGTATAGTAGAAGTGGAATCCATCGAGTTGTTGGATCTCCACTATGAATAATTTATCTCTAACAATTCAACCCCATTTTTGTATATTGATGTATATTATTGTATGTTGCTCTTCTTTTTATTTTATGAAATATTGCAGATATACGTGCATAGTATAAAAGCATCTAGTATGTTCCTCTTTACTCTTAATTGTGCTTGTACTGTCTATCAATACATTGAGGATAAAGTTAGATTTAGGTTGAGGGGTGTGAGTACGTTTTGTGTTGTGAAAAAAAAAATTGGTTATTAAATATCTAAATAACATTTTTATGCATAATTTGACACTACAATATGAGAATAATTTGTTTAGCTTTAAATTTGCAGTTGTTTAAGAATCGCGTAAAACTTTATTTTATATTTTTATATCTCGTATTATGTTTTTATAAAAACTCACAATTTGTACACTTTAAACTTTACAAAGTTGAAAATTTGTTAGGCATTTTACCATGAAATTTTGAAACATATAGTGGAGATGAATAAAAACTCTGGTGAATTTTGATTCATTTTTCTTTGGAGGGTTATTTATATTTTATATTTACTCAAAAAAAATATTTTTATTCAGCTAATTTCCTGCAATAGTCTCATTATTTATGTTTTGGTTAACACCAAAATTGTAAATGATTGCTTGACTTTGAATTATTTGCTTGGGAAGTGTATTATCTTCTTCTTCTTCTTGTTATGACTTTATTATTATGACTTTATAAGTTATTATTGTTTAACAAAACTAGAAAATATTTCTAAGCGTGATTATAGTACTTAGAAAATACGCATGTAAATTGGATTGAAAGATGCATGCACCTGATCTTGGAAACCAAGTAAAGTAAATAAACAAAGTAAAAGGTAAGTTTTATTTTTTAAAGTGAACTACTAAAAAGTCCACATAAACTCCTCCAACCACCTATCTGCCTTTGACTACTACTGCCCAGGAAAAGTAGTAGTCGCAGTTATATAACTCTTAAAAGTGATGCTAATCCAGAAGAAATTGTGTTCTTAAATGATTGGTGTTAGGATCAGATTCGAATCAAATTTTAGCATCATATTGAAAAATAGAGTCGCACCCTCTTATCTTGGAACTAATCACGCTGTTAGGATATTTTTTGTAAGAATAAGAAATCAATTTTGACACTCTAATGATCATGTGCCTTTGTTTAAACACTTGACTAGTAAATCAAAACCATTGCAAAATTATTGCTTTTTAAATTGATATGTTTTACTCATGCCGTGATTTCTTTCATCAGCAAATTATTTTTAATTAGCTTTCACAATTAAGATCACGTATATATATGTTGACTATCGCGTAGGCAGTTGCTTGTTTGGTAACAATTGTCACCCTGATTTCCCATTGTTAGCACCTTCTGGCTTGCCTTCAACAAAAAAAAAATGAGAAGAAAATACAAGTATTACAAGTACTTCATGTGTGAAAGAAAAAAAGAGATGCATAATTTCAAGGATAGCTCAAGTGATAATATGGATAAATTGTAAACACAAACGTCTTAAATTCGAATTTTGACAACTTATTAGGATCAGGTCATGAAGAATTTATCTCTCATGAATAACTTAGTTCTAGTGTGAAGGGGATTAGTCAAAGTACACGTTAATTGGTGAGAATGCGCCTGACTGTCAAATTAAAAAAAAAGGAGGGGGGAGGGGGGGGGGGATGATGCATTTGGTCTTGGTATCCATGTGGTGTGGCGTGGTTTTTCTTTACATCTCTCCCTTTCATTGGTCTACATATCACAAGTTAGGATTACGGTGTCAAAACATAAAGGTGATAGCCATAGGGTTACTACAAAATAAGAGTAATAACTACTCAATAAAGGTGAGGTTATGACTAATGTGATAAGATACAAAAACCATAAAGTACTTATAAATTTCAAATGAGTTATCTCGAATGAATTATAACTAGAACTTATTTATTTATAAATTTCGATGTGATACGGGAGTGGTAGCGTAGTCTTACCCATATTATTTCACGTATGCCCATAACGTATGACCTGCCTAACTTGGAGCTCAGGCCGTGCTCTCTTTCATCACCAAATTATTTTAACTTGCTTCTCACTCTAGATTACGTATATATGAAGACCATCGAGAAGGCATAAGTTATCAAAGGCCACAGAGCAGTTACGTAGTTAAGACTTGAAAGAATACATTATAAACTGCATACTGATTCTAAATAAAAAAAATAATGTTACTTAGAGTTAATTTATTAATTAAACCCGCTATTATCATTGAATTAAAATAGAACCCTCCAATATAAAGGCTCGTTGTTAATCTAACATATGTTATCACTTGAGTAAGATTATTAGATCAAATAATTATGTTCAAATGACTTACTTCACACGTGTCACACTCCTTTTATGCATATAGATGGGGGGGCATGGCAGTATGAATACGACTTAATATATGAATGTCTCAAAAAATCATAAAAAAAATTATACTAAACGGACTTCTCCCCCCCCCCTCTCTCTCTCTCAGCATGTGGGTCCCATTTTGAATACTAAGTTTTTCTAAAATAAAAACTTATATTTCGTATAACCTGGTAAGATTCATGAAATGTAATGTACTTATACAAGTCAGCTGTCACGTCTAATGAATTAAAATTTTCTGCCAAATGTTAGGTCATTTACAAGAAAATTTTTCATATTGGAATATGTGGTCTTCAAAGAGAGGCTAAACTATAAGATACTATTTGTTGTCTTACATGCACGCATGATGTGTATGATTTGAAATAGTCTTCAAAATGACCTACTCAAGTTGCCAAGATTTTGCACCAGTAACAAAAACCAAAAAAAAAAAAAAGAAGAAGAAGAAAGTTGCTACGATGATTAGGAAAGAAATGGAGAGTTTTTTTTTTTAGTTTCTGAAATAGTTTTCACCTTTCTTTCCTTTTTGATTGTTCCCAATATATTAAGGAAAAACATTTTCTTTTCAATAATTCTTGGGTTCGATCACCAACCCATGTCGTACCCAAGTTCTTTTCTAAATAAAAGGTCAGGTTTAACCCAACCATTATGATGTTTTTATTATTTGCAAGCACTAAAAATGGGCTTGAGACATTGGGTTATTCTTATCATGTATTTTTATGCATAAATTTGTACAATTTTGTGTTTAATGGGAGCCAAGAATTGGCATCGTGGATGAAGTAGATGCAAGACAAATAAACATGAGCCATCCACTTTATTAGATAGCTAGTTATTATTTGTGCCTGAAGGTACAAAATAATA
Source organism: Ilex asprella (assembly GCA_023539305.1). Taxonomy (NCBI): domain Eukaryota; kingdom Viridiplantae; phylum Streptophyta; class Magnoliopsida; order Aquifoliales; family Aquifoliaceae; genus Ilex; species Ilex asprella. The sequence continues at coordinate 15,279,256 of CM042185.1, read as the reverse complement.
AAAAAAATAGTTAACAATAAATATATTTATATTCATATCCAAAATCAAATTACAAACATATAACAAAAAAAAGAATTTAAGTACTAGTAATAGTGAGAGTGAAATGTGACAGTAGTGGTGGTGGTGGGAGACGGTGATGGTTGTAGTGGGTGGCAACGACTGTAGTGATTATGACAGCCATGACAATGGTAATGCTGGTGGTGGATTTTTGGTGACGATGGTGGTAATTACAGTCATGGATAACGACGGTAGTAGTTATGGGCGACGGTGGTGGTTTGTGGTGGTGGATAGTGATGATGGAGGTGGTGGACAACAATGGTTGCTTTTGGACAATAGTGTAATGAGTTGTGGTTAATGACAGTGGTGGAGGTGATAGGTGTGGTGG
>CM042185.1:15263158-15278389 GCA_023539305.1 Ilex asprella | reverse complement strand
ATATTTGCATACAAGCAACACCATTCCATCCATTCCTGATGACATTTAAAAAACGAATGACATGCTATCAATTCAAAAAGAAAAAAAACAACAGTTACATGAAACAGTTATGTACAACATTAAAACAAATCAAATTGATTAATTATCTACGTACTTGTACACAAGCATAAAAAAAAAATAAAAAATAACAGGATCTTCCAAAATAGAAGATCCAAATCAATGGTTTAAAATCTGTTTTTAAAAAAACTCTTAGAAACAGGTACAACCTTAACACCTAAACGAGTTTTTTTCCATTTATCCTAAAATCGACCAAACATACACAAAAATCAATAAATATAAATTTACAAAAAAAAAAAAAATTGATCGAATAGTATGAAAAATAAAATTATATCGTGTACAGGTGAAAATAGTTACACTCGTAAGACCCATTTATACCCACATGAATTGAAAACCAGTTTTTACTCCTCCAAAAAAAACGAAACATGGAAAAATCTAAAAAAAAAATTATTAACAACTCACCTCTAATCCGATGACGATTTTTGGTATTTTCAATTCCGTTTTCAAAGTAAATCACCTCCGGAAAAATAAAACCCCCGTTGAAGAATAAGAAGGCAGACGAAGAAGAAGCAGTTGAAGAAGACTAAACAGTTTGAACACCTACGTTAAATTCAAAAAATTAACAAATATGTAAGTTTACATATTTGTTTCCTAAAAAACTGTCAATCTATCCATAAATATATCTCAAACATGCACATTCAAATTTCAAAAATTAAATAAAATAACAAATATATAATCTTTAAATATTTCTTTCCTAAAATATGTGTCAATCATGACTGCATAATTTAAGGAAGGGTGATTAAGTAAAAAGCATTTCACTACATTTGAATTTTGTACATAAACACAAAAAATTTAATAAAAAATGTACTTAAAAGAGTAAACCTTTTGTCCATACACTTTTGGATAAATAAGTACTAGAATATGTACCCACACCTAAAAAACCCTTTAAACAAATAGTCCAATCCCTTGGGCCAAACCCTTGTTTGGATGTAAAAATTGAAGATTGGACTGAAGTACTGGCCTGGACTTGGCCCGGCTTCTTATACACATGAAAGTGGGTTTCAACAATCCCGACTGAGTGTGGGTTTGGAATTACATTTGCTTAAACCCATTTCTTGTCCACCCTATGAACTTACCAGAACTTGTTGGTTTATTAGCACAAGCATTTGAGTTTTGTGATGATCCCATTTTGGTGCATCATTATGCTTTGTCATTTAACAAAAGCAACTTCAGGCATTAATTTTCATAGGATAATTAAAGATACAATTTATTTTTGGATGTACAATTGTTTTGTATATTCCAGTATGTTGAATGTTATATTATAAAACCGTTTCGTACGACTAAATTTTAGAATATAATAATGTTTCACAAAAAAAAAAAATTATTATGGTTATACAAAATACATAAAGTTTTGCTTATGTTTGACATAAGTTGGAAAGAAAAAAAATCCCAAAATATGAAGTTCATAAATCAACTAAAAAAATGGAGTCAAACAAAAGTTTGAATTGTATTGGTTAATGGATAAAATAGTCATTTATATTATCAATATATGATGATAATTGTGATAAATTTGATGGTCTCACATATGTATATGTTAATTACTAAACACGGATATAGACTGGATTCATCTTTTAATCCCATTAACTCAAAGATAGGGATTAGGTTTGAAAGAGTTTGGACTGATTTGATAAAGCCAATCTAATCCCTCAGCCAAATTCCATCCAAACATGCTGTAGACGATCGGGCACACAGCTATGCGTTTGCATGATGGTAATAGACATGTGCGTAGAAAGAGACTAATAAATCTAAATTTATACAAAGATTTTGGAGATTAAGTGCAATTAGAGAGGAAAAAAAAAGAGAAAAGAAAATCCTCCAGTTCGTATGAAATTGAAGAGTAGGAAAAGTAGCACCAGTTGTATGAGTTCCAAATTGCATCTCAACCACTAAATCAGAAAATTTATGCCTGGGAAAACAAAATTTTAATCACAAAGTTTTGAATAACCCCCAGTAGGATCATCTTCTCTTTCAGTCATAAAAAACCTACACCCACTCCATTAAAGGCAAAGGAAGAATATGACATTTCTCCATTGTCACCGATAGAAACTAACGAGCCCAAAATCAACTGGATCAGGTCCAACAAATCAAGAAAGGTCCATGTCACTGAAGTTCGAAGAAAAACCTGAATCAAAACTGGATCAACCCATCAGAAAGGGTCCAAAGCATCAAAGGAACCAAAGGAAACAAGAGGCCAAAGGGGGCATCGACCAAGGAGCTCAAAAGGGCGTCGCCCATAAGGTCTCCAAAGTGGGTGTCGCCCAGTTTGCCTGGTCATCTTTTCCTTTCGTCACTCCACTGCAGGTCCAGCCACTCCAACACAAGTCACACCAAACTCAAGATCAAGAGTGAGCCCAGTCCAACTCAGAATCATCCTCCGAGTGAATAGGAGCATGAGAGAGAGAATACTGGGTTTGAAAAGATTGAGTCATACTAAAATAGGACTTACCAAAATGGTAGAGACCTCCTTTATCACGCCACCGCCTTACCCTAGTTATATAATGTAAGTCCCTCTCTACATGGAAGGGCAAGATGATCACCTCCTTGAGACATCTAAGCCTCCGAAATCTTTACACACACCACACCTCCCTCCATCTAGAGTATTGTGCTCTCTCTCTCTCTCTCTCTCCCTCTCTCTCTTGTAATAATCTGGGGTATATTCTCCCAGTTACTCATCAATAAAGAACACCAGGCCACCCTTGCCGTTCCTGACAGTGGACGTAGGTCAATTGGACCGAACCACTATAAATCTCTATGTTGATCTATATTTACTGTTTTACTCCTGATTGTCATTGATTGCTTACTTATTACTCATTAATTGCATCCTTACACATTTTTTACTGTTGATCTTGCGCAAATACAGTTTTGTGCATCATCAGTTTGACGTTGTCTGTGGGAACGACTAGTTTTCCTACTCTCTTATTCCATGACAATCACAACCAGATCAATGAGTAAACACAGCCGGGAGACAACAACCCAACCCAACCCACCGAGAAGAGGCTCTACCTCCTCTCGCACTATCAAAGCCTTCTGCTACGGCAACCCCCGTCGCTGGACAATAGCTCCTCAAAACCATGCAGTTGTTGGTGAACCAAAATCAGTCGATTATTCAGCTCATGCTCACCCAAGGAGGAGTCCTACTCCCTCCATTAGGAGAGGAGCAACAGTCTGTCCCTGCTGGACACTAGACGACCCCCCACCGTGGGGTCCCTCACCAAAATGCCCTAAGGCCACGGCAGGGAGCCCCTCGTCCAACAATCCCTCCTCAACGCGCAGGAAACTCACGTGTTCCCTTTCCTTATGTACCTGCGCAGCAGGACCAAAGAGAATCTTATACAAGTCAAAGCATGACTTAATAACAAGGCGTAAACAAAAGGACAACAGTCGACAGTTGTCATACTCCCGACGATCAGTCCACTACCCCTTGAGCCACAACCACTACAATCAAAGCTCTCCCTCGTCACCAGCTACTATTGGTGCCTCATAGGGAACGAAGTCAGAGAAATCAACAAAGCCCCTCAACGTCCGCGTCCGCGCCCGGCACCAGGCACCCAGCCCCAGGCACCCAGAGGCACCTTGGCGTCTACATCCAGTGTTTCTCCAACAAAGTCCCTCGGTGTCTACGCCCAGCGCTTCTCCAACAGAGCCCCTCAGCTTCTACATCCAGCGTTCCTCGGCGTTCGCGCCCAAAGACGCCCAGCAGCAGCAACTGCCCATCACTAGGAGCCCAGTAGCTGGAGCCTCGACGACGGGTCTCGCCCTCTCCAATTTGGGCGCCTCCCATGATGTCGCCCAAACGAGGGGTCTCGCCCTCTCTACCTTGAGCGCCCCTATATGATGTCGTACAGACAAGAGGTCTCGCCTTGTCCAACTTGGGTGTCTCCCATGATGACCCCTAGACGATGAGTCTCGCTCTCGCGCACCAAGTGCCCAGCTCTTTAGCACCCTCCTCATCTTCATCTCAATGGAATGAGCTGCAAGTCACCCTCTGACTATGCTTTCATGCAAGTCACCTTATAAGTCTTTGCTACGGTAGCCATCTCCGAGACTATACGTAGCTCGACCTTTATGACTCTACTTTCGCGCAAGTAGTCACCTCTGCTACGACAGTCAACTCCCGAAACTATACGTAGTTCGGCCTCTAACTATGCTCACGCACAAGTCACCTTATAAGCCTCTGCTATGACAGTCATCTCCAAGAATATACGTAGCTCGGCCTTTATGACACTTCTTTTGCGCAAGTAGTCACATCTGCCATGACAGCCAACTCCCAAGACTATACGTAGCTTGGCCTCTGACTATGCTCTTGCGCAAGTCACCTTATAAGCCTCTGCTACAGCAATCATCTTCGAGACTATACGTAGCTCGGTCTTTATGGCACTGCACTCGCGCAAGTAGTCACCTCTGCTACGGTAGTCAACTCCCGAGACTATACGTAGCTCAGCCTCTGACTATGCTCTCGTACAAGTCACCCTTTGACTATGCTCTCGTGCAAGTCACTCAATAAGCATCTGCTACGACATCCATCTTCGAGACTATACGTAGCTCGGTCTTTATGACTCTGCTCTCGCACAAGTAGTCACCTCTACTACGGCAGCCAACTCCCGAGACTATACGTAGTTCGGTCTCTGACTATGCTCTTATGCAAGTCACCATCTGACTATGCTCTCACGCAAGTCACCTTATAAGTCTCTGCTATGACAGCCAACTCCCGAGACTATACGTAGCTCGGCTTCTGACTATGCTCTCGCGCAAGTCACCTTATAAGTCTCTGCTACAGCAGCCATCTCCGAGACTATACGTAGCTCGACCTTTATGACTCTGCTCTCGTGCAAATAGTCACCTCTGTCACGACAACTATCTCTCGAGACTATACATAGCTCGGCGTCTATGACTTTGCTCTCGCGTAAGTAATCATCTCTGCTATGGCAGTCATCTACCGACATTATACGTAGTTCGACCTCAGCTCATGCTGCTCGAGACGCCCACAACTCTGTCTTTGCTCTCATGTAAACAACCTGCAGGTAATCATGTTACGATATTTTAATGTTGGGATAACACTATTTTTGTCAAGTACACTTTTCAAACTCAATCCGTCTACACTGAAGTCCCAACTCCTACAACTAGCTCTGATGCACACATGAGTCACAGAAGGAGTGGGAGCACTACCAGGACTCATCTCCCGGAAAGCAACCTGGCCATCGAATCTTGATCGTAAACAAATGGGGGCACCAGACCTCGCCTTCTAGAGAACAGGGAAAGACACCACCCAAAAACACAGAGAATCTCAATCATCGAGAGGTGCCGCCCATAACAAGACTCAAGGCGTCACCCATAACAGCACCCAAGGCGCCCTGCCAACCTCTTGGCGTCACTCAAAGTACCCGTGCCCAGCACTTCAAGATTTGTCTAACTGCCCAAAGACGCCGCCCAATCTCTTCCTTGCGTCACCCAAAGGGAGCCAACTGCAGGCAGCACCTAACAATAAAAACAACAACAACAATAAAAAGAGAAGAGAAGGGGGAAAAGGTTCAACGCCCAAGAGGGCAATGCCCAACAAGGAAGAAAAATAAAATGAAGGAGGCGTTGCCCAGCGAGACCAAAAAAAAAAGAGGAAGATGGGGCCAATGCCCAAGCCAAGAGAAAAAAAAAAAGGAGGAAAATGCAGTGAGTCCCCGAGGATGAAAAGATACCGTGGAAAGCAAGAAAAATTCTGACTCACCCAGATCAAGACAAAGTACATGCCCACAACTCTTTCCTCTAGCCAAAAAGTCAGAGGCTTGGGACATGGGGGACAAATGATGAGCCCAAAATCAACTGGGCCAGGACCAACAAATCAAGAAGGGTTCATGTCACTGAAGTCCAAAGAAAAACCTGAATCAAAACTGGATCAACCCATCAGAAAGGGTCCAAAGCATGTGTTGACATGTGTTGGTTCATGTCACTAAAGCAAGAGGCCAAAAAGGGCACCGACCAAGGAGCTCAAAAAGGCGTCGCCCATGAAGTTTCCAAAGTGGGCGTCGCCCATGTGGTATCCAAGGAGTGCCGCCCATGTGTCTCTTAAGCCCCACTCACAATTTGCCTGGTCTTCTTCTCCCTTTGTCACTCTAATACTGGTCAAGCCACTCCAACATAAGTCACACCAATCTCAAGATCAAGAGTGAACCCAGTCCAACTCAAAATCATCCTTCTAGTGAATAGGAGCACGAGGGAGAGAATACTGGAATTAAAAAGATTGAGTCATATTAAAATACGACTTACCAAAATGGTAGAGACCTCCTTTATGACGTCACCGCTTTACCCTAGCTATATAATGTAAGTACCTCTCTACGTGAACTCTCTACGTGAAAGGACAGGATGATCACCACCTTGAGACATCTACGCCTCCGAAACCTTTACATGCACCACACCTCCCTCCATCCAGAGCATTGCTCTCTCTCTCTCTCTCTCTATTGTAATACTCCAGGGTATATTCTCCCAGTTACTTATTAATAAAGAACACCAGACCACAGCTGTCGTTCCTGAGAGTGGACGTAAATCACTCAAACCGAACCACTATAAATCTCTGTGTTGATCCATATTTACTGTTTTACTCTTGATTGTCATTGATCACTTACTTGTTACTCATTAATTACATCCTTACACATTTTTGACTATTAATCTTACACAAAAACAATTTTATGCATCATCAGAAACCATCAAAAAGAAATCATAGACACAATCAGGGACATATCCAACACATGGTTTAAGGAAACGAATTCTCCCAACGAAGTCTTTAGGTGTGAGACCAATTAAAATAGAAAAACTCGAAAAGAAAAGTGGGGGGGGGGGGGTCATCAGTGAGTTGTATCCAAAACATTAGCCAGCACCTTGCTATTCCAAATATACAAAACCAAGTTGCCGGCTAAAGTTTTGAATACAAATTTGTTGAAAGCGAAATTTCAAATATGAAACTAAAGCAAATTCATAGGCCGCCTAGCAAGTAATGATTAGTAATCCAACTATGATACTGCCAACAAAAAGAGTTGCTTCAGCAAATACATACAAAAGAAAAATTGGTTTCCATCTCCTGTTGCCATTGCAGATTGTCGAGAATGGGCCACGTTATTCATAGTTCATAGTATCAAGGCAGATATCACGAGACATTACTTTGTAGGTACGTCGAAGAGAATATGTCATCTTCCTTCAAACCCAACGTTATACCAAGGGAAAAAGAGTTTTTCGTTTATGTTGGAGAACCTTGCAAATTTTTACAACATCATCATAATATAAAGATAAAATGGCCTTCAATTTCCTTTGATGGCCAGTTTAGCATGGTCATGATACCATTGGGCTGTGGCATTCCCATCAAATCAATTCTCATCCTTTCGCACCAAGGAAAGACTGCTATGACATGAAATGAGGGAAAGTAAGCAGTTGTGGATAATACAACAATGCAAGCAGTCATGAATCTGTGTAAATATGCCACTTAAATGGACCACTGGGTGTCTTAGCTGATAACATGATAGCAATAGCATTAACCACAAAAATAACATAAGGGACCGTATATGAGGCACATTATACTAGTAAAAACAAACAAATAACAGAAGTAGCAACTGTGTTCTGAAAATTTCGGGCTATAATTTGTGAAGTTGAGATGAAATTAGCAGGCTTTGGGAGGGAATACTGCAACAAAAATGTCAGTGCAGCCAAATCTTGAAGAGGCTGAATCTAAAATTAGGATGGGAGTGAAGTAAGTGAATAGACAATGGTTGGACGCAAAGATATTTGATTGCTTGCAGACCCTGGTTGCTAGCAACTCATGGATAGAATTTATTTAGTTCCATATTCAAAGTCGCTATACTCAACAGCTATTACAGGAAGCGAACTAGAAAAAAAGGGGAAAAACTCACTGAAAGTATCTTTCTGCACTGCACTCTCAACACTTGAAGCCATAAAGAGGCGAGTTGCTCAATCATATCCCACATTTGAGGAAACCTCTTTGAGAACACAAAACAGACCCTTCATGTCAACTACATTTAATTACGAACTGATTGCAATAATCAATTGCAACTTTGAGATGTAAAGAAGAGTTGTTTAGTATCCCCACTATTCACCAAGAAAATAAGATCCACCAAAAGCTCACAGTTGCTTTTAGAGCATCCAAGAAAAACTAATTGACAATGGATGAAGTGGTCTCTTATGAACAGCCCACAGTTGCTTTTAGAGCATTCAAACGAAAACTAATTGGCAATGAGTGGCTCTCAAGTATATAAGCAAACCTTAGATTTACTTAATTTTTTGATGTGGGATAACTCTCTTCACATCCTTCCTCACGTACTATCCTAACTCACACGTTGGCAAACAAACCGATCTGAAAAAATCAATCCAACACACTAAAGCTGAACCAAAACTAGGTGATAGACTTGGTCCACTAACAACCCAAAGGCTAGTTCTGATACCATGCTAAATAGAGCATCCAACCCAATACCAATTGAGAATGAGTGAAGTGACCCCTCAAGTAAATAAACCAAGCTCGAGTCTACTTAATTTTTTTAATTCGGGATACCTCCCGTCACAGTTGCATTTGCCGTCCTCAATGTTAGAGCCTTCCCAAATAAGGAATTTTCTTTCAGAGACCCTAAGAATGAGATACTTCAAATCATAGATGCCCAAAAAGAATCATGCTCTTCTTCACATCTTCCATCTACTGAAAAAAGCTTCATACATGTCCAATAAGGGTTGATACCTTAATCTCCACTCTTTGTAAAATAAACATCATGCAGGCTAATAACAATATATTCAAGCAACGCAATTTTTTGTTCCATGACACAAGCCCTTTCATAATCACCACAAAAACGATGAACCAAGTTTGAAAATTTCTTTATTTTATCTTCCTATTATGTATATGCCTTCTTTCAAGAGGACAGTTAGTAGGCATCATCTACCATTGGAATTGGAACAGAACAATGCTGGTCAGCACCAAATCCACATTAAAACTTAAGAATCTTCTACAGCTAGCAATAATCCGACTACAAAAAGGTGCTTCCATGCATATTGTAAAGAAACTTACAACAATAAACAACTCAAGGATATACCATTATTACAAGCTTGTTGGGTCAGAAACTCAATTACAAGATTGGAAACTAGTCCATAATTTGTACGACCCAGTTGTTTATTCCTCAACAAATTTATAATGGCAGCAATTTAAAGGTAAACTCATGCTGCAAAATTTAGCTTACAGACACCTTAGGGTTTACAAAATCAAAATAGGTTTCATGCTCATATGAATCAAAAAGATTTGAAGGGACACTACAAATATGAATTAAACAATCTGTCAAGAATCTGATTCGAGATGCATCTTCTGCAAAGTTTCTCAATAGTGTTTAAGTGCACTGCAAAGTTTCCCCAATTTTTGCTCATACTTAATTGCCAGGTTGTATGAACCCATTAATTCATAAATATATTCTTAAGATGCATCTATCCCAATCCAAACCTTCAATTGTTGTAGGAGTTTCCTACTTTCTGCTCCCACATTCGCTACTGCACGTCCTTAATTGCAACCATATTAAAAGCAAGTTCATTTCAAATTGAAGACATACGCACACAAAAAGCTTCTATTGCCACTATTAATTTGTACCCAAAAAGACCATAATCCAAGGGGAATTAAACAAGAAACTTCAAATTCACGGATCATAATACACGTCATGTTAGCTTGCACACAAATTCTGATACTTAACAACTCATAAACACTACATGGGAGATAACACTATGTTTAATTTGCCTTAACCTACTAGCAAGCAGTAACAACAGTAAAGAGATTATAAGTAGAAAAAATAGCATGATACCAACTTCTACTCCTTGCATCAGAGAATCAAAAAGATAAAAGTAGCATGCACGATCTCCTCATCTCACTTTCACCTTTAAAACTCCTCCCAAGCCCCTCCACATTTTTTTTTGTAAGGTGCAAGATATTTGAGCCACAATCTCCAGCATAACCCAAAAATCATAATTTAAAATTTCACAATGTAATCCTCTTCAATTTCTGAATCGCTAGTACACTAAAGGGGATTCCTGGTCTCTCTAATGCACCTCTCAATGATATCCAGTATGTCAGTTCTCAAATTTAAATTATTACAGAAATACAAGTGTTACCACCCAGTGGTAAAGAAAAACAAAAAAAAAATAGCCCAATTTCCCATAATAAATTGATGAATATTCGAACAAAACTTTACGAAAAAAACAAGCAATTAAACCATATCATTATATCTTATAGTATCCACACATATCCACACATATACTAAGAATTCTGTGCCTAGCAACAGAATTTCTGACAAAAGACGTCAGTTTTAGGAGTATTTGTAGGAAAGAGTTAGATTTTTGGCTTCTCTATGGACCTGCTTCTTCTAATGAGTTTGGGATATTCCATTTTTCTTAATTCAGCAAAATTGGAATGCAGCATGTGGTTAAGAGGAAGGCTCTTTATTGTAGTTTGATGCTTTGCTTTTTCCTTTTTTGGTATATGGATGGACCTCTACTCCACTTCATTGTACCTTCTCCTGTCTTCAGTGGAATTTTCATTTCCTATCGGCGAACAAAATAAGGAATCTGGTTCCTATCTTCTCAGACACGGAACAAAATTTTCATTACTGTAATTGAGGAAAAACAAGCAGCTAAAACACATCCAAAAGACCCATGACCCTTCACACTCTGCATTGTAAACAGAACCCCAAGAACATATGTGCCTGAGGATAATGATCTCATCCAGAAACTCGCTCAGACTAACCCCTCCTTAAGTTAAACGTAAACCTAACCATTAAATCAATCCAACATACCAATAATTTAGATGCAAAGAGCAAGCCAAGTCCAAATATATCATATTAGCCGCATTATTAGCACATCCAATGATAACTTTTAAATCATCCTCCCCCAAAAAATGGCCCAAGCCACCACTGAACGCAAAATTAAGACCTTTAAGATGGCTGATTGGATCCGCTTTACCCGCATCACCTGAATTTCTAGTTTGGGAATTTTTTAAAGAACAATCTTCGCCCAAAGGACTCAAGAAACAATCTATGGCAATATGGTTCAAAATATCAACTGATGTGACTCGGCCAAGTCGTATCCAACTCAGTACCTTGAGATCTGATAGTGTTCTGCATTTCAAATAAATCATAAGTCTCACCCAACTCATTCGAGTCATCTTCGAGTCACTATCGAGCCGGCTGACTCATCGTCACTGAATTGACACATACCATTACAGTGTCCATTCCAGGACACTGCAATTTGACCTGGATATCTAGTGATGTTAAACTTCTTGTACTACATAACATTTTGCGTGTAGCGTCCAGCATCATATAGATGTGCTGCAAACATACATTTATTTGAGGCTATTTGAGAGCTTCTTATGGGCTGGTGTTCAATAAAAGGAAGGGTGATAGTTTGCTCTTGTTTGGCTTTTTGAAGAGCAAAAGTTACTGATTTTGGGATTTCAAAGGGCTTTAAAAGTGCAGGTATGAACAAAGAATAATAAGAAGGTTCTTAGGGCCCACATCTAGGAGAGAAGAAAAACCTAGGGCCCACACCCCTGGGTCCTGAACATGACAGTAAGAGAAGATGTGTTGCACAACTCAAGTAAAATGTCACATATCTCCTTCACTCAAAAGAAACTGAAATCAACAATATATAAAGGCTAAGGCTGGGGACCAAGAAGCGCATGGTAACCAAGTAAACTTCGCATCCAACCCAAGTACTTTGATTGCTAAATTGCGCCGAAGCAATTTAACCTCAAAGCACTCTTATTTCATTTTGGTGCATTGTTTCGGATACAAAAGAAACGGAAACATTTTGAAAATGTTTCAAAAAAGTATCAAAAACAGAATAAAAAAGAATAAAAAATTGGGTACTTCTTTCAAAATATTTTGAAACATGGTGGAAATATACATAAACACCCTGAAATATTTCGAAATAAATATGAAAACGAACCAAAACATCTCGAAAGATTATGAAACATCTCAAATCATTGGAATTTCGATCCAATAACTAATTCATTTTGGTCTACTTAGAAAAAGAAATGTTTCGGCCATTTAGACTATTTCGAAACGAAATTTTGATCCTTACCCAAACCTTTCAAGTTGAAGTCTACGCTTTACAATTAACCAAAAAATCTAAGTGCATTTAGAAATTGTTTTTGTTTTCAGTTTTTTGTTTTTGTTCTCAGTTTTTGTAAAATTACATACGACATTGTGTCTGTTTATTTCCATTTTTGTTTTCATAAAATTGTTTTGAAAAAAAGGGTGTTTTTTTTTTAAAAAAAAGTAACATTTTCAAAAACAAGCAAAAAATAAAATGTATACTAAGTTTAATGAGGTCCGGGCTTTGAATTTTGTTAGAGGCAAAATTAAACTTTTTTTTGTCCAAATATATACATATGCATGTCTCTTGCTCCGGACATCTCTCCGTCTTCCCCCACCGTCTTTGTTCTCTCTGCGAAACCCTAATCCCTTATCTCCCTACAATTATAAAAAGTGGCTCTCTTCCTCTGCTGATCTCTCAATCACTAACGATTTTTGTAATTGTTACAAAGTTTAAATCAAGATCGACAAAGTATCTATAAGTGCGAACTTGATCCATCTTAATTGTCACTCAATTCGATTCAATAATTCAAAGGTCAAATTATGTTTATCTATTCGATTCAACCTGTGTCATTCTATATCTATCTTTACATACACACATATTTGACATGATATATTGTTGTGAAACTTCTGTTTTACTTGTTCTGTGTGTAAGTTTTTGTTTTATGGGTATAATATTTGTGGGTATCCTCAATTCTGTTGGAAGAAGAGTGTGCTTATGTATCTGTATGGGTGTTCAGCTGACAGTGGGTGCGGGTACATGTGTCTAATAGATCGAAGCCTCAATGGACTTATTACTATATCAACCAATGTGAGCCAAGCTAATGTCATCCAACAAATAGTGTCCAAGCCTAGCCAATTGAAGCAGTCTCACAAGACCATGTCGCAAACTATCCTAAAATCAACTGAATGGACATGAAAATATGTACAATGATCAATTAGAATTGGTTATTAGATGTTTATAAGTTGTGGGATGATTTTGTCGTAGCATAAATTATGGGATGTATTAATATTTTAATGAAATGTGAGATTGTTGGTCTTGATTTTTCTCTTCTTGCTTGTTTATAACAAGAAAGGAATATAAATGAACTATTTATAGCATGAATAGAAGTGGTGGCCAAACGAGTTTTGTGTTTTAGTTTTCATAATTTCTCACAACCGAAACAACAACTAAACAAGTTTTTTGTTTTTAACTTTGCATAAAAAAAAACAAAAAACTTTTTTTGTTTATACTTTTTCTAAAAACTGAAAACCTTAACAAACAGCCTCTAAGAAATGTGGGAATTTTCATCTTGGGTTCAAAATAAAAACCTTGAAATCTTTCAAGGTGCAAAGTGCAAAAATCCCTACACTTTGCTTCGCTTAAACTTTCACATGTGAGATTAAAATTAGAACAATCTAAAGTCAAAAGAAAGAAGTAAAGATTGCATCCCCTAATTCAGAACAATCCAAGCAGATCACCTCAGTTATGCAACAGCTATTCTAACTCAGATTAAACCTATTATTATTCTGCTTTGTAAATTAGCCTTTACTTTTCTCTACCCTAGTCTAACATTGGGAGTTCTGATTGAATTTAATATAAATTTATCCAACAAAACCCAGTCGTCAAGTTAGAAGCAAGAAGTTTTCAAAAAATTTAAATTTCTAATGTGTTGGTGAGGAAGATTAAATTGACGATAAAAAAGGAAACAACTTGCTATTGAGGTATTTGATATGTCTTATCTAGAGACTTAGTGAATGACAAAAATAACTGCTTAGTGGAATAGTTATTGAGGTATTTGATATGTCTTATCTAGAGACTTGGTGAATGAGAAAAATAACTGCTTAGTGGAATAGTGCTTACCTTTATCTTTTGTAATGCATCTAAAACTTTTGTAATGGGAAATATGACAAGTTAGTATGCCATCTCCATGTGCTGCATGGTTAATCCATCAATGGTATTTTGGACTCATTGAGCACATAACAAGATATTTAGCAAAGTAAACAATAGCTTCTCATTTTTCAAGATAACGTCTGCATCTGGTCGGAATATTCATAAAATAAACAGCTTATGCAAACTATTCATGTATCCCAGAGTTGTCCATTGGCCAGCCACCTGGTAAAACATATCTTTCCTCTTTGGAGTATATATAAGTTAATAAAACAGCTTCTTATCTCAAGCCTCTCGACAAGGTCTTTCTACTGTAATCTTGTTCAGCAGGAACAATAATATATCATTGTGACGAATAGCATTCAGCTAACTAAAAAGTAGAAAAACCCCACATGATAAGTGTATCAAGCTACAACTGGGAAAAATGGTTCTGCGCCTCCATTTTTTATTATTTTAGGTCATGTTCTGCTTTCAAATAGAGAAATTTAACCATCTTTTACAAAGATAATTTCATCCTTCAAATTTGATAATCTAAGAAAATAAGACATACTGTAAATAAACACTATCTACATCATACTGAATCAACAGGCCTTTCGTATAACGTTCTGCACTATCAACATAATCAGGTTCTTTGTTGCATGAACCAGAGACTAAGAACTACTCATATTGGACAGATTCGATGTTCTGTCAGAATTAATAGATCCACACAAATGATGGTTAACAACACAAATACAACAAAAGGGAAATTTATCCATCTATCACAGAAATCATTCCATCCTTCAAAATAATTATCCAAGAATATATGAATAAAATGTCATATAAATAATGCTGACTATCTGCCTGATACTGACAATCAACAAGCATTTCCTATTAGGTTCCACACCACACCATCAACATTATCAAGTTCTCTGCATTCACTACAGAAGAATGTTACAAAAGCATGCTCAGTTCCGTGGCGACCTGACGGGCACCCAAAGCAGCTCAATGAGCATGGTGAGGCAACTTCTCTGAGGCACACAAAGTGTGTGCCACAAACTTAGGCCCATGGCGTATGCTGTGCGGGCATTTTATTCACTTCGGTGATATATTTTGGGATGTTTATCTATAGAATTTTATTAGCAACCCTAGTTAATA